>CM055118.1:971170910-971614732 GCA_029206835.1 Rana muscosa
GGTTGAGCCGCTTCTTGCAGTGGCTGGCGTGGTCTCATCCCTCAAGCTTCTTTACAACGACCCAGTCACCTGGTTGGAAAGAATGTAAACTGATTATTAAGTCAGGGTCCGGGAGGGAATCGTGAACCCTGTGGTGGACATTTTGAAGTTCATGTCACAACGATCGCACCCACCCCATCAGCCGAGAATATAAGTGACAGCTAATGAGGAGAGTACGACCCTGATTTTGATTGACCTCCAAACAACCCTCATATGACAATAACCCAGACATCGGGACTGTGGTCACTGCATAACCTGTGCGTGGCTTACAATACCTGGAGCCATTGATAAAAGGTTCTTAGCCTCTGGGATGGGAACCTACTTCACCAGACTGCTGCTTGCCAATTCAAATTCTATCAAAAGAAAGTCTTGGCACAAACTTGGTTAGAATTACAGAGGTTATTATTAGTTTGAAAAAAACTGTCACTCTTACATTTATCATTCTCCCCCCTTTTCTTCCTCATTACAGACTGAAGGATGAAATGCGTTGTGCAGGAAAAAAGAAACAATGAAATAGCCTGTGATACTTTTACCTCCCTTAGATTTATCCATATGTACAGCTGTCTACATACACCTGTTCTCTGTGTACAAACTCCTTGGACCTGAAAAATACTTATAAGCAAAATCATTACTCTATTCTTCATATTTAACCTTCAAAGAATGGTAAAATAATAATGACATTCCTGTACATTGGTAAATTGTCAATGACATTCTTTCAAAACCGATTCAAACAAAACCCTCTGTAACCCTTACTTTTCCCGTTCCTACAAAAATACAACAGCCGCGACGCATCGGAGGATCGCCGCGGTAAGTTCGAACATATTCACGTTACTACATACAAACATTCCGATACAAACGTGGGGGAAATACTTCCCAGTTTCCAAAACCACAAATGAAAAAAAACAAAAACAGCCAGAATTCTACCTTCACTCTTTCAGCAATAGAAAAAAATACAATGGGACAACCATGAGAGCAGCTCGAGAACCTTCCATGTACCAGCCATACAAGGTTCAAACAAATGGGCATGAGCCACCGTTCCTCATCATTACAGATTTCTGAAGCCGCAGCTCAACTACATCCATTCCAGAGGGATACCCAAAATAGTATCCTTGGACCACCTATGTTAATCTTTTTGGGGTTCAAAGGCCTTTGCCCCAAAACTAGGCTTCGTGCACTGTGTGACCGTCTGACTATGGGAAGCCTCCATTCCTTCCCTTTTCACAGACCTCCTTGTGTCCATGGCGATTCGAATCGGCTTATCGTCTTAAACCTGCGTCCAGGTTAAACCGTTGCACCCATTTTCGGAGATCACCGCCCGGTGTCTTCTTATACGGTGAATTGCAGAACTACAACCACTATATGGTCAAGTCCTCCAACTAGAAACCCTAACCGAGGCGTCAACTCTATGGCTTGTTGTCCCAACACTTTTGGAACTACAGCAACAACCACAGATCAACCCCCGAATTAGGCCTCTACCCCTCACAGTGCATGCATACACAAGCATTTTCCGCTATACACCCATACACTGCGTTGTCAGACTAAACCACACAGAACACTTACGCCAGTTTACCACCTGCAGAACAATGTGGCTTCTCTCTGTATCTAGATGATAAAATAATGGTGATGCCGACTGTTTGCTCTCTACTCAAAACTGTATTACAGTACAAAACTTCACAAAACTGGAACAAAATATAAAACACTTTTAAACGCCAAAATGCTTTCCATTTTCCTTCCAAGCACAAATCTCATTCAGACAACCCCAAGCTCCTCCCACCAACTTTCTGCTGATATATAAATGCTGAAAAGAAACTTCCGGTTATGCTCAGCTCTTAAAAAAAACAAACTGGTTTATTTACATATCAATTGTTCAGGAAGAGGGAGGGGGAGGGGAGGCATTAGCCATAATCGCCTTGTCTATCAAGACTCCAAAAAAAAAAATCCATGGCTACACATTATATATTTCAACCATTTAAAACCTTGTCAAGGAAATGATGGAATAAACCCCCCTTTGCAAATGGGAGGGAATCCCCCCTGACCCACACTTCCTGGAAGTCAAACCATAAGTTGGGACTCAAAATACAAACTCCTGCCAAAAGATGGCTATACAGTACAAGTTCCAAAAAAATTAATTGCTCTCTGGGAAACTCCCAAATATTTAAACATAAAAACACATCATTGCTCAAAAGGCGATGCTTAGAAAAACAATTTAAACCAGAGACAAAACTGCGCCAATCAACAAATGCCAATACAGCATATTCAGGGGCTGTGTTTGCTAAACTGGAACTTCCTATCTCAAACTGTAAACGTCTCTCAAAATGGCCGACAAGCCAGGACTACAAAATGGTGGATGACCCACCACAGCACCTCATGGACATCAAAAATTGCGCCATTGACGCATGCAATTTTTCCCGCCAATAACCCGCATGGGACGTCACAATGAACACCACATTGGTTCCCCTACACAAAGAAAAACACAAATTGCCTCCACCAGGTTCCACGCAGAAAAGATTGCACTATATTCGCACTAAACATCAAAAACTGAGAAATTCTATCAGCAACATAGCTGACGAATGCCACATGGTATAGTGCCCAAAAGAAAGGTGGCTGCACCTTCCCTTATAGGATATCCACAGGCTAAGGAAAAACTGTGCCTCAAAATGGCAGACAAACCTGCAAGGCTAACAAAAGCCAAGAATGGCACCATTACTTTTTCCCGCCAAAACCAGCATCTCTTTAAAAGAAAATCAAAAATGTTTTTCTCCACAAAGACTGACTACACCATTGAAACTTTTCTAAATTATCATCAAAATCCACTGAAAAAGGTGTCAGCTACACTCTACAAGGACCTCATGTACACTTACAAACTTAGCCTCCCTTTTGCCAACTAAACAGCACATTCAATAAATGTGAGTTACATGACAATATTAAAAACATATTCATTTCTCTAAGTCCATATACTCTGAGATATTCACCACTTTTCTCTACCTAAAGTTCACACACAGTGGCCTCAGCTTCCATAACAAGCCATTGCAGAGACATACCTCCTCAATGCTAGCATCCAAAACAGCCTGCAACCATTCAAAGGGTGCATTCCTTTCAACAAACAGCTACTATTGTCTGGCTTCCAACAATGCCTGGCCACTTGAATATGCGGCAGGAATTTTCAACTTTAAAACCAAACACTTTTGTTAAAATATTTTTACACTTATGGGGACATGTGTCTTTGTCCCCTATAAAGGCAAAAATCACAATTTATCCATTTCTATTTTTCATAGAAATCACAAACACCACACACATACAGTATATTGTTGCTTGTAACATTTGCTTAGAGTGTCTTTCCCTCAGGGCACAGCCCCTGCAACACAAAACAGTGGGAAAGCCCTTCCCCCATTCAAGCACATATCTCACAAACAAACCTCTGAGAAATACAAAAAGCTCACCCAAACACACACATTGCAGACTGAATAATCCCACATCTATACCTTCATTTCATACACAATATACAGTTTCCATCAGCATTCACACAGGCACAAACACTACACACAACTTTGTAATGAAAATTGGAAAGTCAATAGATACACAACTTTCAAACATGTTGGCAGTGATAGCCATGTTGCCTGCCCCTCCCCCGCTAAACCTCATGGGGGCAGCCATTTTCAGCTTCTCTCACACAAACATCCAGGAATCATATGGTCTCTCTCCCAACAAAAACACACACACACACACACAATCGGATTCACAGACATACACGCACACACGCATCTCTCATACTGCAAGCATTATTTCAAAGTACAGCCTCTTCACGCATCAATCACATCGCAGGTCCACTCTCCTCCTCTGCTGATCTGATGCTCAAAGAGGCCGCAATTGGTCCCAACCGTGAGTCGCCATTCTGACGTAGAAATATGGGTTGTTTGCAGAGCACACAGCCTATATTTCCTGTGCTCTATAAGCACACACTTTAGATTCATCTTTTTGCAATAACGCTCCCTTTAGCCTAAGTTTGCTAAGATCCACTCACCGTTCATTCCATCATTCAATCAAGGAAACCACCAACACAGGTCTTATCTTCTTATCAGGCCATTCCAGCAAAGACTGACTAGCCGACGCCTAATCATAGGCTTTTATTAAACTCAAAAGATCTCACACAGGAGGTGATTGGCAGCAGCAACCAAACCCCTCCCCCATGGGCGGGAATCTCACAGAATGTTCCTTCCTCACAGGAAAATGACCATACAAGGAAAATGGCAGTACCTGGACATTCCTTCCAACAGGAGATGTCATACATGAATACAATAACGTAGGATGGCTAAAGTTACCGTTGATAGGAATTCTTATTCTGCGCTATTCCATAGAATAACGCATATTAAGATTATACTATTATTGAATGGGGGAGGGAGGCTATCTGCAGATGCACACTACGAACTCCAACCAATGTTGATCAGACACAGCAGAGACAAGAGTACGCATCTGCTCATAACCAATGATGTTGTTGCAGAGCGAGCATATCCCCTCCTTAACGATCGTCCATGCTAATGCACAGAGGGCCCCCGTTGGCGGACATATCCGCACCCCGCAAACATCACACTCCAACCTCAAAACGTTTTCCCCTATCAGACGGGATTCAACCAGCCTCAGACTACCCCAATCAGCTCTTTTAGAGCGGGTTGCGGAAGTACTAACACTGGGTGACACTATGACAATACATATTAAATACATCTCCATAAAAATCTCCACAACACCCCTAGGTAGCAAGTTTTTTTTTTTAGGTTTTCCGCAGGTTTTTATAGCATCAGGTACCCCCATATATTATATAATAAAGGTTTAACCCCTTTATCGCCCCTAGAGTTAACCCTTTCACCAGTGATCACTGTAATAAGTGTCACTGGTGACACTGGTTAGCCAGTTAGTTATTTAGTTATTTAGGTTACCCGTCAGGTTTTTATATAGCGCCAGGTACCCCCATATATTACCTAATAAAGGTTTTAACCCCCTGATTGCCCCTAGTTAACCCTTTCACCAGTGATCACCGTATAAGTGTTACGGGTGACGCTGGTTGGTTAGTTTGCTTTTTATAGCATCAGGGCACCCGCCATATATAACCCAATAAAGGTTTAACCCCCTGATCGCCCGGTGGATGATATCAATTAGGTTTTAGCGCCAGAGAGGGTCTGCGTCGCCCCAGGCAGTGTTAGGTTAGTGCCAGTAACGTTAACACCCACGCGCAAAACCTCCCTTAGTGGTATAGTATCTGAACAGATCAATATCTATACTAGCGTCCCCAGCGGTTTAGGGTTCCCAAAAACGCAGTGTTAGCGGGATCAGCCCTGATACCTGCTAGCACCTGCGTTTAGCCCCTCCGCCCAGCCCAGCCCAGCCCACCCAAGTGCAGTATTGATTGATCACTGTAACTTACCAAACACAACACATGCCTGATCCCTGCGATCGCTAACAGTTTTTTTTTGTAGCGTTTGATATATTTGCTGACGACAGTCAGGTGCTTTTTTTCCTGTGAATCTTACTAGTGTACCCCTAAATTTAGAGCCCAAAATGGCAAATCGAAGGTACACTAGTAAAGAGGCCTACGAGATTCTGAGCATGACAGATAGTGAAGAGGAGGTCACGGAGCTGTCAGATTCAGGCTCAGAATAACTTCCCGTAAAAGACAGCGGCTCCATGTCAGATAGCCCGGGCGACAAAGATGAGGTCCCTGCTAAGGTCAGGCGCACCCGATCCCGATCTTCTGAGGTTGTTGAGGAGCAAGAACCGCAGGTCTCTCGTATCATGGAGCAGAGTAGTACTAACACCGCTATTCCTTCTGGTGAACTGGCAAGCACCAGCGGCCTAGTACAGCCTGGGCGTACATCCAGCACTGCAGTATCACGTGGTGACGTGGCAAGTCCCATAAGTGCAGTTCAAGCTGGCGAGGTGGCAAGCACAAGTAGTGTCCCGCTGCCACCAAGAAGAAGAAGACAAAGGCAGGCCCATCGTGCCCATAGTGCCCTTCCTGCAGAATTTGCCTATCCTGATTGGGTCCCCACCACTTCTGCAGCACCCGTACTTCCCCCATTCACTCCCCAACCCGGTAATCAGGTGGAAACAGCTGATTTTATGCCACTTGATTTTTATTCGCTGTTATTCACGGAAGATCTCTATAGATCTATTGTGGACCAGAGTAATTTATATGCTGGTCAATTCATCGCCGCTAATCCCCAGTTGCCTTCCATTGCCAGAGATTGGAAACCAATTACGGAATTTCATGCACTTCAACGATAATGAACTTTGTCGTCCACGTGGAGACCCTGAATATGACCGGCTCTACAAAATTCGGCCCCTCATAAACCACTTCAACTAACGTTTTGCAGCCTTGTTTATTCCCGATCAAGTTGTCTGCGTTGATGAGTCCCTGATTACATTTTCTGGCCGCTTGTCTTTCAAGCAGTACCTTCCCAGCAAGCGTGCCAGATACGGGATCAAGCTCTATAAGTTCTGTGACAGGGCAACAGGCTATGTATGGAGCTTTACGGTTTATGAGGGAAAAGATAGTCAGGTTGAGCCGGTCAACTGCCCGGATTACATAGGGAGCGCTGGCAAGATAGTGTGGAACTTGGTGTCACCATTATTCGGAAAGGGGTACCACTTGTATGTGGACAATTATTACACGAGCGTGCCACTGTTTAGTCACTTGTTTGATCATCAGATTGGAGCATGTGGCACCGTGCGACCTAATCGCCGGGGCTTTCCCCAGGGGCTTGTAGATTCCCGTCTTAGGGTGGGGGAGAGAGCCTGCTTGAAGTGTAATAACTTGCTCGCTATGAAGTGGAGGGATAATAAGAATGTTTTCCTTCTTACCTCCCTTCATGCAGACACGACAGTCCAAATTCGTACGGCGACTGGTGTTGTGGAGAAACCCCTCTGTGTCCACGAATATAACCAAAATATGGGAGGAGTGGACCTCAACGACCAGAAGTTGGCGCCGTATCACATTGCCCGTAAGGCGAGACGCTGGTACAAAAAAGTGTCTCTATCCTTATTCCAATTGGCTTTGCTGAACGCTCATGTGCTATACAGAGCTTCAGGCGGGACTTTATCTCTCCTAAAATTCCAGGATGAGATAGTCACAGAACTCCTGTATCCAGGCGGTTCTGCACCTCACCATCCCCTACCAAATGTAGTAAGCCGGCTGCATAAGAGGCATTATCTGTATGTCCTCGAGAGTACCCCTACCCAACGAGCCCCCCAAAAAAGATGTTGTGTCTGTAGCAAGCGTGGATTTAGGCATGACACCCGTTATTTTTGTCCACTCTGTCCTGACAATCCTGGTCTGTGCTTTGGTTAATGTTTTGAACGCTACAACACAAAAGTGAAGTTTTAGCATAGGGTACAGCATTGCACAGAACAGGACACACTTACACAGGGTCTCCCAAGATGCCATCACATTTTGAGAGACCCGCACTGTTACAGTTGAGTAAAAAAAAAGTGTAAAAAAAACCTCAAAAAAATGTAAAAAACAAAACACAAAAAAAATATATAAAATAAAAAAACAAAAAATAGTTGTCGTTTTCTTGTTCTCTCTCTCTCTATTTTCTCTCTATTGTTCTGCTCTTTTTTACTGTATTCTATTCTGCAATGTTTTATCATGCTTGCTTTTCAGTTATGTAACTTTTTGTTTTCAGGTACGCCATTCAGTTGCAGCGCGGATTTATTTATCTTGACAGCAACATCGTTTGCTCCCACGATACATAAAGCCGTGACTCCAACGCTGTAGGAGGTGATTTCACCACCACAGTAAAAAAAAAAGAGCATATATGCCGAAGCATGGGGGCAGCAGGGGCGGAGGAGTGATTTTGCTCCTCATGTCGCGTACTTACGGTCGAAATTCCGACGGAGGCTTGCCCGTGGAAAAGTCCGACCGTGTGTACGCGGCATAACTTTTTTGCGGGAGGATGCCCCCATGCTTCGGCATATATATATTTTAGGCACAGGTTGCGTTAAAAAAATGTTTTATTTTTTACTAGGTTTTTTTTGGTATTTGCTTTGCAGGTATGGTATGGTAAGGTCTTACTGTTATACTGTAATGTTATTTGGTTTTAATGTTAACCATCATGTGCTTAGCAGGTACGCCATTCAGTTGCAGCGCGGATTTATTTATCTTGACAGCAACAGCGTTTGCTCCCACGATACATAAAGCCGTGACTCCAATGATGTAGGAGGTGATTTCACCACCACAGTAAAAAAAATTAGCATATATGCCGAAGCATGGGGGCAGCAGGGGCGGAGGAGCGATTTTGCTCCTAATGCCGCGTACATACGGTCAAAATTCCGACGGAGGCTTGCCCGTGGAAAAGTCTGACCGTATGTACACGGCATAACCTTTTATGCCACGTACATACGGTCGAAATTCCGACGGAGGCTTGCCCGTGGAAAAGTCTGACCGTGTGTACGCGGCATAACTTTTTTGCGAGAGGATGCCCCCATGCTTCGGCATATATAAATGGTGCATGTATGCCCATCATTAGAAGTGGGTGGATGAAGGGAGGTATTCTAATGGTGGGCATACCCACCGATCAATCTCTTTTTTTCATTCAGCCAACATGTTGCCTGAAAAAAAAGATTACAATACATGTTCAACAAGGACCAGCAACGTACTGGTATGTTGCTGGACTTTGAATGGTTATACCAGAATGATGCCTGCTGGTAGGGATGGGCCCGGTGCTCGATTCGAACCCACGTTCGAATCGAGCACCGGGCGTTCGCTCGCTCGGCGAGCCCAGAACTATTTGGGCCGTTCGCATCACATTCGTGTGATGCGAGCAGCCCCGCAATGCATTGCGGCCGGCGCGGCCGGCGCAGTGCATTGCTGGCTGATGATTGGCCAAGCATGCACTGTGACCCCGCATGCTTGGCCAATCACAGCGCCCAAAACTCGGAGAGCAATAATTGGCTACAGGCAGGACGCCTGTAGCCAATTACAGCTCAGGGGCTTTAGTACACGCCCCACCATTTAAAAGGCCGCCACGCCGTCGGCCCCGGTCACATGAGTTCCGGCTTTAGGAGAGATCAGTCTGCTGATTCTGTCTTTGCTTGATACTGAAAGATTTGCTCTTCTTTGCTAAACCATTGGCTATTTCTTTGCTAAACCATTGCTACCTAAGTCATTGATCGTTCATTGCTGCTGATTGCACAGTTAGTGTGTTATTAGCTGCTGCTGGGGATTAGTCTGGTGCGTGCTTACTGTTAGTACAGTATTGCAGTAGTACCAACCGCAGTGCTGTTAGCACAGCATTGCACCCCAACAGCACCCATAGGACTGCTAGTGTGTTAGTGGCAGCAAACAGAGCTCCTATATTTTCTTCTCAGCAGCACCCATAGGACTTCTAGTGTGTTAGTGGCTTCACACAGAGCTCCTATATTTTCATCTCAGAAACACCCATAGGACTTCTAGTGTGTTAGTGGCAGCAAACAGAGCTCCTATATTTTCTTCTCAGCAGCACCCATAGGACTTCTAGTGTGTTAGTGGCAGCAAACAGAGCTCCTATATTTTCTTCTCAGCAGCACCCATAGGACTTCTAGTGTGTTAGTGGCAGCAAACAGAGCTCCTATATTTTCATCTCAGAAGCACCCATAGGACTTCTAGTGTGTTAGTGGCATCACACAGAGCTCCTATATTTTCATCTCAGAAGCACCCATAGGACTTCTAGTGTGTTAGTGGCATCACACAGAGCTCCTATATTTTCTTCTCAGCAGCACCCATAGGACTTCTAGTGTGTTAGTGGCAGCAAACAGAGCTCCTATATTTTCTTCTCAGCAGCACCCATAGGACTTCTAGTGTGTTAGTGGCATCACACAGAGCTCCTATATTTTCATCTCAGAAGCACCCATAGGACTTCTAGTGTGTTAGTGGCATCACACAGAGCTCCTATATTTTCATCTCAGAAGCACCCATAGGACTTCTAGTGTGTTAGTGGCATCACACAGAGCTCCTATATTTTCTTCTCAGCAGCACCCATAGGACTTCTAGTGTGTTAGTGGCAGCAAACAGAGCTCCTATATTTTCTTCTCAGCAGCACCCATAGGACTTCTAGTGTGTTAGTGGCATCACACAGAGCTCCTATATTTTCATCTCAGAAGCACCCATAGGACTTCTAGTGTGTTAGTGGCATCACACAGAGCTCCTATATTTTCTTCTCAGCAGCACCCATAGGACTTCTAGTGTGTTAGTGGCATCACACAGAGCTCCTATATTTTCTTCTCAGAAGCACCCATAGGACTTCTAGTGTGTTAGTGGCATCACACAGAGCTCCTATATTTTCATCTCAGAAGCACCAATAGGACTTCTAGTGTGTTAGTGGCATCACACAGAGCTCCTATATTTTCTTCTCAGCAGCAACCATAGGACTTCTAGTGTGTTAGTGGCATCACACAGAGCTCCTATATTTTCATCTCAGAAGCACCCATAGGACTTCTAGTGTGTTAGTGGCATCACACAGAGCTCCTATATTTTCATCTCAGAAGCACCCATAGGACTTCTAGTGTGTTAGTGGCATCACACAGAGCTCCTATATTTTCTTCTCAGCAGCACCCATAGGACTTCTAGTGTGTTAGTGGCAGCAAACAGAGCTCCTATATTTTCTTCTCAGCAGCACCCATAGGACTTCTAGTGTGTTAGTGGCATCACACAGAGCTCCTATATTTTCATCTCAGAAGCACCCATAGGACTTCTAGTGTGTTAGTGGCATCACACAGAGCTCCTATATTTTCTTCTCAGCAGCACCCATAGGACTTCTAGTGTGTTAGTGGCATCACACAGAGCTCCTATATTTTCTTCTCAGAAGCACCCATAGGACTTCTAGTGTGTTAGTGGCATCACACAGAGCTCCTATATTTTCATCTCAGAAGCACCAATAGGACTTCTAGTGTGTTAGTGGCATCACACAGAGCTCCTATATTTTCTTCTCAGCAGCACCCATAGGATTCCTAGTGTGTTAGTGGCATTACACAGAGCTCCTATATTTTCTTCTCAGAAACACCCATAGGACTTCTAGTGTGTTAGTGGCATCACACAGAGCTCCTATATTTTCATCTCAGAAGCACCCACAGGACTTCTAGTGTGTTAGTGGCATCACACAGAGCTCCTATATTTTCATCTCAGAAGCACCCATAGGACTTCTAGTGTGTTAGTGGCATCACACAGAGCTCCTATATTTTCTTCTCAGCAGCACCCATAGGACTTCTAGTGTGTTAGTGGCAGCAAACAGAGCTCCTATATTTTCTTCTCAGCAGCACCCATAGGACTTCTAGTGTGTTAGTGGCAGCAAACAGAGCTCCTATATTTTCATCTCAGAAGCACCCATAGGACTTCTAGTGTGTTAGTGGCATCACACAGAGCTCCTATATTTTCTTCTCAGAAGCACCCATAGGACTTCTAGTGTGTTAGTGGCATCACACAGAGCTCCTATATTTTCTTCTCAGCAGCACCCATAGGACTTCTAGTGTGTTAGTGGCATCACACAGAGCTCCTATATTTTCTTCTCAGCAGCACCCATAGGACTTCTAGTGTGTTAGTGGCAGCAAACAGAGCTCCTATATTTTCTTCTCAGCAGCACCCATAGGACTTCTAGTGTGTTAGTGGCAGCAAACAGAGCTCCTATATTTTCATCTCAGAAGCACCCATAGGACTTCTAGTGTGTTAGTGGCATCACACAGAGCTCCTATATTTTCATCTCAGAAGCACCCATAAGACTTCTAGTGTGTTAGTGGCATCACACAGAGCTCCTATATTTTCTTCTCAGCAGCACCCATAGGACTTCTAGTGTGTTAGTGGCAGCAAACAGAGCTCCTATATTTTCTTCTCAGCAGCACCCATAGGACTTCTAGTGTGTTAGTGGCATCACACAGAGCTCCTATATTTTCATCTCAGAAGCACCCATAGGACTTCTAGTGTGTTAGTGGCATCACACAGAGCTCCTATATTTTCTTCTCAGCAGCACCCATAGGACTTCTAGTGTGTTAGTGGCATCACACAGAGCTCCTATATTTTCTTCTCAGAAGCACCCATAGGACTTCTAGTGTGTTAGTGGCATCACACAGAGCTCCTATATTTTCATCTCAGAAGCACCAATAGGACTTCTAGTGTGTTAGTGGCATCACACAGAGCTCCTATATTTTCTTCTCAGCAGCTCCCATAGGACTTCTAGTGTGTTAGTGGCATCACACAGAGCTCCTATATTTTCTTCTCAGAAGCACCCATAGGACTTCTAGTGTGTTAGTGGCATCACACAGAGCTCCTATATTTTCTTCTCAGCAGCACCCATAGGACTTCTAGTGTGTTAGTGGCAGCAAACAGAGCTCCTATATTTTCTTCTCAGCAGCACCCATAGGACTTCTAGTGTGTTAGTGGCATCACACAGAGCGCCTATATTTTCATCTCAGAAGCACCCATAGGACTTCTAGTGTGTTAGTGGCATCACACAGAGCTCCTATATTTTCTTCTCAGCAGCACCCATAGGACTTCTAGTGTGTTAGTGGCAGCAAACAGAGCTCCTATATTTTCTTCTCAGCAGCACCCATAGGACTTCTAGTGTGTTAGTGGCATCACACAGAGCTCCTATATTTTCATCTCAGAAGCACCCATAGGACTTCTAGTGTGTTAGTGGCATCACACAGAGCTCCTATATTTTCTTCTCAGCAGCACCCATAGGACTTCTAGTGTGTTAGTGGCATCACACAGAGCTCCTATATTTTCTTCTCAGAAGCACCCATAGGACTTCTAGTGTGTTAGTGGCATCACACAGAGCTCCTATATTTTCTTCTCAGCAGCACCCATAGGACTTCTAGTGTGTTAGTGGCATCACTAGGGATGAGCCGAACACCCCCGGGTTCGGTTCGCACCAGAACCTTCGAACGGACCGAAAGTTCGCGCGAATTTTCGAACCCTATTCGTTATAATGGACGCGAACGTTCGAAATCAAAATTGCTAATTACAACGGCCAATATGCATGTTAATGTCATAAAACAGGTTTGGGGACCCGGGTCCTGCCCCAGGGGACATATATCAATGCAAAAAGAAATTTTAAAAACTAAAGTTTTTTCGGGAGCAGTCATTTTAATGATGCATAAAGTGAAAAAAAAAAAAGTGAAATTTTCCTTTAAATATGGTACCTGGGGGGTGTCTAAAGTATGCCTGTGAAGTGGCATGTGTTTCCCGTGTTTAGAACTGTCCTTGCACAAAATGACATTTGTAAAGGAAAAAAAGAAGCCATTTAAAACCACTTGCGGCTTTAATGTCATGTCTTGTCCTGGCCGCCATATGGCTGAAAATCCTTGAGAAAAATGGCATGGCTACCCCATCACCCCCCCCCCCCCACCCCAGCCCCTTTGGGTCTTGTATGGATACTAAGGGGGACCCCGCACCCAAAATAAAACCCTATACCTACAACCCTATATACTCTGAACAGCAGTATATAGGTGGTGCAAACAAGACATGGACTGTAGGTTTGTTCTTAAGTAGAATCTGAACAGGTACATTATGAAGTGTAGCTACATCCCAAAAAAATCAATTTTTAAGCTTTTTGGAGAACATAGGGAGGGGTTATCACCCCTGTAACATTTGCTGTCTTTGCACATCTGTTCAGAACATGTCACCTCACTTTCCGTCCCAATGACAAATGTTTTTGGAAAAGTGGGGTTTTAATTGAAACAAGGATTGGTGATAAAGCATCAGTAGAGAGGAGATACCTTTTTCCCAAATTAAATCTAACAGGATAGAATTTTCCTTCCTAGGGGTAGATTTCCTCTCACTTCCTGTTTTCTCTTGCCGTTTGCAAGTAGGAGTCGTTTGTAAGTTGGATGTTTGAAAGTAGGGGCCTGCCGTATATACTCTGCAGAAATTTGCCCTATTAGATATTGGTGTAGCCACAAGACTGGTGGGCACAGGAATGGGCCCTGCTGTGAGTTAATAGATCAAGATTTGTACTTGCATGCACCTGTTGAACCGGGCAGAAAAATTGGGCCTTTGGTGGTGGTGGTGGTGGTGGTGGACGGTGTTGCCACAAGACTGTAAGCCCTCACAGTTACTCTTGGTGGGTGCAGGAATGGGCCCTGCTGTGAGTTATTAGATCAAGATTTGTAATTGCATGCACCTGTTGAACAGGGCAGAAAAATTGGGCCTTTGGTGGTGGTGGTGGTGGTGGACGGTGTTGCCACAAGACTGTAGGCCCTCATAGTTACTCTTGGTGGGCGCAGGAATGGGCCCTGCTGTGAACTATTAGATCAAGATTTGTAATTACACGCCCCTGTTAAACAGGGGCTGAAAAATTGTGCCTTAGGCATTGGTGCTGGTGCCACAACACTGCAACCCCTCACAGATACTGTACTTGGAGCACAGCAGTCACACCTGTTGCGAAGCATCTTTTTAAAAAATTGTAATTACACGCCCCTGTTATACAGGGGCTGAAAAATTGTGCCTTAGGCACTGGTGCTGGTGCCACAACACTGCAACCCCTCACAGATACTGTACTCTGAGCACAGCAATGAGACCTGTTGCAAAGCATTGCCTAAAAATTGTAATTACACGCCCCAACAGGGGCTGAAAAATTGTGCCTTAGGCACTGGTGCTGGTGCCACAACACTGCAACCCCTCACAGATACTGTACTCTGAGCACAGCAGTCACACCTGTTGCGAACCATCTTTTTAAAAAATTGTAATTACACGCCCCTGTTATACAGGGGCTGAAAAATTGTGCCTTAGGCACTGGTGCTGGTGCCACAACACTGCAACCCCTCACAGATACTGTACTCTGAGCACAGCAATGAGACCTGTTGCAAAGCATTGCCTAAAAATTGTAATTACACGCCCCAACAGGGGCTGAAAAATTGTGCCTTAGGCACTGGTGCTGGTGCCACAACACTGCAACCCCTCACAGATACTGTACTCTGAGCACAGCAGTCACACCTGTTGCGAAGCATCTTTTTAAAAAATTGTAATTACACGCCCCTGTTATACAGGGGCTGAAAAATTGTGCCTTAGGCACTGGTGTGGTGGCATGGATCATTGAGGAGGAGGAAGAGGATAGTCAGTGAACATAACAGGACAGTCACTCAGCATCAGCATAGGCAGTCTTGAAGGGATGTGACATTATAAATTATTCCGTTATATCCGCTTCAGGTGTCTGGTAGCTGGTGGTGATCCAAGACTGATTCATTTTTATGAAGGTCAGTCGATCAACCGAGTCGGTGGACAGGCGCACCCTATGATCGGTGACAAATCCTCCAGCAGCACTGAATGTGCGTTCGGAAAGAACGCTGGATGCAGGACAGGCCAGTAGCTCAATTGCATACTGTGCAAGCTCTGGCCAGTGATCCATCCTCAGGACCCAGTAAGCCAGAGGATTTTCGGTGGGAAAGGTGTCCAAGTCTGACCTTGCCCCTAGGTATTCCTGCACCATGTATATCAGACGCTGGCGATGGTTGCTGGAACCGATCATACCTTGGGGCTGCGGACTAAAAAATTGTCTGAACGCATCGGTCAGACGTCCACCTTCCCCACCGCTCCTTCTGCTACTGACCGAAGCCTCAGCAACTCGTCGTCCAGGACCAGGAGTTTGTAACCTCCCAGTTTCTGGGAACGCGTTGCACAGACCTTTCTGCAAGGCCTCCCTGAGATGTCTCATCCTCTGCTCCCTCTGCGACGGCAAGATAAGGTCCGCAACCTTACCCTTGTACCGTGGATCAAGGAGAGTGGCCAGCCAGTAATGGTCACTCTCCTTGATCCGAAGAACACGAGGATCCTTCCGCAGGCTTTGCAGGATCAGGGAGGACATGCAGCGTAGGTTAGCTGAGGCATTCGGTCCGGAGTCTTCTGGGTCACTGAGGATGACATGATCGCCAGCCACCTCCTCCCAGCCACGTACAAGTCCACTGATTTTTTGGGACTGTACATCATCCCTAAAAGACTGCTGCTGCTGATGCTGAGTGCCAGGCTCCACCTCCATGCTCACACAATCCTCCTCCTCCTCCTCCTCCTCTTCCTGTGTGATGGGTGGGACAGAAGGAACATTGTCTGGATAAAGGGGGCCTTGAGAATACAAGGAAGTCCTCCTCTTCCTGCCTCTGTTCTGCCTCAAGTGCCCTGTCCATTATCCCACGCAGCGTATGCTCCAACAGGTGGACAAGAGGTACAGTGTCACTGATGCATGCACTGTCACTGCTCACCATCCTCGTGGCCTCCTCAAATGGTGAGAGGACAGTGCATGCATCCCTGATCATGCTCCACTGGCGTGGGGAAAAAAAGCCAAGCTCCCCTGACCCTGTCCTGGTGCCGTAGTCGCAAAGGTACTCATTGATGGCCCTCTGCTGCGTGTGCAGTCGCTGCAGCATGGCCAACGTTGAGTTCCACCTGGTGGGCATGTCACATATTAGGCGGTTCTTGGGCAGGTTCAGCTCCTTTTGCAGCTCAGTCAGCCGAGCACTGGCATTATAAGATCGGCGGAAATGCACACAGACTTTCCTGGCCTGCCTCAGGACATCCTGTAAGCCTGGGAACCTGCCCAAGAACCGCTGCACCACCAGGTTGAGGACGTGAGCCATACAGGGCACATGGGTGAGCTGCCCCTGTCGCAGGGCGGAGAGGAGGTTGGTGCCATTATCAGAAACGACCATTCCTGGCTTAAGCTGGCGTGGCGTCAACCACCTCTCGGCCTGCCCCTGCAGAGCTGCCAGAACCTCTGGCCCAGTGTGGCTCCTGTCCCCCAAACACACCAGCGCAAGCACGGCATGGCATCTTTTTGCCTGCGTACTCGCGTAGCCCCTTGTACGCCTACGGAGCACCGCTGGTTCCGAGGACAGAGCACTCGAAGAGGACATGGAGGAAGAAGAAGAGGAGGGGGTGGAGGAGAGAGGTGTGTCACAACCAGTAGTAGCATTTTGGAGGCGTGGTGGCGGAACAACCTCCAACACTACTGCACCTTGTCCTGCATCCCTCCCAGCTACCAATAGAGTGACCCAATGGGCCGTGAAAGAAAGATAACGTCCCTGTCCATGCCTGCTGGACCATGAGTCAGCGGTAATATGCACCTTACCGCTGACCGCCCTGTCCAGCGAGGCATGGACATTGCCTTCCACATGCCAGTAGAGAGACGGAATTGCCTTCCGTGAGAAAAAGTGGCGTTTGGGAACCTGCCACTGAGGAACCGCACATTGAACAAACTCACGGAAGGGGGCCGAGTCTATCAACTGAAAAGGCAGCAGTTGAAGTGCTAGCAATTTAGCCAAGCTAGCATTCAACCGCTGGGCATGTGGATGGCTGGGAGTATACTTCTTTTGACGGTCCAGCAGCTGGGGCAGGGAAATTTGCCTGCTACAATCGGACGTCGGTGTACTGCAAGTACTTGGTTGTGACACACCTAATTCTACACCTTCAGTCCTCTCAGAGCAGCTTTCAGAGAGGACTGAAGATATAGTGGGGATGGAGATCCCAGCTGATGAGGAGCAAGGAGAGGTCCGCTTTGTTCTTTGGTGTGGGTCTTTTATGTGTGCTTGCCAACGAGCTGCATGGCAGGTCGACATATGTCTGCTCATGCTTGTGGTGCCCAAGCGGCTGATGTTTTGGCCACGCGAGATACGCTTGAGACAAATATTGCAAATAGCAGTGGTGCGATCTGATGCACTCGTCTCAAAAAAGGCCCACACCAAAGAACTTTTGTGATAACGTGCAGAGGCAGCGCCCTGCACAGGCGGAGCTCTGCGGTGTGGTACAGTTGCTGTGCTGGCCTCTAGCTGGCCTCCAGGGGGCATCCTGCCTCGTTGGACATGTGACGCTGCATCCTCCTCCTCCTCCTCCTCTCTCCCTTCAGGCACCCACGTGGAGTCAGTGACCTCATCATCCCCTCCCTCTTCACCACTAGAGCAAACCTGGCAGTAAGCTGCAGCTGGTGGAACACTACTGCCAGATTGCTGTCCTTCAGCATCCCCTTTCTCTGCGCGCACACTACTGACTTCCTCAAGCTGGGTATCATCATCCGAGCCTTCGAATCGTTGGGCATCCTCCTGGAGCATGTACCCAACACTGTGCTCAAACAGTTCGGGGGACTCCTCAGGAGGACATGGTGGGTCTAGGGAAGGGGTGGCTGATGATGCCATTGAGTACGCGTTGGCAGCTGCTCTGCCAGTACCCTGAGCCTGGGTGAGAGAGGATGAGGAGGATGAGGAGGGCTTGGTCATCCATTCTACCAAGCCTTCGGCATGATGCGGCTCCACATGTCCAGCTGCCGAAAACAAAGACAAGCGTGTCCCATGGCCACGTGCTGATGACGATGCACGACCACGTCCACGGCCAGCACTGTTGTCTCTAGAAACAGAGCCTGCCTGCCCTGTGTTCTTGCCTCGGCACGCTCTGCCTCTCCTTGGCGGTCTTCCAGCCATTGTAGTCGGTAGTGTATATAGTATAAAAAATAGAACTCCTATGTGTGCTCACAACACACTGTAGGTCCTATGGGTGCTGACACTAACACACTATAGGTACTATGTGTGCTGCTGACAAGAAAATATAGGAGCTCTGTTTGCTGCCACTAACACACTAGAAGTCCTATGGGTGCTGCTGAGAAGAAAATATAGGAGCTCTGTTTGCTGCCACTAACACACTAGAAGTCCTATGGGTGCTGCTGAGAAGAAAATATAGGAGCTCTGTTTGCTGCCACTAACACACTAGAAGTCCTATGGGTGCTGCTGAGAAGAAAATATAGGAGCTCTGTGTGATGCCACTAACACACTAGAAGTCCTATGGGTGCTGCTGAGAAGAAAATATAGGAGCTCTGTTTGCTGCCACTAACACACTAGAAGTCCTATGGGTGCTGCTGAGAAGAAAATATAGGAGCTCTGTGTGATGCCACTAACACACTAGAATTCCTATGGGTGCTGCTGAGAAGAAAATATAGGAGCTCTGTTTGCTGCCACTAACACACTAGAAGTCCTATGGGTGCTGCTGAGAAGAAAATATAGGAGCTCTGTGTGATGCCACTAACACACTAGAATTCCTATGGGTGCTGCTGAGAAGAAAATATAGGAGCTCTGTTTGCTGCCACTAACACACTAGAAGTCCTATGGGTGCTGCTGAGAAGAAAATATAGGAGCTCTGTTTGCTGCCACTAACACACTAGAAGTCCTATGGGTGCTGCTGAGAAGAAAATATAGGAGCTCTGTTTGCTGCCACTAACACACTAGAAGTCCTATGGGTGCTGCTGAGAAGAAAATATAGGAGCTCTGTTTGCTGCCACTAACACACTAGAAGTCCTATGGGTGCTGCTGAGAAGAAAATATAGGAGCTCTGTTTGCTGCCACTAACACACTAGAAGTCCTATGGGTGCTGCTGAGAAGAAAATATAGGAGCTCTGTTTGCTGCCACTAACACACTAGAAGTCCTATGGGTGCTGCTGAGAAGAAAATATAGGAGCTCTGTGTGATGCCACTAACACACTAGAAGTCCTATGGGTGCTGCTGAGAAGAAAATATAGGAGCTCTGTTTGCTGCCACTAACACACTAGAAGTCCTATGGGTGCTGCTGAGAAGAAAATATAGGAGCTATGTGTGATGCCACTAACACACTAGAATTCCTATGGGTGCTGCTGAGAAGAAAATATAGGAGCTCTGTTTGCTGCCACTAACACACTAGAAGTCCTATGGGTGCTGCTGAGAAGAAAATATAGGAGCTCTGTTTGCTGCCACTAACACACTAGAAGTCCTATGGGTGCTGCTGAGAAGAAAATATAGGAGCTCTGTTTGCTGCCACTAACACACTAGAAGTCCTATGGGTGCTGCTGAGAAGAAAATATAGGAGCTCTGTGTGATGCCACTAACACACTAGAAGTCCTATGGGTGCTGCTGAGAAGAAAATATAGGAGCTCTGTTTGCTGCCACTAACACACTAGAAGTCCTATGGGTGCTGCTGAGAAGAAAATATAGGAGCTCTGTTTGCTGCCACTAACACACTAGAAGTCCTATGGGTGCTGCTGAGAAGAAAATATAGGAGCTCTGTTTGCTGCCACTAACACACTAGAAGTCCTATGGGTGCTGCTGAGAAGAAAATATAGGAGCTCTGTTTGCTGCCACTAACACACTAGAAGTCCTATGGGTGCTGCTGAGAAGAAAATATAGGAGCTCTGTGAGATGCCACTAACACACTAGAATTCCTATGGGTGCTGCTGAGAAGAAAATATAGGAGCTCTGTTTGCTGCCACTAACACACTAGAAGTCCTATGGGTGCTGCTGAGAAGAAAATATAGGAGCTCTGTGTGATGCCACTAACACACTAGAATTCCTATGGGTGCTGCTGAGAAGAAAATATAGGAGCTCTGTTTGCTGCCACTAACACACTAGAAGTCCTATGGGTGCTGCTGAGAAGAAAATATAGGAGCTCTGTTTGCTGCCACTAACACACTAGAAGTCCTATGGGTGCTGCTGAGAAGAAAATATAGGAGCTCTGTTTGCTGCCACTAACACACTAGAAGTCCTATGGGTGCTGCTGAGAAGAAAATATAGGAGCTCTGTTTGCTGCCACTAACACACTAGAAGTCCTATGGGTGCTGCTGAGAAGAAAATATAGGAGCTCTGTTTGCTGCCACTAACACACTAGAAGTCCTATGGGTGCTGCTGAGAAGAAAATATAGGAGCTCTGTTTGCTGCCACTAACACACTAGAAGTCCTATGGGTGCTGCTGAGAAGAAAATATAGGAGCTCTGTGTGATGCCACTAACACACTAGAAGTCCTATGGGTGCTGCTGAGAAGAAAATATAGGAGCTCTGTTTGCTGCCACTAACACACTAGAAGTCCTATGGGTGCTGCTGAGAAGAAAATATAGGAGCTATGTGTGATGCCACTAACACACTAGAATTCCTATGGGTGCTGCTGAGAAGAAAATATAGGAGCTCTGTTTGCTGCCACTAACACACTAGAAGTCCTATGGGTGCTGCTGAGAAGAAAATATAGGAGCTCTGTTTGCTGCCACTAACACACTAGAAGTCCTATGGGTGCTGCTGAGAAGAAAATATAGGAGCTCTGTTTGCTGCCACTAACACACTAGAAGTCCTATGGGTGCTGCTGAGAAGAAAATATAGGAGCTCTGTGTGATGCCACTAACACACTAGAAGTCCTATGGGTGCTGCTGAGAAGAAAATATAGGAGCTCTGTTTGCTGCCACTAACACACTAGAAGTCCTATGGGTGCTGCTGAGAAGAAAATATAGGAGCTCTGTTTGCTGCCACTAACACACTAGAAGTCCTATGGGTGCTGCTGAGAAGAAAATATAGGAGCTCTGTTTGCTGCCACTAACACACTAGAAGTCCTATGGGTGCTGCTGAGAAGAAAATATAGGAGCTCTGTTTGCTGCCACTAACACACTAGAAGTCCTATGGGTGCTGCTGAGAAGAAAATATAGGAGCTCTGTGAGATGCCACTAACACACTAGAATTCCTATGGGTGCTGCTGAGAAGAAAATATAGGAGCTCTGTTTGCTGCCACTAACACACTAGAAGTCCTATGGGTGCTGCTGAGAAGAAAATATAGGAGCTCTGTGTGATGCCACTAACACACTAGAATTCCTATGGGTGCTGCTGAGAAGAAAATATAGGAGCTCTGTTTGCTGCCACTAACACACTAGAAGTCCTATGGGTGCTGCTGAGAAGAAAATATAGGAGCTCTGTTTGCTGCCACTAACACACTAGAAGTCCTATGGGTGCTGCTGAGAAGAAAATATAGGAGCTCTGTTTGCTGCCACTAACACACTAGAAGTCCTATGGGTGCTGCTGAGAAGAAAATATAGGAGCTCTGTGTGATGCCACTAACACACTAGAAGTCCTATGGGTGCTGCTGAGAAGAAAATATAGGAGCTCTGTTTGCTGCCACTAACACACTAGAAGTCCTATGGGTGCTGCTGAGAAGAAAATATAGGAGCTCTGTGTGATGCCACTAACACACTAGAATTCCTATGGGTGGTGCTGAGAAGAAAATATAGGAGCTCTGTTTGCTGCCACTAACACACTAGAAGTCCTATGGGTGCTGCTGAGAAGAAAATATAGGAGCTCTGTGTGATGCCACTAACACACTAGAATTCCTATGGGTGCTGCTGAGAAGAAAATATAGGAGCTCTGTTTGCTGCCACTAACACACTAGAAGTCCTATGGGTGCTGCTGAGAAGAAAATATAGGAGCTCTGTTTGCTGCCACTAACACACTAGAAGTCCTATGGGTGCTGCTGAGAAGGAAATATAGGAGCTCTGTTTGCTGCCACTAACACACTAGAAGTCCTATGGGTGCTGCTGAGAAGAAAATATAGGAGCTCTGTGTGATGCCACTAACACACTAGAAGTCCTATGGGTGCTGCTGAGAAGAAAATATAGGAGCTCTGTTTGCTGCCACTAACACACTAGAAGTCCTATGGGTGCTGCTGAGAAGAAAATATAGGAGCTCTGTGTGATGCCACTAACACACTAGAAGTCCTATGGGTGCTGCTGAGAAGAAAATATAGGAGCTCTGTTTGCTGCCACTAACACACTAGAAGTCCTATGGGTGCTGCTGAGAAGAAAATATAGGAGCTCTGTGTGATGCCACTAACACACTAGAATTCCTATGGGTGCTGCTGAGAAGAAAATATAGGAGCTCTGTTTGCTGCCACTAACACACTAGAAGTCCTATGGGTGCTGCTGAGAAGAAAATATAGGAGCTCTGTGTGATGCCACTAACACACTAGAATTCCTATGGGTGCTGCTGAGAAGAAAATATAGGAGCTCTGTTTGCTGCCACTAACACACTAGAAGTCCTATGGGTGCTGCTGAGAAGAAAATATAGGAGCTCTGTTTGCTGCCACTAACACACTAGAAGTCCTATGGGTGCTGCTGAGAAGAAAATATAGGAGCTCTGTGTGATGCCACTAACACACTAGAAGTCCTATGGGTGCTGCTGAGAAGAAAATATAGGAGCTCTGTTTGCTGCCACTAACACACTAGAAGTCCTATGGGTGCTGCTGAGAAGAAAATATAGGAGCTCTGTTTGCTGCCACTAACACACTAGAAGTCCTATGGGTGCTGCTGAGAAGAAAATATAGGAGCTCTGTTTGCTGCCACTAACACACTAGAAGTCCTATGGGTGCTGCTGAGAAGAAAATATAGGAGCTCTGTTTGCTGCCACTAACACACTAGAAGTCCTATGGGTGCTGCTGAGAAGAAAATATAGGAGCTCTGTGTGATGCCACTAACACACTAGAATTCCTATGGGTGCTGCTGAGAAGAAAATATAGGAGCTCTGTTTGCTGCCACTAACACACTAGAAGTCCTATGGGTGCTGCTGAGAAGAAAATATAGGAGCTCTGTTTGCTGCCACTAACACACTAGAAGTCCTATGGGTGCTGCTGAGAAGAAAATATAGGAGCTCTGTGTGATGCCACTAACACACTAGAAGTGTGGTTCGAATCGAGCACCGGGCCCATCCCTAGGCATCACACAGAGCTCCTATATTTTCATCTCAGAAGCACCAATAGGACTTCTAGTGTGTTACTGGCATCACACAGAGCTCCTATATTTTCTTCTCAGCAGCACCCATAGGACTTCTAGTGTGTTAGTGGCATCACACAGAGCTCCTATATTTTCATCTCAGAAGCACCCATAGGACTTCTAGTGTGTTAGTGGCATCACACAGAGCTCCTATATTTTCATCTCAGAAGCACCAATAGGACTTCTAGTGTGTTAGTGGCATCACACAGAGCTCCTATATTTTCTTCTCAGCAGCACCCATAGGATTCCTAGTGTGTTAGTGGCATTACACAGAGCTCCTATATTTTCTTCTCAGAAACACCCATAGGACTTCTAGTGTGTTAGTGGCATCACACAGAGCTCCTATATTTTCATCTCAGAAGCACCCACAGGACTTCTAGTGTGTTAGTGGCATCACACAGAGCTCCTATATTTTCATCTCAGAAGCACCCATAGGACTTCTAGTGTGTTAGTGGCATCACACAGAGCTCCTATATTTTCTTCTCAGCAGCACCCATAGGACTTCTAGTGTGTTAGTGGCAGCAAACAGAGCTCCTATATTTTCTTCTCAGCAGCACCCATAGGACTTCTAGTGTGTTAGTGGCAGCAAACAGAGCTCCTATATTTTCATCTCAGAAGCACCCATAGGACTTCTAGTGTGTTAGTGGCATCACACAGAGCTCCTATATTTTCTTCTCAGAAGCACCCATAGGACTTCTAGTGTGTTAGTGGCATCACACAGAGCTCCTATATTTTCTTCTCAGCAGCACCCATAGGACTTCTAGTGTGTTAGTGGCATCACACAGAGCTCCTATATTTTCTTCTCAGCAGCACCCATAGGACTTCTAGTGTGTTAGTGGCAGCAAACAGAGCTCCTATATTTTCTTCTCAGCAGCACCCATAGGACTTCTAGTGTGTTAGTGGCAGCAAACAGAGCTCCTATATTTTCATCTCAGAAGCACCCATAGGACTTCTAGTGTGTTAGTGGCATCACACAGAGCTCCTATATTTTCATCTCAGAAGCACCCATAAGACTTCTAGTGTGTTAGTGGCATCACACAGAGCTCCTATATTTTCTTCTCAGCAGCACCCATAGGACTTCTAGTGTGTTAGTGGCAGCAAACAGAGCTCCTATATTTTCTTCTCAGCAGCACCCATAGGACTTCTAGTGTGTTAGTGGCAGCAAACAGAGCTCCTATATTTTCATCTCAGAAGCACCCATAGGACTTCTAGTGTGTTAGTGGCATCACACAGAGCTCCTATATTTTCATCTCAGAAGCACCCATAAGACTTCTAGTGTGTTAGTGGCATCACACAGAGCTCCTATATTTTCTTCTCAGCAGCACCCATAGGACTTCTAGTGTGTTAGTGGCAGCAAACAGAGCTCCTATATTTTCTTCTCAGCAGCACCCATAGGACTTCTAGTGTGTTAGTGGCATCACACAGAGCTCCTATATTTTCTTCTCAGCAGCACCCATAGGACTTCTAGTGTGTTAGTGGCATCACACAGAGCTCCTATATTTTCTTCTCAGCAGCACCCATAGGACTTCTAGTGTGTTAGTGGCAGCAAACAGAGCTCCTATATTTTCTTCTCAGCAGCACCCATAGGACTTCTAGTGTGTTAGTGGCATCACACAGAGCTCCTATATTTTCATCTCAGAAGCACCCATAGGACTTCTAGTGTGTTAGTGGCATCACACAGAGCTCCTATATTTTCTTCTCAGCAGCACCCATAGGACTTCTAGTGTGTTAGTGGCATCACACAGAGCTCCTATATTTTCTTCTCAGAAGCACCCATAGGACTTCTAGTGTGTTAGTGGCATCACACAGAGCTCCTATATTTTCATCTCAGAAGCACCAATAGGACTTCTAGTGTGTTAGTGGCATCACACAGAGCTCCTATATTTTCTTCTCAGCAGCAACCATAGGACTTCTAGTGTGTTAGTGGCATCACACAGAGCTCCTATATTTTCATCTCAGAAGCACCCATAGGACTTCTAGTGTGTTAGTGGCATCACACAGAGCTCCTATATTTTCATCTCAGAAGCACCCATAGGACTTCTAGTGTGTTAGTGGCATCACACAGAGCTCCTATATTTTCTTCTCAGCAGCACCCATAGGACTTCTAGTGTGTTAGTGGCAGCAAACAGAGCTCCTATATTTTCTTCTCAGCAGCACCCATAGGACTTCTAGTGTGTTAGTGGCATCACACAGAGCTCCTATATTTTCATCTCAGAAGCACCCATAGGACTTCTAGTGTGTTAGTGGCATCACACAGAGCTCATATATTTTCTTCTCAGCAGCACCCATAGGACTTCTAGTGTGTTAGTGGCATCACACAGAGCTCCTATATTTTCTTCTCAGAAGCACCCATAGGACTTCTAGTGTGTTAGTGGCATCACACAGAGCTCCTATATTTTCATCTCAGAAGCACCAATAGGACTTCTAGTGTGTTAGTGGCATCACACAGAGCTCCTATATTTTCTTCTCAGCAGCACCCATAGGATTCCTAGTGTGTTAGTGGCATTACACAGAGCTCCTATATTTTCTTCTCAGAAACACCCATAGGACTTCTAGTGTGTTAGTGGCATCACACAGAGCTCCTATATTTTCATCTCAGAAGCACCCACAGGACTTCTAGTGTGTTAGTGGCATCACACAGAGCTCCTATATTTTCATCTCAGAAGCACCCATAGGACTTCTAGTGTGTTAGTGGCATCACACAGAGCTCCTATATTTTCTTCTCAGCAGCACCCATAGGACTTCTAGTGTGTTAGTGGCAGCAAACAGAGCTCCTATATTTTCTTCTCAGCAGCACCCATAGGACTTCTAGTGTGTTAGTGGCAGCAAACAGAGCTCCTATATTTTCATCTCAGAAGCACCCATAGGACTTCTAGTGTGTTAGTGGCATCACACAGAGCTCCTATATTTTCTTCTCAGAAGCACCCATAGGACTTCTAGTGTGTTAGTGGCATCACACAGAGCTCCTATATTTTCTTCTCAGCAGCACCCATAGGACTTCTAGTGTGTTAGTGGCATCACACAGAGCTCCTATATTTTCTTCTCAGCAGCACCCATAGGACTTCTAGTGTGTTAGTGGCAGCAAACAGAGCTCCTATATTTTCTTCTCAGCAGCACCCATAGGACTTCTAGTGTGTTAGTGGCAGCAAACAGAGCTCCTATATTTTCATCTCAGAAGCACCCATAGGACTTCTAGTGTGTTAGTGGCATCACACAGAGCTCCTATATTTTCATCTCAGAAGCACCCATAAGACTTCTAGTGTGTTAGTGGCATCACACAGAGCTCCTATATTTTCTTCTCAGCAGCACCCATAGGACTTCTAGTGTGTTAGTGGCAGCAAACAGAGCTCCTATATTTTCTTCTCAGCAGCACCCATAGGACTTCTAGTGTGTTAGTGGCATCACACAGAGCTCCTATATTTTCATCTCAGAAGCACCCATAGGACTTCTAGTGTGTTAGTGGCATCACACAGAGCTCCTATATTTTCTTCTCAGCAGCACCCATAGGACTTCTAGTGTGTTAGTGGCATCACACAGAGCTCCTATATTTTCTTCTCAGAAGCACCCATAGGACTTCTAGTGTGTTAGTGGCATCACACAGAGCTCCTATATTTTCATCTCAGAAGCACCAATAGGACTTCTAGTGTGTTAGTGGCATCACACAGAGCTCCTATATTTTCTTCTCAGCAGCTCCCATAGGACTTCTAGTGTGTTAGTGGCATCACACAGAGCTCCTATATTTTCTTCTCAGAAGCACCCATAGGACTTCTAGTGTGTTAGTGGCATCACACAGAGCTCCTATATTTTCTTCTCAGCAGCACCCATAGGACTTCTAGTGTGTTAGTGGCAGCAAACAGAGCTCCTATATTTTCTTCTCAGCAGCACCCATAGGACTTCTAGTGTGTTAGTGGCATCACACAGAGCGCCTATATTTTCATCTCAGAAGCACCCATAGGACTTCTAGTGTGTTAGTGGCATCACACAGAGCTCCTATATTTTCTTCTCAGCAGCACCCATAGGACTTCTAGTGTGTTAGTGGCAGCAAACAGAGCTCCTATATTTTCTTCTCAGCAGCACCCATAGGACTTCTAGTGTGTTAGTGGCATCACACAGAGCTCCTATATTTTCATCTCAGAAGCACCCATAGGACTTCTAGTGTGTTAGTGGCATCACACAGAGCTCCTATATTTTCTTCTCAGCAGCACCCATAGGACTTCTAGTGTGTTAGTGGCATCACACAGAGCTCCTATATTTTCTTCTCAGAAGCACCCATAGGACTTCTAGTGTGTTAGTGGCATCACACAGAGCTCCTATATTTTCTTCTCAGCAGCACCCATAGGACTTCTAGTGTGTTAGTGGCATCACACAGAGCTCCTATATTTTCATCTCAGAAGCACCAATAGGACTTCTAGTGTGTTACTGGCATCACACAGAGCTCCTATATTTTCTTCTCAGCAGCACCCATAGGACTTCTAGTGTGTTAGTGGCATCACACAGAGCTCCTATATTTTCATCTCAGAAGCACCCATAGGACTTCTAGTGTGTTAGTGGCATCACACAGAGCTCCTATATTTTCATCTCAGAAGCACCAATAGGACTTCTAGTGTGTTAGTGGCATCACACAGAGCTCCTATATTTTCTTCTCAGCAGCACCCATAGGATTCCTAGTGTGTTAGTGGCATTACACAGAGCTCCTATATTTTCTTCTCAGAAACACCCATAGGACTTCTAGTGTGTTAGTGGCATCACACAGAGCTCCTATATTTTCATCTCAGAAGCACCCACAGGACTTCTAGTGTGTTAGTGGCATCACACAGAGCTCCTATATTTTCATCTCAGAAGCACCCATAGGACTTCTAGTGTGTTAGTGGCATCACACAGAGCTCCTATATTTTCTTCTCAGCAGCACCCATAGGACTTCTAGTGTGTTAGTGGCAGCAAACAGAGCTCCTATATTTTCTTCTCAGCAGCACCCATAGGACTTCTAGTGTGTTAGTGGCAGCAAACAGAGCTCCTATATTTTCATCTCAGAAGCACCCATAGGACTTCTAGTGTGTTAGTGGCATCACACAGAGCTCCTATATTTTCTTCTCAGCAGCACCCATAGGACTTCTAGTGTGTTAGTGGCAGCAAACAGAGCTCCTATATTTTCTTCTCAGCAGCACCCATAGGACTTCTAGTGTGTTA
This sequence comes from Rana muscosa, assembly GCA_029206835.1. Classification (NCBI taxonomy): domain Eukaryota; kingdom Metazoa; phylum Chordata; class Amphibia; order Anura; family Ranidae; genus Rana; species Rana muscosa. The sequence goes on from CM055118.1 coordinate 971,199,674, forward strand.
GTGGCAGCAAACAGAGCTCCTATATTTTCATCTCAGAAGCACCCATAGGACTTCTAGTGTGTTAGTGGCATCACACAGAGCTCCTATATTTTCTTCTCAGAAGCACCCATAGGACTTCTAGTGTGTTAGTGGCATCACACAGAGCTCCTATATTTTCTTCTCAGCAGCACCCATAGGACTTCTAGTGTGTTAGTGGCATCACACAGAGCTCCTATATTTTCTTCTCAGCAGCACCCATAGGACTTCTAGTGTGTTAGTGGCAGCAAACAGAGCTCCTATATTTTCTTCTCAGCAGCACCCATAGGACTTCTAGTGTGTTAGTGGCAGCAAACAGAGCTCCTATATTTTCATCTCAGAAGCACCCATAGGACTTCTAGTGTGTTAGTGGCATCACACAGAGCTCCTATATTTTCATCTCAGAAGCACCCATAAGACTTCTAGTGTGTTAGTGGCATCACACAGAGCTCCTATATTTTCTTCTCAGCAGCACCCATAGGACTTCTAGTGTGTTAGTGGCAGCAAACAGAGCTCCTATATTTTCTTCTCAGCAGCACCCATAGGACTTCTAGTGTGTTAGTGGCATCACACAGAGCTCCTATATTTTCATCTCAGAAGCACCCATAGGACTTCTAGTGTGTTAGTGGCATCACACAGAGCTCCTATATTTTCTTCTCAGCAGCACCCATAGGACTTCTAGTGTGTTAGTGGCATCACACAGAGCTCCTATATTTTCTTCTCAGAAGCACCCATAGGACTTCTAGTGTGTTAGTGGCATCACACAGAGCTCCTATATTTTCATCTCAGAAGCACCAATAGGACTTCTAGTGTGTTAGTGGCATCACACAGAGCTCCTATATTTTCTTCTCAGCAGCTCCCATAGGACTTCTAGTGTGTTAGTGGCATCACACAGAGCTCCTATATTTTCTTCTCAGAAGCACCCATAGGACTTCTAGTGTGTTAGTGGCATCACACAGAGCTCCTATATTTTCTTCTCAGCAGCACCCATAGGACTTCTAGTGTGTTAGTGGCAGCAAACAGAGCTCCTATATTTTCTTCTCAGCAGCACCCATAGGACTTCTAGTGTGTTAGTGGCATCACACAGAGCGCCTATATTTTCATCTCAGAAGCACCCATAGGACTTCTAGTGTGTTAGTGGCATCACACAGAGCTCCTATATTTTCTTCTCAGCAGCACCCATAGGACTTCTAGTGTGTTAGTGGCAGCAAACAGAGCTCCTATATTTTCTTCTCAGCAGCACCCATAGGACTTCTAGTGTGTTAGTGGCATCACACAGAGCTCCTATATTTTCATCTCAGAAGCACCCATAGGACTTTTAGTGTGTTAGTGGCATCACACAGAGCTCCTATATTTTCTTCTCAGCAGCACCCATAGGACTTCTAGTGTGTTAGTGGCATCACACAGAGCTCCTATATTTTCTTCTCAGAAGCACCCATAGGACTTCTAGTGTGTTAGTGGCATCACACAGAGCTCCTATATTTTCTTCTCAGCAGCACCCATAGGACTTCTAGTGTGTTAGTGGCATCACACAGAGCTCCTATATTTTCATCTCAGAAGCACCAATAGGACTTCTAGTGTGTTACTGGCATCACACAGAGCTCCTATATTTTCTTCTCAGCAGCACCCATAGGACTTCTAGTGTGTTAGTGGCATCACACAGAGCTCCTATATTTTCATCTCAGAAGCACCCATAGGACTTCTAGTGTGTTAGTGGCATCACACAGAGCTCCTATATTTTCTTCTCAGCAGCACCCATAGGACTTCTAGTGTGTTAGTGGCAGAAAACAGAGCTCCTATATTTTCTTCTCAGCAGCACCCATAGGACTTCTAGTGTGTTAGTGGCATCACACAGAGCTCCTATATTTTCATCTCAGAAGCACCCATAGGACTTCTAGTGTGTTAGTGGCATCACACAGAGCTCCTATATTTTCTTCTCAGCAGCACCCATAGGACTTCTAGTGTGTTAGTGGCATCACACAGAGCTCCTATATTTTCTTCTCAGCAGCACCCATAGGACTTCTAGTGTGTTAGTGGCAGCAAATAGAGCTCCCATATTTTCTTGTCAGCAGCACACATAGTACCTATAGTGTGTTAGTGTCAGCACCCATAGGACCTACAGTGTGTTGTGAGCACACATAGGAGCTCTATTTTTTATACTATATACACTACCGACTACAATGGCTGGAAGACCGCCAAGGAGAGGCAGAGCGTGCCGAGGCAAGAACACAGGGCAGGCAGGCTCTGTTTCTAGAGACAACAGTGCTGGCCGTGGACGTGGTCGTGCATCGTCATCAGCACGTGGCCATGGGACACGCTTGTCTTTGTTTTCGGCAGCTGGACATGTGGAGCCGCATCATGCCGAAGGCTTGGTAGAATGGATGACCAAGCCCTCCTCATCCTCCTCATCCTCTCTCACCCAGGCTCAGGGTACTGGCAGAGCAGCTGCCAACGCGTACTCAATGGCATCATCAGCCACCCCTTCCCTAGACCCACCATGTCCTCCTGAGGAGTCCCCCGAACTGTTTGAGCACAGTGTTGGGTACATGCTCCAGGAGGATGCCCAACGATTCGAAGGCTCGGATGATGATACCCAGCTTGAGGAAGTCAGTAGTGTGCGCGCAGAGAGAGGGGATGCTGAAGGACAGCAATCTGGCAGTACTGTTCCACCAGCTGCAGCTTACTGCCAGGTTTGCTCTAGTGGTGAAGAGGGAGGGGATGATGAGGTCACTGACTCCACGTGGGTGCCTGAAGGGAGAGAGGAGGAGGAGGAGGAGGAGGATGCGGCGTCACATATCCAACGAGGCAGGATGCCCCCTGGAGGCCAGCTAGAGGCCAGCACAGCAACTGTACCACACCGCAGAGCTCCGCCTGTGCAGGGCGCTGCCTCTGCACGTTATCACAAAAGTTCTTTGGTGTGGGCCTTTTTTGAGACGAGTGCATCAGAGCGTATCTCGCGTGGCCAAAACATCAGCCGCTTGGGCACCACAAGCATGAGCAGAGATATGTCGACCTGCCATGCAGCTCGTTGGCAAGCACACATAAAAGACCCACACCAAAGAACAAAGCGGACCTCTCCTTGCTCCTCATCAGCTGGGATCTCCATCCCCACTATATCTTCAGTCCTCTCTGAAAGCTGCTCTGAGAGGACTGAAGGTGTAGAATTAGGTGTGTCACAACCAAGTACTTGCAGTACACCGACGTCCGATTGTAGCAGGCAAATTTCCCTGCCCCAGCTGCTGGACCGTCGAAAGAAGTATACTCCCAGCCATCCACATGCCCAGCGGTTGAATGCTAGCTTGGCTAAATTGCTAGCACTTCAACTGCTGCCTTTTCAGTTGGTAGACTCGGCCCCCTTCCGTGAGTTTGTTCAATGTGCGGTTCCTCAGTGGCAGGTTCCCAAACGCCACTTTTTCTCACGGAAGGCGATTCCGTCTCTCTACCGGCATGTGGAAGGCAATGTCCATGCCTCGCTGGACAGGGCGGTCAGCGGTAAGGTGCATATTACCGCTGACTCATGGTCCAGCAGGCATGGACAGGGACGTTATCTTTCTTTCACGGCCCATTGGGTCACTCTATTGGCAGCTGGGAGGGATGCAGGACAAGGTGCAGTAGTGTTGGAGGTTGTTCCGCCACCACGCCTCCAAAATGCTACTACTGGTTGTGACACACCTCTCTCCTCCACCCCCTCCTCTTCTTCTTCCTCCATGTCCTCTTCGAGTGCTCTGTCCTCGGAACCAGCGGTGCTCCGTAGGCGTACAAGGGGCTACGCGAGTACGCAGGCAAAAAGATGCCATGCCGTGCTTGCGCTGGTGTGTTTGGGGGACAGGAGCCACACTGGGCCAGAGGTTCTGGCAGCTCTGCAGGGGCAGGCCGAGAGGTGGTTGACGCAACGCCAGCTTAAGCCAGGAATGGTTGTTTCTGACAATGGCACCAACCTCCTCTCCGCCATGCGACAGGGGCAGCTCACCCATGTGCCCTGTATGGCTCACGTCCTCAACCTGGTGGTGCAGCGGTTCTTGGGCAGGTTCCCAGGCTTACAGGATGTCCTGAGGCAGGCCAGGAAAGTCTGTGTGCATTTCCGCCGATCCTATAATGCCAGTGCTCGGCTGACTGAGCTGCAAAAGGAGCTGAACCTGCCCAAGAACCGCCTAATATGTGACATGCCCACCAGGGGGAACTGAACGTTGGCCATGCTGCAGCGACTGCACACACAGCAGAGGGCCATCAATGAGTACCTTTGCGACTACGGCACCAGGACAGGGTCAGGGGAGCTTGGCTTTTTTTCCCCACGCCAGTGGAGCATGATCAGGGATGCATGCACTGTCCTCTCACCATTTGAGGAGGCCACGAGGATGGTGAGCAGTGACAGTGCATGCATCAGTGACACTGTACCTCTTGTCCACCTGTTGGAGCATACGCTGCGTGGGATAATGGACAGGGCACTTGAGGCAGAACAGAGGCAGGAAGAGGAGGACTTCCTTGCCTCTCAAGGCCCCCTTTATCCAGACAGTGTTCCTTCTGTCCCACCCATCACACAGGAAGAGGATGAGGATGAGGAGGAGGAGGAGGAGGATTGTGTGAGCATGGAGGTGGAGCCTGGCACTCAGCATCAGCAGCAGCAGTCTTTTAGGGATGATGTACAGTCCCAACAAACCAGTGGACTTGTACGTGGCTGGGAGGAGGTGGCTGGCGATCATGTCATCCTCAGTGACCCAGAAGACTCCGGACCGAATGCCTCAGCTAACCTACGCTGCATGGCCTCCCTGATCCTGTTCTTCAGATCAAGGAGAGGGACCATTACTGGCTGGCCACTCTCCTTGATCCACGGTACAAGGGTAAGGTTGCGGACCTTATCTTGCCGTTGCAGAGGGAGCAGAGGATGAGACATCTCAGGGAGGCCTTGCAGAAAGGTCTGTGCAACGCGTTCCCAGAAACTGGGAGGTTACAAACTCCTGGTCCTGGACGACGAGTTGCTGAGGCTTCGGTCAGTAGCAGAAGGAGCGGTGGGGAAGGTGGACGTCTGACCGATGCGTTCAGACAATTTTTTAGTCCGCAGCCCCAAGGTATGATCGGTTCCAGCAACCATCGCCAGCGTCTGATATACATGGTGCAGGAATACCTAGGGGCAAGGTCAGACTTGGACACCTTTCCCACCGAAAATCCTCTGGCTTACTGGGTCCTGAGGATGGATCACTGGCCAGAGCTTGCACAGTATGCAATTGAGCTACTGGCCTGTCCTGCATCCAGCGTTCTTTCCGAACGCACATTCAGTGCTGCTGGAGGATTTGTCACCGATCATAGGGTGCGCCTGTCCACCGACTCGGTTGATCGACTGACCTTCATAAAAATGAATCAGTCTTGGATCACCACCAGCTACCAGACACCTGAAGCGGATATAACGGAATAATTTATAATGTCACATCCCTTCAAGACTGCCTATGCTGATGCTGAGTGACTGTCCTGTTATGTTCACTGACTATCCTCTTCCTCCTCCTCAATGATCCATGCCACCACACCAGTGCCTAAGGCACAATTTTTCAGCCCCTGTATAACAGGGGCGTGTAATTACAATTTTTTAAAAAGATGCTTCGCAACAGGTGTGACTGCTGTGCTCCAAGTACAGTATCTGTGAGGGGTTGCAGTGTTGTGGCACCAGCACCAATGCCTAAGGCACAATTTTTCAGCCCCTGTTTAACAGGGGTGTGTAATTACAAATCTTGATCTAATAGTTCACAGCAGGGCCCATTCCTGTGCCCACCAAGAGTAACTATGAGGGCCTACAGTCTTGTGGCAACACCGTCCACCACCACCACCACCACCACCAAAGGCCCAATTTTTCTGCCCTGTTCAACAGGTGCATGCAATTACAAATCTTGATCTAATAACTCACAGCAGGGCCCATTCCTGCACCCACCAAGAGTAACTGTGAGGGCTTACAGTCTTGTGGCAACACCGTCCACCACCACCACCACCACCACCACCACCACCAAAGGCCCAATTTTTCTGCCCTATTCAACAGGTGCATGCAATTACAAATCTTGATCTAATAACTCACAGCAGGGGCCATTCCTGCACCCACCAAGAGTAATTGTGAGGGCTTACAGTCTTGTGGCAACACCGTCCACCACCACCACCACCACCACCAAAGGCCCAATTTTTCTGCCCGGTTCAACAGGTGCATGCAAGTACAAATCTTGATCTATTAACTCACAGCAGGGCCCATTCCTGTGCCCACCAGTCTTGTGGCTACACCAACATCTAATAGGGCAAATTTCTGCAGAGTATATACGGCAGGCCCCTACTTTCAAACATCCAACTTACAAACGACTCCTACTTGCAAACGGCAAGAGAAAACAGGAAGTGAGAGGAAATCTACCCCTAGGAAGGGAAATTCTATCCTGTTAGATTTAATTTGGGAAAAAGGTATCTCCTCTCTACTGATGCTTTATCACCAATCCTTGTTTCAATTAAAACCCCACTTTTCCAAAAACATTTGTCATTGGGACGGAAAGTGAGGTGACATGTTCTGAACAGATGTGCAAAGACAGCAAATGTTACAGGGGTGATAACCCCTCCCTATGTTCTCCAAAAAGCTTAAAAATAGATTTTTTGGGGATGGAGCTACACTTCATAATGTACCTGTTCAGATTCTACTTAAGAACAAACCTACAGTCCGTGTCTTGTTTGCACCACCTATATACTGCTGTTCAGAGTATATAGGGTTGTAGGTATAGGGTTTTATTTTGGGTGCGGGGTCCCCCTTAATATCCATACAAGACCCAAAGGGGCTGGGGTGGGGGGGGGGTGATGGGGTAGCCATGCCATTTTTCTCAAGGATTTTCAGCCATATGGCGGCCAGGACAAGACATGACATTAAAGCCGCAAGTGGTTTTAAATGGCTTCTTTTTTTCCTTTACAAATGTCATTTTGTGCAAGGACAGTTCTAAACACGGGAAACACATGCCACTTCACAGGCATACTTTAGACACCCCCCAGGTACCATATTTAAAGGAAAATTTCACTTTTTTTTTTTTCACTTTATGCATCATTAAAATGACTGCTCCCGAAAAAACGTTAGTTTTTAAAATTTCTTTTTGCATTGATATATGTCCCCTGGGGCAGGACCCGGGTCCCCAAACCTGTTTTATGACATTAACATGCATATTGGCCGTTGTAATTAGCAATTTTGATTTCGAACGTTCGCGTCCATTATAACGAATAGGGTTCGAAAATTCGCGCGAACTTTCGGTCCGTTCGAAGGTTCTGGTGCGAACCGAACCCGGGGGTGTTCAGCTCATCCCTACCTGCGGGTATAGGTATCATCTTGGTATCATTCTTTTCATGTAAAAGCAATTATAGTGGCTAATTAGCCTCTAGACTGCTTTTACAAGCAGTGGGAGGGAATGTCCCCCCCCCATATAAACAGCGCCATTGGGAAATTGGGAAAGCATTTTATCACACCGATCTTGGTGTGGTCAGATGCTTTGAGGGCAGAGGAAAGATCTAGGGTCTAACCCCCCAATTTTTTTCAAAAAAGAGTACCTGTCACCACCTATTGCTATCATAGGGGATATTTACATTCCCTGAGATAACAATAAAAAAAAAATGGTAAAAAAAAATAAAAAAATGGAAGGAACAGTTTAAAAATAAAATAAAGAAAGCAAAATAAATAATAAAAAAAATAAAAATAATAGCACCCCTGTCCCCCCCTGCTCTTGCGCAAAGGCGAACGCAAGCGTCGGTCTAGCGTCATATGTAAACAGCAATTGCACCATGCATGTGAGGTATCACCGCAAAGGTCAGATTGAGGGCAGTCATTTTAGCAGTAGACCTTCTCTGTAAATCTAATGTGGTAACCTGTAAAGGCTTTTAAAGGCTTTTAAAAATGTATGTAGTTTGTCGCCGCTGCGCGTTTGTGCGCAATTTTAAAGCATGTCGTGTTTGGTATCCATGTACTCTTTTTTATTTCATCAAACATTTGGGCAATATAGTGTGTTTTAGTGCATTAAAATAAAAAAAGTGTATTTTTTCCCAAAAAAATGCGTTTGAAAAATCGCTGCGCAAATACTGTGTGGAAGAAAAAATGCAACACCCATTATTTTAATCTGTAGGGCCTTTGCTTTAAAAAAATATATAATGTTTGGGGGTTCAACTTAATTTTTGTCTTCAAGTGGTTAGAAGAGTGGATGATGTGTGACCTAAGCTTCCTAATGTTGTGCATAAAATGCCAGGAAGTTCAAAACCCCCCCAAATGACCCCATTTTGGAAAGTAGACACTCCAAGCTATTTGCTGAGAGGCATCTTGAGCCCATTGAATATTTTTTTTTTGTCCCAAGTGATTGAATAATGACAAAAAAAAAAATGTACAAAAAGTTGTCACTAAATGATATATTGCTCAAACATGCCATGGTTATATGTGGAATTGCACCCCAAAATACATTCTGTTGCTTCTCCTGAGTACGGGGATACCACATGTGTGGTACTTTTTGGGAGCCTAGCTGCGTACAGGACCCCGAAAACCAAGCACCGCCTTCAGGCTTTCTAATGCCGCGTACACACGATCGATTTTCTTGCCATTTTTTTTCTTGCCGTTTTTCACGTTGTTTTTTTTCATGTTTCCTCTCAAGCCTGTCTTGCATACACACGATCATTTTAAAAAATGATGAAGCAAAGCGCAGTGACGTACAACACGTACGACGGCACTATAAAGGGGAAGTTCCGTTCTAATGACGCCACCCTTTGGGACGCTTTTGCTAATTCCGTGTTACCGCGTGTTAGTAAAAGTTTGGTGAGAGACGATTTGCGCTTTTCAGTCTTCGTGCTTTGAAGATCGTTTTGTGGAGTTCAGTTTGTGCCTGTGGGTTCGTATCTGTTTGGCAGTGCTTGTAGTCAGTTCGTATCTGTTTATTCAGTGCGGTCTGCTCTGCTCGTTCCTGTTTTTCAGCTTGTTCTTCATTGGCCTTGCTGTTCTTCCGTGCGTTCTTCTAGTTCGTTCTGTTCAGCCGACCGTTATCTAGCCATGTTGCGGCTACGTACTCGTCGTAGAGTTCGTGCTGTAGTTGGTGCAGGGGTTCATGCTGTATCCCGACTCCATGCCATGAGCAGGGTCAGGAGGAGTTCATGGACCAAGAATTGGTTGCTCCAGCGGCACCAATTCTGTCACATGCCTTTGTTGCGGGAGATCAGGGAGAATAATCCTGATGATTTCAGGAATTTTCTCAGGATGTCTGACCCCGTATTTCAGCATCTGTTGGCTTTGGTGTCCCCCTACATTACCAGGCAGGACACCGTTATGCGGGAAGCCATCATTGCTGAGCAGAGGCTCATTGCCATGTTGCAATACCTGGTGACTGGGAGAAGCCTGCAGGACCTTAAGTTCTCCACAGGCATATCCCCCCAGGCTCTGGGTATCATTATACCAGAGACTTGTTCTGCCATCCTTCAAGTTTTGCAGGAGGACTATATTAAGGTAAGTTTTCTTCTTAAAAAGCTCACTTTTTTTTTTTTGGGTGTTGTATACTTTATTTTTGGCTTAATTATCAGTGCCTAATTCACATGATTCTTAGCTGCAGGGAATGTCCCCTTTCTCCCCATGTATTTATTGTAAAAGTGTATGGTTTGAGGCCTACCTTTTAAATGTGCCTTACTTAACCTCTCCAGCATGCTATCCCGGAGCCATACCTACCTTGCCTAGTCATTTCAATGTATTTTATTCTATGCTCCATCGTAGTGCTTTACCCAAAACGCACACAAAATTTGGGCTAGGAATGTTTTTTTTTGGTTTACTTCATACAGAGTGCTACAGCCTTCATTTGTGATATCCCCAACTCATCTTCAACCCCCCCCCCAACTTTTTTTTAAGGGTTTGTTCTTGGTTTGTTGTTGCTTACTAATATTTTGTTTTTTCTTTTTCTACCAATATTGGCCCTGAATGTTTTAATGAAATCTGCTTTCAATGTTTCTGTCACATACCTGACGGTGACGAGCCCGGATCTGCAGAGGGAGGCCTCTCTTACGGCTTCCACCGGCGGCCCCTGGTACTGAAGACAGGAGGCACGGAGGTAGAAGGGGTACGAGTGCCTGGCAGGATGGATCAAGGTAGAGTAGAGTCTGAAGACTGGGACGGATCCAGGCACCCAGGAAGTATGGCAGGCTGAACCGGAATCAGGAACACAGCAACTGGACTGGAACCAGGAACAAGCAACTGGACTGGAACTGATGAGGCTGACTGGACTGGAACCAGGAACAAGCAACTGGACTGGAACTGATGAGGCTGACTGGACTGGAACCAGGAACAAGCAACTGGACTGGAACCAGGACACAGCAACTGGAGAGATTGGTCAGGCAAGCCGGGTCGGTAGAATTGGCTGGCGGCAAGGTACTGGAGGATCAGGCAGAAGATTGGTCAAACAAAGCCAGAGGTCAGAGGCAGGCAGGAAACTGGAAGGGTCAAGGTAAGCCGGGTCGGATGCAGGTAAATTCACGAATCAGGTCTCTTTGGGTACTACACGCCGTAGAGCAGACAGCAGGGACTGTCTGTCACAGGCATGTTTAAATAGCCCTTCTGGCGCGCTTTGTGGAGCGTGCGCGCGCCCCCGCTAAGCGCGCGCGGACGTGCCCGAGATTGGGAATCAGGAAGTCCAGGAATCCTGTAGCTGACAGGATTTCTATGACATTGCCCCCCCCAAGGGGCAGCCTCCGGATGCCCAGCCAGGTGAACCTTCCAGGGTGAGTCCTTTTGAAAGCCTGTACCAAACTCCTGGCATGGATATTCTCCTCGGGTTCCCATGAGTTTTCCTCGGGTCCGTAGCCCTTCCATTTAATTAGGAATTGGTTCTGGTTATTTCTTCTCCTGAAGTCCATGATAGCTTCTACTTCGAATTCCTGCTCACCGTCAATAATGATCGGATCAGGGTGATCCAGCTTCCGATCTGGAAACAGATTGGAGACTGTGGGTTTTAGGAGAGAGACATGAAAGACTGGATGGATTCTAAGAGAGTCAGGAAGTTCCAATCCATAAGCTACTTCATTAATTTTCCTCTTAACAGGGAATGGACCTAAAAATTTGGGGCCCAGTTTTTTAGAAGGGCATGCCATTCTTAGGTTTGTGGTAGATAGCCATACTTGGTCGCCGGGTACCAACACTAATTCACCCCGTCTCTTCTTGTCATAGATTGTCTTGTTGCGTTCTTGAGTCTTGGTCATGGTCTCTTGTAGAAGCTGGTTATTGACCGAGAAAAAATTTAACTTTTCCTGGACTGCAGGTACAGGACACTCAGGAAGGGAATTAGGCAGAAAAGTAGGATGAAAACCATAGTTTGCAAAGAAAGGAGTCTGGCAGGTAGCGGAGTGAATGGAATTGTTATACGCAAACTCGGCCAACGGAAGTAGGGAAACCCAGTTGTCCTGAGCAAAAGAGGAGAAGCATCGCAGGTATTGCTCGAGCGTCTGATTCGTTCTCTCCGTCTGTCCGTTGGTCTGTGGATGGTAAGCAGAGGAAAACGATAATTCGATTTTCAAGGTTTTGCAAAGGGATCTCCAGAATCGAGAGGTAAATTGAACCCCGCGATCGGAAACAATATTGGCTGGTACCCCGTGGAGTCTGACTATTTCTCTGATGAATACCTGTGCGGTTTCAGGAGCGGAGGGAGTCCCTTTCATAGGGATGAAGTGTGCCAACTTGGACAGACGGTCCACTATAACGAAGATGGTGGAATGGTTCTCAGCCGGGGGTAACTCGACAATGAAGTCGATGGACAACATTCTCCAGGGCCTATCTGGAACGGGTAAGGGTTTTAGTAGTCCCCAGGCCTTGGATCTGGAACCCTTGTTTCGGGTGCAAGTTGTACAAGAATCTACAAACCTCCTACAGTCTTCACGTACTCGAGGCCACCAGAAGGTGCGCTGTACCAGGTCAGTGGTCTTGGCAACGCCAAAATGTCTGGCCAGGGCGTGGTCGTGGCAGAGTTCTAATGCGGTTACTCTTAATTTCTCAGGTATGTAGATTCTGTCTTGGTACCACAATAGTCCATCCTTAACCTGCAATTCTGGCTCGGAGAACTGTCTCTGCCCGGTGGAAGCTTGTTTGATTTGAGTGAACAGGTTCTCCTGTAGAAGAAGGAAATTTCCGGGGGCAAGGATGGTATCAGGCTGAGAAGTCTCCTTGGACTTATGGAACATCCGAGACAGGGCATCAGGCTTAATATTCTTGGCCCCAGGACGATAAGTAACATGAAAAGAGAACCGGGAGAAGAAGAGTGCCCACCTGGCTTGCCGTGGATTCAATCTTCTCGCAGCTTTCAGGTACTCCAGGTTCTTGTGGTCCGTGAATATCAGAATCGGATGAGCCGCGCCCTCCAGCAGGTACCGCCATTCCTCTAGTGCAGACTTGATCGCTAGTAGCTCCCGATCCCCCATGTCGTAGTTCTTCTCCGCTGCAGAAAGCTTGCGGGAGAAGAAGGCTACTGGATGGAGCAAGGCTTTGACTCCCTGTCTTTGGGACAGTATTGCTCCTACCGCTATTTCGGAGGCGTCTACCTCAAGTATGAATGGTAGTGAGGAGTCTGGGTGTTTCAAGATAGAGGCCGAGGTAAATAGGGCCTTCAGGCATTCAAAAGCTTCTTGGGCTTCAAGAGACCAGTGAAAACGTGTTCCTTGCTTGGTGAGTTGAGTAATGGGTGCGATAATAGCTGAAAACCCCCTGATGAACTTGCGGTAGAAGTTGGCGAATCCAACGAAATGTTGGATTCCCTTCTTGTCCACCGGTTCTGGCCAGTCCAGGATTGCGGTAATCTTTTGAGGATCCATCTTGATGCCCTCGCTGGAAATGATTAACCCCAGAAATGATATACTCTCTTGCTCGAACTCACATTTTTCGGCCTTCGCATACAGGCCATGCTGGCGGAGCCGATCCAACACATTTTTGACATGTCTGCGATGAGAATCAAGGGAGGAAGAAAAAATTAAGATATCATCAAGATAAACAATAACAAAGAGGTCTAGGAAGTCCCGTAGAACATCGTTGATAAAATACTGGAAAGTGGCAGGGGCGTTACACAACCCGAATCGCATTACCAAGTACTCAAAATGTCCATACCGGGTACGGAAGGCAGTCTTCCATTCGTCCCCTTCTTTGATACGGATCAAGTTGTAGGCTCCGCGGAGGTCAAGTTTGGTAAAGATGGTGGCAGTTCCTAGTCTCTGAAATAGCTCTGGTACCAGGGGGAGAGGGTAGCGATTTTTTACTGTAATTTTATTCAATTCCCGGTAATCCACACAAGGTCGAAGGGTGTGGTCCTTTTTCTCTACAAAAAAGATGCCTGCGCCTGCTGGGGATGTGGAAGGGCGGATGAACCCCTTTTGCAAGTTCTCATCAACATAATTTTTTAAAGCCCCTTGTTCCACCTCCGTTAAAGGGAAGACTCTACCGAACGGAATCTTTGCTCCAGGATGTAGGTCGATGGGGCAATCGTAGGCCCGATGGGGCGGTAGAGTCTCTGCCTTTTGTTTACTAAATACGTCAAGAAAGTCGTGGTAAACTTCTGGGATGGATTGACGGGTGCCATCTTCTGTATCAATGCATAGTAACGAGGCTGGCCCAGGAGGTTTATATGAGCCACAGGACTGCTGGCAATAGGAAGAAGGAAAGGCAACTATTCCCGTAGTCCAGTTGATAGTGGGATTGTGGGCTTGTAACCAAGGCATACCAAGGATCAAGGGAAACAACGAAGAAGAGATGATGTCCAGACATAAGTATTCTTGGTGGGTTCCAGAGGTGGTAAAGATGGTAGCGGGTATAGGAGTGGTCTCCTGGGTCACAGGTCCGGACTTAATGACGGAACCATCAGCCAGATGGACACGAAGTCCGTGGGTCTTGGTACGAAGGGGAATTTGGTGTTTAATGGCAAAGGTTGAGTCCATAAAGCAGCTGCATGCTCCGGAATCAATAATGGCGGGTACTTGCAAAGTCCTTCCTGGGAGCTGTAATGAAACAGAGAGGGCAAGGTGAGATGTGGTTTTGGCTTGTAGGTTAGTCATGTTAGAAGAAACTGAAAGAAACTTACGAAGTTTCAGGGGACAGGTTCTAACGAAATGTCCGGGTTCCCCGCAGTACAGGCACAGATTATTTATTCGGCGGCGCTGGCGTTCCTCAGGAGCGAGGGATGGACGAAGGAGCCCGAGCTGCATTGGTTCAGGCGTGTCAGATGTGGGAGCTGGAGGTGTAGCAGGAGCCGAGTACAGGTGACTAGGAGCCCGAGGAAGTATCCAGGTTGGGCGGGAGAAGCCAGTGGTCCTCTCAGCCCTCCGTTCCCTCAGACGTCGGTCAATCTGGATGCTTAGATCAATCAACAGGTTGAGTGTCTGTGGTACACCGACTCTAGCAAGCTCGTCCTTCAAGGAATCGGAAAGTCCTAAGCGAAACTGATGGCGGAGGGCGACATCATTCCAATTGGTATCCGCACTCCACCGCCTGAATTCTGCCACATAGTCCTCCGCTGGTCTGCGTCCTTGTTGAAGGGAACGCAAGACGGCTTCTGCGGTTACTGAGAGTTGGGGATCTTCGTATAGCTGGGCCATGGCATCGAAAAAAGCAGCAAGGTTGTTTAGTGATACATCCTTCTGTTCAAAGAGACGGTGGGCCCAGCTCTGAGGGTCTCCAGTGAGCAAAGAGACCACAAAGCCCACCTTGGTGGCCTCTAGAGAAAAGGTACGGGGCTATAGGGCAAAGTACAGTTCACACGAATTCCGGAAGGCCCTAAACTTGCTCCGATCCCCGGAAAATCTTTCGGGTGTAGGAACCTTAGGTTCAGGAGGAAGCATGACCACTGTGGGTGAGGAACTTGTTCCGGCTGTAGAAGCAGAGGCGTGGGGCCCCCTTGGATGGCAGAAGGATTGGAGAGGGCCCGCACTTGTTCTTCCAAGCGGGTGTAGCCTTGTTGAAGACTCTTGACTGCTTCAGACAAACCTGCCAGGTGCCGACAGAGTTCCTCCATAGGTGAGGCTCCCTGCCCGGGCTCAGACATGGCTGTTTGCTACTGTCACGTACCTGACGGTGACGAGCCTGGATCTGCAGAGGGAGGCCTCTCTTACGGCTTCCACCGGCGGCCCCTGGTACTGAAGACAGGAGGCACGGAGGTAGAAGGGGTACGAGTGCCTGGCAGGATGGATCAAGGTAGAGTAGAGTCTGAAGACTGGGACGGATCCAGGCACCCAGGAAGTATGGCAGGCTGAACCGGAATCAGGAACACAGCAACTGGACTGGAACTGAAGAGGCAGACTGGACTGGAACCAGGAACAAGCAACTGGACTGGAACTGATGAGGCTGACTGGACTGGAACCAGGAACAAGCAACTGGACTGGAACTGATGAGGCTGACTGGACTGGAACCAGGAACAAGCAACTGGACTGGAACCAGGACACAGCAACTGGAGAGATTGGTCAGGCAAGCTGAGTCGGTAGAATTGGCTGGTGGCAAGGTACTGGAGGATCAGGCAGAAGATTGGTCAAACAAAGCCGGAGGTCAGAGGCAGGCAGGAAACTGGAAGGGTCAAGGTAAGCCGGGTCGGATGCAGGTAAATTCACAAATCAGGTCTCTTTGGGTACTACACACTGTAGAGCAGACAGCAGGGACTGTCTGTCAAAGGCATGTTTAAATAGCCCTTCTGGCGCGCTTTGTGGAGCGTGCGCGCGCCCCCGCTAAGCGCGTGCGCGCGCCCGCGGACGTGCCCGAGATTGGGAATCAGGAAGTCCAGGAATCCTGTAGCTGACAGGATTTCTATGACAGTTTCTTTCTCAAATTATTAATTTATTTTTGCTTTTATTCCACAGTTCCTTTCTTCGCCACATGAATGGCAGAATGTGGCTTCCGAGTTTGCCCACCGATGGAACTTTCCGAACTGTGGAGGAGCCATCGACGGCAAACATGTTCGGGTCGTCCCACCACCCCATTCGGGATCCTTTTATTACAACTATAAGGGGTTCCACAGCATCGTGATGATGGCAGTGGTGTCGGCCACCTACGAGTTCCTCTATGTGGACGTTGGCAAGAATGGCAGGATGTCTGATGGAGGAGTATTTGCCCAGACGGAGTTTGGGGAACGGCTCCTTTTGGATCTGCTGGCCTTGCCTCCAGCGGAGCAGAATGTGGAGGGACTTCCGTTTGTGTTTGTGGCGGATGAGGTGTTTGGCCTGGGACCCCATTTGATGAGGCCATTCCCGCAACGCACCCTCAACCCTGAGAGGAGGGTGTTCAACTATCGGCTGGCCAGAGCCAGAAGGGTGGTGGAAAATGCCTTTGGCATCATGGCCAGCCGATTCTGCCTCTTCCTGACCTCCATCCACCTTGCCCCATACAAATGGAACCACGTGGTAATGACTTGCTGTGTGCTCCATAATTTCCTACGGGTGCATTCCACCAGTTATCTGGCTTTGAGTGGGCCTGAGGCCTCTTTATTGAATAATGAAACTTTAGTGGCCCTGGAACCTGGCCGGCCAGGCTTGGCCCCCCAAACCGGACGTGAGGTCTGTGACAAATATGCCGATTATTTTGTGGGTAGGGGGGCCATTGAAATGCCTGAACAATTTTAACCTTATCATTTAGCAAAATAACAATTTTTTTGGATTAAAGATTGGTTTGGTGTTTTAATTTACTAATGTTTTATGTTTCTCGTAGGTTTACCTAGTGCACTTGTATTGCCATGTGTATTTAGCATTCTTAATTTGCCTTCATTGTCAGTGTAAACACAAAACATCGAGTAGTTCACTTAGCACAACATTTACATAATGAAGCCACATTTTTTGAGGATCAAAATACCTTTATTGTTTTTTTGGGGGGGAAACTTCCTTTGAAATGTAGATGTCCCCTTAATTTTTGGGTTTTTAAAACGCATGACCAGCCATGGATAAACAAAATATCTTAACAAATATTGGTTAAAAATAAACATACACTAGTCCTTTAAAGGTGAAAACAAAAACAAACCTGCCAAAACACAGCAACTTCAACCTTCTTTTGTTAAAAAAAATTAAACACGCCCAAGCACAGCCATGATCTTTTGTAGCCTTTCCTCCAGCCGCTTTGTATTTTGCCTGATCTCTGTCAAGTCTCCCTTTATTTTTTCGAGGTCACGACAGCAGACCATGAGGTATTGGATCAGGATCTGGGCACTATGATGTGTCAACTTATCGGGGTCTTCGGCCAGAACTGCTTCTAAAATTTAAAAAAAACATGTAGTATAGAATATGTAGGCCTACATCTATTAACCTGCATCTGTCTGGTTTGACACTGACCTGTTGTGGTGCCACTTTCCACTTCCACAACCTCACGTTCCTCTCCATCATGTGGTTCTGGGGGTATTGTTGAAGGTGTTGGCATTTTGGACACATCTGACATAGCTTTTTGAATCCCTATGGAGATTGCACGAAAAGGTATAGTTTCATTAGTAGTGAATATATTTGAGTGAAATTTAAAGCATGATTAAATAATTGGTAAACATAATTTTGAAGTGTGTTCCATTTTTAAATGTACCCCCAGTGACAACCGGAACACATGATTGGATACATAGCCAAAAACATAGCATATCCTTTTAAAAAAATATTTGACACATTGTAACACCCCAAAGTATATACACACGATCACCTGTGTGTGACACCCTCAAGGTTTTTGGCTTTTGGCCCACACTTGTACTACTGCGTTCTGTTGTTTAATCAGCTGCTGAGCATTCACACCCTTAAACATTACCATGCATATCCTTATTTTTTCCCCAAAAATTTCCTTTGGATTTTATCCCCAAAAAAAAATGGTTACCAAATTTGCTCCCCCAAATAAAATTAAATACATGTGTGCTCACACTGGATGAACCCAAAACATCGTTTTATGAACTGTACGGAGAAAGAGGTTTAATACGTCCGTTTACTGTGCAGACGAACCAGAAAGATGGTATCTTTCACTGTACTATATCAAAGACAAAAATACACGACATAATTCAAGTAATAATCTTTAGCATGGAAAATAGAAAATAAATACTTTACTTTTTCCTAAAATCCTTTCTTGATTCTTTTGTATTGGTCGGGCTCCCTCAACTTCAGATCAGACCAACGTTTTCTGAGCTGTTCCTTCGTTCTGCACACCCCGAATTTCTTGCAAAGAGTTTGGACCACTTTGCCCATAATTTTTGTCTTGACAAGATTAGGCCTTTCATAAGGACCATGCTTGGCATCATAATCCTCCCTCTTCAAAATGGCGACCATCTCCACCATTTCCTCGAATGACATGTTGGATGCCTTATATCTCCTGGGTCGGGATTTGGGCTCCTCAGGAATTTCATCCTCTGTCGATGTAATCTCTGTCACCTGTGGCTCCGCCATGTTGATAAGCA
Organism: Rana muscosa; assembly: GCA_029206835.1. Classification (NCBI taxonomy): domain Eukaryota; kingdom Metazoa; phylum Chordata; class Amphibia; order Anura; family Ranidae; genus Rana; species Rana muscosa. The sequence continues at coordinate 971,218,066 of CM055118.1, forward strand.
CTACGACGAGTGAGAAGGGGCGGGGAAAGTACAATATTGAACGTCAGGGGCGGGCAAAGCGTGCCTAGTTTCACGCATGCGCAGTGTATATCAAGTGAAGAACCATGTGTCGCAAAAACGTTCATTTGGCGGGAGAGGGAGTTAGCAACGAACGTGTTGACGAAGGTACATAACAATTTAAGGATTTGAGTTTCATCAGAGGAGATTTGGGGCTTCTAAATATGTCGAAAATGCAGATTTGATGAATGTTGCCTGAAACATATGTATTTTGTTGTTTCTTGATTTTACAGAGAGAATTAATTCATTTAAGAACCCGGAGTTCATGGGGGAGTTCATTGATAAATGGAAAGAACTACCTATCCTATGGCAAACAAAAAGTGGCAGAAATAAAAATAAAGTGGCCAGGACAGCAGCACTGGAGAGCCTGCTTGCATTTGTGCAAACCAAGATACCCACAACAACATTCCAAGATGTGAAAACCAAAATTGCGACCATCAGAGGGACATACAGGACCCAGAGAACTATGGTACTGAGGTCCCAGAGGTCAGGTGCTGCAGCAGATAAGGTTTATAAACCCAGTCTGTGGTACTACAGCAAGCTTTCTTTTCTGGATGACCAGCTGGAAGTGCGGGAATCTCTCTCCACCCTTCCCCCCAGAGGTCAATCCAGCCTTCCTTGTAGCCAACCCTCCAGCCTTCCCTGCAGCCAGCCCTCCAGCCTTCCTGGCAACCCTGCTCTGGCTTCCTCTGAGGATCAAGATGAGGTCCTTGAGGAGGCAGATTTGGATATATGGAGCCAGGTAAAGTATTGATATCTACATTTATATCTTACAAAATTGATGAATTAAAATTGATGTTAGTATTGTTAGGTATTTAATGTACTACAAAATAAATAGTTAAAGAGCAAGATACAGTAGTGGTCTAATTTAATGTGGACAAGGCAACAAAATCAGGATGCGGAATCAAGGAAAATGACATAAATTTTCACATTCAATTCAACAATGTCTAGAGGTGAACAATGTGTGTGATTGATGGTGTGAAAAAATACATAATGTGCCTTTCTTTTTTTACAGCCAGAGCAGAGCCAGGAAGAGGGTGATGTTGGGGATCAGGAGGAGGCAGGGCCCAGTGGCACCCAGGAGGAAGCTGGGCCCAGCACAAGAGCCCAGATGCCTCCCCTGATAGTTAAACCACGAGGGCCAAGGAGAGGTAGGCAGGTGGAGGAGGAAACAAGAGACTTCATCAGAGAGGCAACAGCGGCCCTCAGGGAGGCACCCTCTGCTGAGGAGGGCTTTGCCACAGTCCTCGCACAGAAGCTAGGCCAAATGGACTTGCGGCAAAAGCTCTACAGCGAGAGCCTTCTTTTAAAAGTCATCAACAAGGGATTGCTGGGGGAGCTCACCAAGTACACTGACATCACAGAGGTTGTCCCTACTCCACCTCCTCCTCCTCCTCCTACTACTCCTCCTGCCACAACCTCTCCTCCTGATCCCCAGCCTCCGAGGAAGAAACCAACCAAGGCTGCAGAGAAGGCTGGAGAGAAGGCTACAAGGAAGAGGAAAAAATAATGCCTGCTGTAGTACCACAGACTTGGGACATATATGACTTATCTGCTGTGGCTCCTGACCTCTGGGAGTTCAAGCCAAGATTGGGCTCCTTTTTGTTTTTGATCTAATCTATAGTTTGGTTTTCACATCTTGGATGGTTGTTGTGGGGTCAAAAGGATGCACAAATGCAAGCAGGCTCTCCAGTGCTGCCTTTCCCTTTAATTTCTTATGTTCCTAAATAAAGGTTTTTTGATTTTGCCTTAAAATACTTGACTATGTGATTTGTATTTCAAAAGACAGTTTGCTAGGGAGCAGGCAGGGACATCTCAAATAATATTATTGTTATTAACAAGGGACACAAACCTCCATGAGGCAAAATGAGACAAATTTTGAAGGTTGGTGTGGTAACTTTACACAAGAATAATTTAAGGGAAAAAAAAAAAAAGGCCACAAAAAAACAACAAATTATAAATATAGACTTTAAAAAAAAAAAGGGATATTTACATTTATTCATGAATTTATGAGGGAGATGCGGCTTAAAAATAAAATTTTGCTATCATTAAATCAATTAGGAATTACTTTAGAAACAAGTTTGGCATAACTCTCAATGTCATTAGCAAAAGAACGTAATTGTATAAGCATTATCAAAAGCAGAACGGAATGCGCAGCATTAAAACAATGTTATTAATTCCACCGTGACGAATGTGCCATCTCCATTTCCAACGCTAGCTTTACCAAAACGAGCGCTCCCGTCTCATAGTTGCTTCTGAGCATGCGCGTTTTTTTTTCACTTTGTGAAAGCATACACACTATCGTTTTTCACGTCGTTAAAAAAAACGACATGAAAAACGACGTGAAAAAAGAGAGCATGTTCGAAATTTTTAATGGCCGTTTTTCACGTCGTTAAAAATGCTCTGGAGCATACACACGATCATTTTTAATGGCCATTTTTTAAAATGGCATTTTTAACGGCATGAAAAACGATCGTGTGTATGGGGCATGAGGGTGTAAATTTTTGATTTCACTCCTCACTGCCTATCACAGTTTCGGAGGCCATGGAATGCCCAGATGGCACAAAACCCCCCCAAATGACCCAATTTTGGAAAGTAGACACCCCAAGATATTTGCTGAGAGGTATGGTGAGTATTTTGCAGATCTCGCTTTTTGTCACAAAAACAAATGAGAGCTGTAAAATACTCACCATGCCTCTCAGCAAATAGCTTGGGGTGTCTACTTTACAAAATTGGGTCATTTGGGGGGGGGGGGGTTTGTGCCATCTTGGCATTTTATGGCCTTCAAAACTGTGATAGGTAGTGAGGAGTGAAATCAAAAATTTATGCCCTTAGAAATCTTGAAGACAGTGCTTGGTTTTCGGGGTCCCGTACGCGGCTAGGCTCCCAAAAAGTCCCACACATGTGGTATCCCCGTACTCAGGAGAAGCAGCAGAATGTATTTTGGGGTGTAATTTCACATATGCCCATGGCATGTGTGAGCTATATATCATTTAGTGACAACTTTGTGCAAAAAAAAAAAGTTTGTAATATCCCTGCAACTTGTGGCAAAATATAAAATATTCCATGGACTCAACATGCCTCTCAGTAAATAGCTTGGGGTATCTACTTTCCAAAATGGGGTCATTTGGGTGGGTTTTGTGCTATTTTGGCATTTTATGGCCTTCGAAACTGTGATAGGTAGTGAGGAGTGTAATCAAAAATTTGCGCCCTTAGAAATCTTGAAGGCGGTGCTTGGTTTTCGGGGTCCCGTACGCGGCTAGGCTCTCAAAAAGTCCCACATATGTGGTATCCCCGTACTCGGGATAAGCAGCAAAATGTATTTTGGGGTGCAATTCCACATATAACCATGGCATGTGTGAGTAATATATCATTTAGTGACAACTTTTTGTAAAAAAAAAATTGTCATTATTCAATCATTTGGGACAAAAAAAAATATTCAATGGGCTCAACAGCTATGAGTAAGCACTTTTAAGTGTGAAACGCGTTAGCTGCCCCTGTTACCCCGTTGCTGTAACATGTAGTGCCTGTTTTATTTTATATCACCGTACTCAGGAGAAGCAACAAAATGTATTTTGGGGTGCAATTATACATATAACCATGGCATGTGTGAGCAATATATCATTTAGTAACAACTTTTTGTATTTTTTTTTTGTCATTATTCAATTACTTGGGACACAAAAAAAATAAAATTCAATGGGCTCAACATGCCTCTCAGCAAATAGCTTGGGGTATCTACTTTCCAAAATGGGGTAATTTGGGGGGTTTTCTGCATCTTGGCATTTTATGGCCTTCAAAACTGTGATAGGTAGTGATAGGTATTGAGGAGTGAAATCAAAAATTTATGCCCTCAGAAATCTTGAAGGCGGTGCTTGGTTTTTGGGGTCCCGTACGCGGCTAGGCTCCCAAAAAGTCTCACACATGTGGTATCCCCGTACTCAGGAGAAGCGGCAGAATGTATTTTGGGGTGTAATTTCACATATGCCCATGGCATGTGTGAGCAATATATCATTTAGTGACAACTTTGTGCAAAAAAATAAATGTTTGTCATATTCCTGCAACTTGTGGCAAAATATAAAATATTCCATGGACTCAACATGCCTCTCAGCAAATAGCTTGGGGTGTCTACTTTCCAAAATGGGGTAATTTAGGGGGGGGGTTTGTGCTATTTTGTCATTTTATGGCCTTCGAAACTGTGATAGGTAGTGAGGAGTGAAATCAAAAATTTACACCCTTAGAAATCCTGAAGGCAGTGATTGGTTTTGGGGGTCCCGTACGCGGCTAGGCTCCCAAAAAGTCCCACATATGTGGTATCCCCGTACTCGGGATAAGCAGCAAAATGTATTTTGGGGTGCAATTCCACATATAACCATGGCATGTGTGAGTAATATATCATTTAGTGACAACTTTTTGTAAAAAAAAATTTGTCATTATTCAATCATTTGGGACAAAAAAAAATATTCAATGGGCTCAACAGCTATGAGTAAGCACTTTTAAGTGTGAAACGCGTTAGCTGCCCCTGTTACCCCGTTGCTGTAACATGTAGTGCCTGTTTTATTTCATTTTATTTTTCCAATAAAAGCCACGTTGGATTGGAGTACGGCTGTCCAGATTCCTTCATTTTTTCTTCATGGGCTCAACATGCCTCTCAGCAATTTCCTTGGGGTGTCTACTTTCCAAAATGGGGTCATTTGGGGGGGTTTTGTACTGCCCTGCCATTTTAGCACCTCAAGAAATGAGATAGGCAGTCATAAATTAAAAGCTGTGTAAATTCCCAAAAATGTACCCTAGTTTGTAGACGCTATAACTTTTGCGCAAACAAATAAATATACGCTTATTGACATTTTTTTTTACTAAAGACATGTGGCTGAATCCATTTTGGCCTAAATGTATGACTAAAATTTTGTTTATTAGATTTTTCTTATAACAAAAAGTAGAAAATATGTTTTTTTTTTTCAAAATTTTCGGTCTTTTTCCGTTTATATCGCAAAAAATAAAAATCGCAGAGGCAATCAAATACCATTAAAAGAAAGCTCTATTTGTGGGAAGAAAAGGACGAAAATTTTGTTTGGGTACAACATTGCATGTCCGCACAATTTCCAGTTAAAGCAGCGCAGTGCCAAATTGTGAAATCACCTCTGGTCATTATGGTCTGTTTCGTGTGGACAGCGCTGGAATGTTTTTTTTTATTTTTTATTTTTTATTTTTTAATAAAGGACTTTACCAACGGTGTCTGTGTATTTTATTTTTTATTTTTTACACTTTCTTTGTGAAATGGTAGGGGGTACAATGTACCCCTTACCAATTCACATAGGGGGGGCCAGGATCTGGGGGTCCCCTTTGTTAAAGGGGTCTTCCAGATTCCGATAAGCCCCCCGCCCGCAGACGCCCACAACCACCGGGCAAGGGTTGTGGGGATGAGGCCCTTGTCCCTATCAACATGGGGACATCCTCCCCATGTTGAGGGCATGTGGCCTGGTACGGTTCAGGAGGGGGGGGCTCTCTCTCGTCCCCCCTCTTTTCCTGCGGCCTGCCAGGTTGCGTGCTCGGATAAAGGGTCTTATCTGGATTTTTGGGGGTACTCCAGGCCATTTTTTTTTTACATTTGGGGTGGAGTTCCCCTTAAAATCCATACAAGACCTGAAGGGCCTGGTATGGATATTTGGGGGAACCGCACGCATTTTTTTTTTAAATTTTCGGCAGGGTTCCCCTTAATATCCATACCAGACCTGAAGGGCCTGGTAATTAAATTTGGGGGAACCCCCACGCTTTTTTTTTATTTTTTTTATCAATGACTTTTCTATGTATTGCCGGGAGCCGACAATTCATTATAGCCGCGAGTGAGTTTTAAATTACTTTTTTTCCGTCAGAAATTACACTTTGTGCAGGGACAGTTCTAAGCACGGGAAACAAGCACGAATAGTCCTCAGAAGTTCGGGTCCCCATTGACTTCAATGGGGTCAAGTTCGGTCCCGAACTCGAACTTTTTTCCAAAGTTCGGTCGAACCCGAACATCCAGGTGTCCGCTCAACTCTAATTTCTATACAATCTTTCATATTATAATTCTCTATTTTATGGTTATGCACGGGCATATGGGTGTATGCCTATGCATTGGTGCATACCTTGTGCTTTTTTTTGTAATAGTATTGCATTAGGTGTTTTTTTGTAATAGTATTACATTAGGTGTTTGTCAATACCTTATCTACCACCATTATATACTTAGATCAGTGATTTAATACTTATACTACCAGTTTTAGACTAACATAAATGCACTTTATTATTATTAGATGGACGTGTGGTTCTTGTACTATGATTTTGTAATTGTAAGTTTCTGGCCATATTCATTATGCATGTGGTATCTGCATTTTAACTAATTCTCTGTATAGTTTTTGCCTGTTTGTATGTATATATTTTGATATAATATCTGTTTTGGATTTTATCTGTATTGAATTTGACCGGTATTCTTGTCACTGGTTATGTCATCCTATTTTAGTATTAGCGATCCTTTTACTAATGCATGTGTACCGATGACCAACCACAGCACCTCTAGGGTCTATATAGTATCCTCCCCCTGTATGGACGTCATGGATCTGATGAAACAGCGGATGCTGAGAAACGCGTCATCCTATTGGTCTGTTCCGTTCCCCACGTCACTTCCGGTCCGACAACGCGACGCTGCGCTTCTTGCTGAGGCGCATGCCATCCTGACCAGCACTTCCTGTTTCCACGTAGTCTCCTAGGAGGCTGTGTTTACTACACCACCAGTCCACCTGCATGTCGAGGACATCCTTGCTGACACTGACTGTTACCTCATCCATCTGGACTACCGAGAGTCACCGGAGACTGCTGCCTCATCCATCTGCATTACCGAGTGACACCGGACCATTCACAGCCATATATATGCCTTATACTTCTCATCCTTTGTGAGTAGCCATTTGGCTGTGTGTTATTAATGCCATATTAAATTTCAGTGTTACTGCACTTAGATTGGCGCACCTTTTCTTCTCTTTTATCTTATATTCCAGAGCCTGCTTCTGCTTTATTGGTAGCTGCCGCTAGTGCTTGACCACGATTCATTACATCAATATTTGGACTATCTATTGGACAATTTGTTGGACTATTCATTAGTATACGTACAGGTATATATATTTTTTCTTTTTTTTACGTTTATTTTAGATTATACCCTAACTATCCTTACGTTATCTGCGTTTTTTTACTGTTGATACTTTTGAAGCCTTTTTGATGTGCTGCAGATTTTTGGTGTATATATATATATATATATATATATATATATATATATAATTTTTATATATTATATATCATATAATTTTAGTTTTATTCTTTCACGTTTAAAGTATCTACTTATTATTATTTAATTAATTAGAAAAAAAAAATTCCATGTGAGATAATTTTAGTAACCCATTCTTTTGCCACACACGTTGTGTTATTGGTTTTAGTACACATGCATTTTTTTTTCAGTAATTTTGGTTTTTATTATGGATATTATAGATCAAATAGAGAAACATAAATATGATCTTTTTTAGTTCTCACGTTCATTCGCGTACATGGCCAGATACCAAATACAGAGACACATGTACTAGAATGAGACGTATAGAAGATATCACTAATTCAGCCAATCAGCAATGGTGGGATTGTTTCTTCCTTAAACAATATTTCCAATCCAAAATTTCTCCCAGAGGACTTTGTGTCCTTAAGGGATGTACCTTTTTGGATTCAGATGCTCGTACAGAATGGGAGGGTATAGCGGAGTTTTGTACACAGAAATGAATTCAAATTCTCATCAGCCATAGAGATATATCTTATCCTTTGACAAAAAATCATAGATAACATTTCAACTTATATTCCATCTATCCCTCTCTACCCATTGGATGGCTCAGAACCTTTAAAATTAACACCAAAAAAGTGAAGACTCTCTGATCCAAAACAAATTAGGTAAATTCAGAAGAGATCTGGATGACTATACTCATAATAGAGTTTTCAATTGGAAAAGGAATTTCTCTCACCCCACTCCTCTTTCCTTAATGTCACTACTTCCAGTGCCTAAACGTACTGTGGTAGTGTGGTACCCCACCAGTGTATGAATACAGGATTCTCAACCAGGCAGGTTGAGGGGCTCCAGGGTATTTGCTTGTTTGGGAGGAAACTGGCTTTTCAGTTTCCTCATGATTTACTAAAGTCCACTTTGGGACCTGGAGCTTGGGGATTTCTTAGAGATCCGGGTGGGATGAAATCCCCAGTCCTGGATCCGGGTTTTGAGACTCAACTGCACACTGATTGTTCAGGTGTGTGTGGGCCTGATAGTAGAGTCAGGACCAGCATTCTGGGCTCCACCCTCCCGACGAGTGCAGGTGTGCACTGGAGAAGCCACAGAGTGCAAGTGTGCACTGGAGAAGCCAGAGAGTTCTTGTCTGCACACTGGAAGCCAGAGACCCAGGTCTGAGGGTCAGAGCAGTGGACCCAAGTCTGAGGATCAGAGCAGTGAGGGGCTGCTATCTAAATGGACGGTGTTGCCAAGGGAAAAGTCTGTAGGAGACAGATGAAAGCCTGAAGTGGAAGGCCTGAGCAGCACTGCTGTATGTATAAGCCAGGAGGCTAAATTACATTTTGTTGATGAATAGGAGTGCTGAAACCCCTGCGAGGAATACCTTTCATTTTGTTTTGAACTTCTTTTAATAAAAATGGGCAAACAAAGCCCTTAAAAAGAAGAACCAGCGAGTGGCGGTGTCCTTCAAGTTCTACATTTGATGCTAGTCCTTTACACGTGGTGGAGAATTTGGGCACAATCTGAGATCCCTACAATCAAGTAAGTTCATCTGTTATATGAACTGTGTTTTTGGTGCATGAGACTGCATAATCTGTGTGTGTGCAGGTGAGGAGAACCTGCAAGCGTAAGGTAACTAGCCTTAAAGAGACAGTGCTCCAATTTGTTGCAGGTGGTGTACCTGTGAACAAAAAGTCAATTTTTTTTTCTCTGCAGTGAACTGCTGCCAGCTGTGTGTGGCAGCCAGGCAAACTGCATTGCGCAGAAGTTTATTTGATGGACTGTTGCATGCAGGTTGTGTACCTGTGAAAGGAGAAACCTTTTTTTTATTTATTTTTTCCTTTTCTCCGCCAAGAACTGTTACAAGTTGCTGTGTGCAAGACCGCAAGGATGGGGCGATCAAAACGCCTAAAAGAAGCAAGGATGGCTGAGATGATAGATAGAGCTCTGTGGCTGGAGAGGTTGTTACCGCCTGATCGAACCCCATACATGCCTATACAGAGTTTTCCAAGGGAAAAGAGGGCTTGAAATTAGGTTAATTCATGCATTCCCACATATGGTTGCCATCATCCCAGGTAAATATGGTGAAAAAAAACTCTGTTGTTTGGGGATTTTTAAGGCAACAAAAAAAAGAAAAAAAAAAAGGGAAAATTATATATGTAAAAAAATATTTATTCACAAACATTACAAAATCGTTTTTATATAGATACAAAAATATGTTTATGACTACATCCATCTATATCCATCTCCATAAAAATCTGCATTTATGAACAATTATGAATACAATGCCTAGATCGGTGACTCAAGATTTTTGCAGAAATCACTCAAACAGGCTTCATCCGACGCGTTTCAAATCATAGTAAAAGACGTTCTTCCTCAGGGATGTTGCATTCATTTATCTAAAGACAGATTTATAGAGTTCTATTAATCACAATATTCTCAATCCCACCTCCAAGAGGTATCAAGAAAAAAGGGAAGAAAAAAAGAAAACTTACTGAATCATATTCATTTAAAATACATATGTTCCATGTTCCAATTTATGTACCAGGGGTGCATCTTCCTCCATCTACCCCTCCCAATGCTGCACCCACCATTGCATGTTCACAAAAGGAGTCAGGATTTAGCAACAAGGTGCAATCCAAATGGATGGCGTATTGTGGGAAAGAAGGGAGAAACCAGAATTGTCTATAAAGAATAAAATAGAGATCAGGTAAGTATAAATGGGAAAAATTGTATATTCCCATTAAAAAAGGAAAACAAATCCATTCAGAATAAACGGAAAGTCCTATATGCTTACCAGTAATCACTAACAACCCTAATCAAATCGGGATCCATAAGTTCTTGCAAGGTTCCTTTGTATGGGAGCTTGATATATTAGATCCTCCGCCTGTGGCAGAGGCAATGGAATGACGCCAATAGGTTCCCTGGTGTCCTTTTATACCCCCCTGTGAATTGTGATTGGTTCCCACCGGTCACATGACTCATAGGATGAATGTGTTCACTCTTACCTGTGAACGTTCCGCATCACAGGAAATGCGGACACGGCCATCTTTGATAAGGGAAAAAGGATGGGAAAACTCAAACAGGCAGAAAAAACTGCACAGAGCCAATGGTGATATGGAGAAGAAATGACAGTGGGTCAGAATGGAAAGAAACCCAGGATAATGATTCAGAGTATTCCCCCGAATATCTTTGGGGCGCTCTGAACCAGGGACAAAAAAACACCGGTGCCTAAAGGGGTGATGGGCCAAAAATTCCACCTAGGTGAACGCCCACCCCCGGCACCGGATGTGAACAAAAATCAAAGGATGGGACAGCTGAAGAGGAGGAGAAACACCGGATTGGACGCTAATTCCCCATAGAACATAAAAAAAAAAAATATCTCTGGGTTACAGGGAACATATGTATTACATATACATTAATCAATGGTCATATATAATTGAAAAACAACACACATAACCATATAAAAACTCACAGTACAAAAATAATAATAATAAATCAATCAAATCTTCATGTTGTGCATTCCTGCGTGTTCCCAACAACCCACACTTCTACAATCCACATGTGAAAAAAGGGGGGTTCCCTTGTTTTTAAGAAAAAACAAGAGGGAATTAAAATCAGAACCAAGGATGGAAGGATTAGGTCTGACGATGATATTGGTGGGAGAAAAAGGGGGAGGCAGAGACATCTCCCGTGAAGGAGGGGGGGCAGGGGCAGGCAAGGAGTCCAACCTTGGAAGACAGAAAGCCTCGGCCACCAATTGGGTCTCAGTCCGTCTTGCCAGAACTGAAACCCTCCAAGAAGGGACGGAAACTCTCCACTTCATTGAGTCCCGGTGGCGTTGTTGCCCTCAGGTACCTAATACAGCGCATTTCGCGCTGGAGTAGGACCTTGTTCCAATCCCCACCTCTGCATGGGATGTGAATCCTCTCCACCACAGAAAAGAGTATCTTTGGCATCCTGTATTTATGTTTTTTATGTTTTTTAGCCACATGCCTACCAAGGGGTAAATAGAGGTTGCCAATCCTCATACTATGCATGTGTTTTTCAACCCTTTTGCCTAGTTCTTGACGTGTCATGCCCCACACTGGCATGACATGAAATAGACCAACCCTTGGGTTTTGCAGTTAGCAAAATGTTTGAGAGAAAAATTCTCCCCATTGGGTAGAGCCAGTGTTGGGCCTCCACCAATGACACCACATTGTGAACAGGCCCGACAAGGATAGGTCCCTAGAGTTTTACAGGGGTCCTTCCTCGACTCGCCCCTGTACTCGCTCTGGACTAATATCCCCCCAATGGACCCTGCTTTTTTGAAGGTAATCTGGGGTTTAGGTGGTACCAGATTTTTAAGGATTGGATCCTCAGTTAGGTTAGGCCAATATTTTGTGAAGATCTGTCTGATCTTTGTATGTTCCTTAGAGAAATTTATAATTATTCTCGAGATGTTGTTATCTTTGTTCTTATTTTTCTTTATTTTGGATGTTTTAAAGACCAAATCATGCCTATTGGTTTCCCTCACTCTGTTGAAAGCCTTCTTTAACGTTGTTCTACTATAGCCTCTAGTCAATAAACGGTTGCTTAATTCGTTGGATTCAGTTTGAAAGTCAGATTCCAGACTACAGTTCCTTCGAATGCGAAGGAACTGACTATAGGGTATGGACTTTTTAAGTGCCACCGGATGAAAGCTTGCAGCATGCAACATAGTGTTGCCCACAGTCTCCTTTCTGTAGAGTCTGCTATAGATCTTTCCATCTGAATCCTTGGATATTTGAATATCCAAAAAGCTAACTGTAGTTGCATCAAAGGACATTGTAAAGAAAAGATTTTGTGTGCTGGCATTCATGAGTGAAAGAACTTTTTTGAGATCCTCTTCAGACCCGTCCCAGACAATAAAGATGTCATCAATGTAGCGTTGCCACATTAAAATGTGGCAAGCATACACTGAAGCATCTTCTCCTAGGAGGAAATCCTTCTCCCATTCCCCCAGGTACAGGTTGGCGTATGAGGGTGCACAGCACGTCCCCATAGCCACCCCCTGTACCTGGAGGAAATGGGAGCCTTGGAACAAAAAGATATTGTGTTGCAGGATGAAATCCAACATATGTAGAATAAACTGGTTGAATTTCCAGTCTGTGGTAGGGCGCTGGCGTAGCACATTTTGGATAGCACAGATACCTAGATCGTGCGGTATACTGTTATAGAGAGACTCTACATCTACTGTAACCAGTAGGGCTGAAGGAGGCACCACAATATCCTCCAATATCTGTAAAAGATGAATGGTATCTTTTGTATACGATGGAAGATCCATGACATGTGGTCTGAGGTGCTGGTCGATGACACGGCTTGCCCCCTCAGAAATGGATCCATTCCCTGAAATTATTGGTCTTCCTGGTGGTCTATGTAGATTCTTGTGGACCTTAGGCAATGCATACATAGTGGGAGTGCGCGGGTGCCTGGTGCGGATATAGTCCCAGGTATCTTCATTTATTGCCCCATCTCTAAATGCTTCATCGACAAGCTGGTAAAATTCACCATTCATTTTGTCGACGGTGCATGCAGATATTTTCCGATAACATTTTTCATCTCTTAGTATTTTGAGACACATTTCCTCGTAATCTGCATTGTCCATAAGGACAATGTTCCCGCCCTTATCTGATCCCTTTATTGTAATACTGATATTATTTTTCAAACTTTTAAGGGCATGTTCGAGTTCTGGGCTTAAATTGGGATGAGAGCTGTCTCTCCTCATGTTCTCAATCTCTTTAGATGTTTGTCTGATGAAAAGTGCTAGTGCTGGATTTTGATTAAGGGGTGGAAACTTATGTGACTTCCTCTTGAATTTTTTAGACATAATAGTCATCTGATTCTCACCATCATCACTTTCCTCCTCCTCTAGATTATCCTCCCAGGCTTGGCTTAGATGAGTATTTTCCTCAAGGAGGAGATTTAGGTCCCGTAGGGCCCTAAAGTCCGCTGCCTTAAGATTAGGTGCTAATTCTGACTCTTGAGTCTCTTGTTTGACAAATAAGCTTTTATAGAAGAGCTTCCGAGCAAAAAGATGAATATCTTTTATTACATCAAAACTATCTGTACCACTAGTTGGGCAAAAGGAGAGGCCCAAAGATAATACATCATGTTCTAAGTTTGATAGTGTATATGAGGATAGGTTTATGATGTTGAGTTTTCCGCTTGTATTGTCTTGGTTACAAACGGTTCCATGACTAGTTGAGTCATGTGTAGGGGTGATACCAAAGGTATCTTGCCTTTCTCTAAAAAATCCTCCACTAACGGTTGTTGGACCTTGGAGCTCATCCCAGTTTTGGGTATCGCCCCTAATTCTCGAAGAGAGGCTGTTCTACCTCTAGTGGTGGGTCCTCTTTGATTCCCAGTATGTGAACTCTGCCCATGTCCACTACCTTTACCATTTTGTTTCGAGAATACCTGAGATTCAGTTGTCGCCTTTTTATTGCATTGTTGGACTTCTCATTCTGCTCCATTGGATCTGGGAGATGGACCTTTTCTTTTGGTTCCAAAGGCACGACCTGTGTTTGAAGAAACTGAGGAGGAGGAATTAGACGGAGTATCAGATGAGTAATCATTGGGTACATTTGTGTTATCCCCTCTATTTTTATTCCTATTAGGTTTATTCCTAATTTTTTTGTCTTGGTTCCATTTGTATGCTCTACCTTCACCAAATGCATTTTTATCCCTCCAATACTTTTTTTCTTTCTTAATTAGTATGGATTTACTGAAAGTTTCCAAATGTTCTTTTAAATTCTTTTCAAAGTTATTATAATCTTTGTGCATTTTCAATGGCGATAGGCGAGCATACAGGGAATCAATTTCTATATCCAGGGCTAGCAACTGTTGTTTATATTCATCCTGTAATAATACCATCAAGTTTTTTGAACATTCATTGAGTTTTGCTTCCCAATTTGTCTTGAGGGTTTTACTGATGCTATCTAGAATGGGAAATATTTGAATCCTTAGACCAATTGGGTTGATTTGTTCCCCAATATACCTATCAAAGGAATTGACGTGCCAATATAATGCTGATTTCTTTTCCAATATTTTCCTAAGATTAAAAAAAAGAGATGATAAATCCGACATGGGTTGTTCAGTCCCTTGGTAACTTCTCTGAATGCCTGCCATAAGTTCCTCCCACCCATCCCCTCGAACATCCCCCATATTGGACATGCCAAAAAGCAAAAGATCAGAGAAAGATGAGAACACACAAAAACAAAGCTTAGTATAGTTGACTTGCTTTGTCTATGTTGTAGACAATTAGCTATCAAAATTTAGACATCAAAACTCCCACTTTCACGAGATAATCCCTGAAAGTAGGTATTTTGGAAAAAATGATGTCCAACAAATAAAATTATAGCACACAAAAATGAGGTTTATGTAGGAACGCATGAGTTGGGCAAGGTTAGTGGGTGTATTGTCCACCCTGAAAATGTTTGAAATTAGGTTAACTCATGCATTCCCACATATGGTTGCCATCATCCCAGGTAAATATGGTGAAAAAAACCTCTGTTGTTTGGGGATTTTTAAGACAACAAAAAAAGAAAAAAAAAAAGGGAAAATTATATATGTAAAAAAATATTTGTTCACAAACATTACAAAATCGTTTTTATATAGATACAAAAATATGTTTATGACTATATCCATCTCCATAAAAATCTGCATTTATGAACAATTATGAATACAATGCCTGGATCGGTGACTCAAGATATTTGCAGAAATCACTCAGAAACAGGCTTCACCCGACGCGTTTCAAATCATAGTAAAAGACATTTTGCTAACTGCAAAACCCAAGGGGTGGTCTATTTCATGTCATGCCAGTGTGGGGCCTTCTATATAGGGAAGACACGTCAAGAACTAGGCAAAAGGGTTTAAAAACACATGCATAGTATGAGGATTGGCAACCTCTATTTACCCCTTGGTAGGCATGTGGCTAAAAAACATAAATACAGGATGCCAAAGATACTCTTTTCTGTGGTGGAGAGGATTCACATCCCACGCAGAGGTGGGGATTGGAACAAGGTCCTACTCCAGCGCGAAATGCGCTGGATGGGGTACCTGAGGGCAACAACGCCACCGGGACTCAATGAAGTGGAGAGTTTCCGTCCCTTCTTGGAGGGTTTCAGTTCTGGCAAGACGGACTGAGACCCAATTGGTGGCCGAGGCTCTCTGTCTTCCGAGGTTGGACTCCTTGCCTGCCCCTGCCCCCCCTCCTTCACGAGAGATGTCTCTGCCTCCCCTTTTTTCTCCCACCAATATCATCTTCAGACCTAATCCTTCCATCCTTGGTTCTGATTTTAATTCCCTCTTGTTTTTTTTTAAAAACAAGGGAACCCCCCTTTTTTCACATGTGGATTGTAGAAGTGTGGGTTGTTGGGAACACGCAGGAATGCACAACATGAGGATTTGATTGATTTATTATTATTATTTTTGTACTGTGATTTTTTATATGGTTATGTGTGTTGTTTTTCAATTATATATGACCATTGATTAATGTATATGTAATACATATGTTCCCTGTAACCCAGAGATATCATTTTTTTTATGTTCTATGGGGAATTAGCGTCCAATCCGGTGTTTCTCCTCCTCTTCAGCTGTCCCATCCTTTGATTTTTGTTCACATCCGGTGCCGGGGGGGGGGGGGGGCGTTCACCTAGGTGGAATTTTTGGCCCATCACCCCTATAGGCACCAGTGTTTTTTTGTCCCTGGTTCAGAGCGCCCCAAAGATATTCGGGGGAATACTCTGAATCATTATCCCGGGTTTCTTTCCATTCTGACCCACTGTGATTGCTTCTCCATATCACCATTGGCTCTGTGCAGTTTTTTCTGCCTGTTTGAGTTTTCCCATCCTTTTTCCCTTATCAAAGATGGCCGTGTCCGCATTTCCTGTGATGCGGAACGTTCACAGGTAAGAGTGAACACATTCATCCTATGAGTCATGTGACCGGTGGGAACCAATCACAATTCACAGGGGGGTATAAAAGGACACCAGGGAGTCTATTGGCGTCATTCCATTGCCTCTGCCACAGGCGGAGGATCTAATATATCAAGCTCCCATACAAAGGAACCTTGCAAGAACTTATGGATCCCGATTTGTCTTTGGGTTGTTAGTGATTACTGGTAAGCATATAGGACTTTCTGTTTATTCTGAATGGATTTGTTTTCCTTTTTAATGGGAATATACAATTTTTCCCATTTATACTTACCTGATCTCTATTTTATTCTTTATAGACAATTCTGGTTTCTCCCTTCTTTCCCACAATACGCCATCCATTTGGATTGCACCTTGTTGCTAAATCCTGACTCCTTTTGTGAACATGCAATGGTGGGTGCAGCATTCGGGAGGGGTAGATGGAGAAAGATGCACCCCTGGTACATAAATTGGAACATATGTATTTTAAATGAATATGATTCAGTAAGTTTTCTTTTTTTCTTCCCTTTTTTCTTGATACCTCTTGGAGGTGGGATTGAGAATATTGTGATTAATAGAACTCTATAAATCTGTCTTTAGATAAATGAATGCAACATCCCTGAGGAAGAACGTCTTTTACTATGATTTGAAACACGTCGGATGAAGCCTGTTTCTGAGTGATTTCTGCAAAAATCTTGAGTCACCGATCTAGGCATTGTATTCATAATTGTTCATAAATGCAGGTTTTTATGGAGATGGATATAGTCATAAACATATTTTCGTATCTATATAAAAACGATTTTGTAATGTTTGTGAATAAATATTTTTTTACATATATAATTTTACCTTTTTTTTTCTTTTTTTGTTGCCTTAAAAATCCCCAAACAACAGAGGTTTTTTTCACCATATTTACCTGGGATGATGGCAACCATATGTGGGAATGCATGAGTTAACCTCATTTCAAACATTTTCAGGGTGGACAATACACCCACTAACCTCGCCCAGCTCATGCGTCCCTACATAAACCTCATTTTTGTGTGCTATAATTTTGTTTGTTGGACATCATTTTTTCCAAAATACCTACTTTCAGGGATTATCTTGTGAAAGTGGGAGTTTTGATGTCTAAATTTTGATAGCTAATTGTCTACAACATAGACAAAGCAAGTCAACTATACTAAGCTTTGTTTTTGTGTGTTCTCATCTTTCTCTGATCTTTTGCTTTTTGGCATGTCCAATATGGGGGATTTTCGAGGGGATGGGTGGGAGGAACTTATGGCAGGCATTCAGAGAAGTTACCAAGGGACTGAACCACCCATGTCGGATTTATCATCTCTTTTTTTTAATCTTAGGAAAATATTGGAAAAGCAATCAGCATTATATTGGCACATCAATTCCTTTGATAGGTATATTGGGGAACAAATCAACCCAATTGGTCTAAGGATTCAAATATTTCCCATTCTAGATAGCATCAGTAAAACCCTCAAGACAAATTGGGAAGCAAAACTCAATGAATGTTCAAAAAACTTGATGGTATTATTACAGGATGAATATAAACAACAGTTGCTAGCCCTGGATATAGAAATTGATTCCCTGTATGCTCGCCTATCGCCATTGAAAATGCACAAAGATTATAATAACTTTGAAAATAATTTAAAAGAACATTTGGAAACTTTCAGTAAATCCATACTAATTAAGAAAGGAAAAAAAAGTATTGGAGGGATAAAAATGCATTTGGTGAAGGTAGAGCATACAAATGGAACCAAGACAAAAAAATTAGGAATAAACCTAATAGGAATAAAAATAGAGGGGATAACACAAATGTACCCAATGATTACTCATCTGATATTCCGTCTAATTCCTCCTCCTCAGTTTCTTCAAACACAGGTCATGCCTTTGGAACCAAAAGAAAAGGTCCATCTCCCAGATCCAATGGAGCAGAAGGAGAAGTCCAACAATGCAATAAAAAGGCGAAAACTGAATCTCAGGTATTCTCGAAACAAAGTGGTAAAGGTAGTGGACATTGGCAGAGTTCACATACTGGGAATCAAAGAGGACCCACCACTAGAGGTAGAACAGCCTCTCTTCGAGAATTAGGGGCGATACCCAAAACTGGGATGAGCTCCAAGGTCCAACAACCGTTAGTGGAGGATTTTTTAGAGAAAGGCAAGATACCTTTGGTATCACCCCTACACATGACTCAACTAGTCATGGAACCGTTTGTAACCAAGACAATACAAGCGGAAAACTCAACATCATAAACCTATCCTCATATACACTATCAAACTTAGAACATGATGTATTATCTTTGGGCCTCTCCTTTTGCCCAACTAGTGGTATAGATAGTTTTGATGTAATAAAAGATATTCATCTTTTTGCTCGGAAGCTCTTCTATAAAAGCTTATTTGTCAAACAAGAGACTCAAGAGTCAGAATTAGCACCCAATCTTAAGGCAGCGGACTTTAGGGCCCTACGGGACCTAAATCTCCTCCTTGAGGAAAATACTCCTCTAAGCCAAGCCTGGGAGGATAATCTAGAGGAGGAGGAAAGTGATGATGGTGAGAATCAGATGACTATTATGTCTAAAAAATTCAAGAGGAAGTCACATAAGTTTCCGCCCCTTAATCAAAATCCAGCACTAGCACTTTTCATCAGACAAACATCTAAAGAGATTGAGAACATGAGGAGAGACAGCTCTCATCCCAATTTAAGCCCAGAACTCGAATATGCCCTTAAAAGTTTGAAAAATAATATCAGTATTACAATAAAGGGATCAGATAAGGGCGGGAACATTGTCCTTATGGACAATGCAGATTACGAGGAAATGTGTCTCAAAATACTAAGAGATGAAAAATGTTATCGGAAAATATCTGCATGCACCGTCGACAAAATGAATGGTGAATTTTACCAGCTTGTCGATGAAGCATTTAGAGATGGGGCAATAAATGAAGATACCTGGGACTATATCCGCACCAGGCACCCGCGCACTCCCACTATGTATGCATTGCCTAAGGTCCACAAGAATCTACATAGACCACCAGGAAGACCAATAATTTCAGGGAATGGATCCATTTCTGAGGGGGCAAGCCGTGTCATCGACCAGCACCTCAGACCACATGTCATGGATCTTCCATCGTATACAAAAGATACCATTCATCTTTTACAGATATTGGAGGATCTTGTGGTGCCTCCTTCAGCCCTACTGGTTACAGTAGATGTAGAGTCTCTCTATAACAGTATACCGCACGATCTAGGTATCTGTGCTATCCAAAATGTGCTACGCCAGCGCCCTACCACAGACTGGAAATTCAACCAGTTTATTCTACATATGTTGGATTTCATCCTGCAACACAATATCTTTTTGTTCCAAGGCTCCCATTTCCTCCAGGTACAGGGGGTGGCTATGGGGACGTGCTGTGCACCCTCATATGCCAACCTGTACCTGGGGGAATGGGAGAAGGATTTCCTCCTAGGAGAAGATGCTTCAGTGTATGCTTGCCACATTTTAATGTGGCAACGCTACATTGATGACATCTTTATTGTCTGGGACGGGTCTGAAGAGGATCTCAAAAAAGTTCTTTCACTCATGAATGCCAGCACACAAAATCTTTTCTTTACAATGTCCTTTGATGCAACTACAGTTAGCTTTTTGGATATTCAAATATCCAAGGATTCAGATGGAAAGATCTATAGCAGACTCTACAGAAAGGAGACTGCGGGCAACACTATGTTGCATGCTGCAAGCTTTCATCCGGTGGCACTTAAAAAGTCCATACCCTATAGTCAGTTCCTTCGCATTCGAAGGAACTGTAGTCTGGAATCTGACTTTCAAACTGAATCCAACGAATTAAGCAACCGTTTATTGACTAGAGGCTATAGTAGAACAACGTTAAAGAAGGCTTTCAACAGAGTGAGGGAAACCAATAGGCATGATTTGGTCTTTAAAACATCCAAAATAAAGAAAAATAAGAACAAAGATAACAACATCTCGAGAATAATTATAAATTTCTCTAAGGAACATACAAAGATCAGACAGATCTTCACAAAATATTGGCCTATCCTAACTGAGGATCCAATCCTTAAAAATCTGGTACCACCTAAACCCCAGATTACCTTCAAAAAAGCAGGGTCCATTGGGGGGATGTTAGTCCAGAGCGAGTACAGGGGCGAGTCGAGGAAGGACCCCTGTAAAACTCTAGGGACCTATCCTTGTGGGGCCTGTTCACAATGTGGTGTCATCGGTGGAGGCCCAACACTGGCTCTACCCAATGGGGAGAATTTTTCTCTCAAACATTTTGCTAACTGCAAAACCCAAGGGGTGGTCTATTTCATGTCATGCCAGTGTGGGGCCTTCTATATAGGGAAGACACGTCAAGAACTAGGCAAAAGGGTTGAAAAACGCATGCATAGTATGAGGATTGGCAACCTCTATTTACCCCTTGGTAGGCATGTGGCTAAAAAACATAAATACAGGATGCCAAAGATACTCTTTTCTGTGGTGGAGAGGATTCACATCCCACGCAGAGGTGGGGATTGGAACAAGGTCCTACTCCAGCGCGAAATGCGCTGGATTAGGTACCTGAGGGCAACAACGCCACCGGGACTCAATGAAGTGGAGAGTTTCCGTCCCTTCTTGGAGGGTTTCAGTTCTGGCAAGACGGACTGAGACCCAATTGGTGGCCGAGGCTCTCTGTCTTCCGAGGTTGGACTCCTTGCCTGCCCCTGCCCCCCCTCCTTCATGGGAGATGTCTCTGCCTCCCCCTTTTTCTCTCACCAATATCATCTTCAGACCTAATCCTTCCATCCTTGGTTCTGATTTTAATTCCCTCTTGTTTTTTCTTAAAAACAAATGAACCCCCCTTTTTTCACATGTGGATTGTAGAAGTGTGGGTTGTTGGGAACATGCAGGAATGCACAACATGAGGATTTGATTGATTTATTATTATTATTTTTGTACTGTGATTTTTTATATGGTTATGTGTGTTGTTTTTCAATTATATATGACCATTGATTAATGTATATGTAATACATATGTTCCCTGTAACCCAGAGATATATATTTTTTATGTTCTATGGGGAATTAGCGTCCAATCCGGTGTTTCTCCTCCTCTTCAGCTGTCCCATCCTTTGATTTTTGTTCACATCCGGTGCCGGGGGGGGCCGTTCACCTAGGTGGAATTTTTGGCCCACCACCCCTTTAGGCACCGGTGATTTTTTGTCCCTGGTTCAGAGCGCCCCAAAGATATTCGGGGGAATACTCTGAATCATTATCCCAGCTTTCTTTCCATTCTGACCCACTGTGATTGCTTCTCCATATCACCATTGGCTCTGTGCAGTTTTTTCTGCCTGTTTGAGTTTTCCCATCCTTTTTCCCTTATCAAAGATGGCCGTGTCCGCATTTCCTGTGATGCGGAACGTTCACAGGTAAGAGTGAACACATTCATCCTATGAGTCATGTGACCGGTGGGAACCAATCACAATTCACAGGGGGTATAAAAGGACACCAGGGAGTCTATTGGCGTCATTCCATTGCCTCTGCCACAGGCGGAGGATCTAATATATCAAGCTCCCATACAAAGGAACCTTGCAAGAACTTATGGATCCCGATTTGTCTTTGGGTTGTTAGTGATTACTGGTAAGCATATAGGACTTTCCGTTTATTCTGAATGGATTTGTTTTCCTTTTTTAATGGGAATATACAATTTTTCCCATTTATACTTACCTGATCTCTATTTTATTCTTTATAGACAATTCTGGTTTCTCCCTTCTTTCCCACAATACGCCATCCATTTGGATTGCACCTTGTTGCTAAATCCTGACTCCTTTTGTGAACATGCAATGGTGGGTGCAGCATTGGGAGGGGTAGATGGAGGAAGATGCACCCCTGGTACATAAATTGGAACATGGAACATATGTATTTTAAATTAATATGATTCAGTAAGTTTTCTTTTTTTCTTCCCTTTTTTCTTGATACCTCTTGGAGGTGGGATTGAGAATATTGTGATTAATCGAACTCTATAAATCTGTCTTTAGATAAATGAATGCAACATCCCTGAGGAAGAACGTCTTTTAATATGATTTGAAACGTGTCGGTGAAGCCTGTTTCTGAGTGATTTCTGCAAAAATCTTGAGTCACCGATCTAGGCATTGTATTCATAATTGTTCATAAATGCAGATTTTTATGGAGATGGATATAGTCATAAACATATTTTTGTATCTATATAAAAACGATTTTGTAATGTTTGTGAATAAATATTTTTTTACATATATAATTTCCCCTTTATTTTTGTTTTTATTTTTTTGTTGCCTTAAAAATCCCCAAACAGAGGTTTTTTTCACCAGGGAAAAGAGGGCTGCTGTTGTCCCTAGCAACCCTGGTGCAATGAATGCACAGATGACTGCTAGTGTGGAGAGTCCACCAGCGTTTGAATCTGCAGTGGATTGGTGCAAGCGACACCTGGCAGGATTGGACCAAGCTAAAGTGGAAGGCAATCCAACCTTCCATACAAAAAGAGAGCTGCCGGATGTCCATGCCTGGGAGAGGGGTGTTGTTGTCCCTGGCAAAGCTGCTGCAGTTAAACCAGCAGCTGTTGCGAAAAGTGTGAAAGTGACACAGCTTGAGACAGGGTCCAGCAGATGCAGGGTGGGAAACCCTGACAAGACATGGAACCAAGTGCGCTGTGGGGGCATGCAGTCTCCAAGTGCCTTTTGTCCCTGGCTCCAGTGCAAAGCTACTTAGCAAAACAAAGGTCTGAGAAGCCTGTGTTATATGCCAGAAGAGAGGCTGATCAAAGGCCAGGACAGAGAGTGGTTGCCCACAGCAACACAGAGGAGGCCAGTCGGGCTGTCTGTGGACCATGTGGTGTGCCTCCCATGGGTCGTGACAAGTGGCTTCCAGAGGAGCCAATACAGCATGTTGGAGAGAGCCAGCAAATCTCTGCTGGGAGATTGCATCTCCCATGGCAACGAGAGTGGAAGTTGTGCCTGGAGGGAATCATCAGGAGAGAAACGCACTGGGGAAAAGTCATCCAGTACCATGCCTGGAATGTGGCCAGCTGGGGCACGAAATATTGTCTTTCCCTATATTCTGGGGTGCACCTAGAGGTAATGTTACTAAACAGAACTCTTTACCTGTGGGCCAAGATCCCTTTGCAAATATGTTTGCAGTCACCCCTGGCAACAAGGAGGAGTTTTCTGTGGTGTCTGCAGGGGGTGCTAAACAGTGGGAGATGCCTGCTGTGATTTCATCCCATGGCCACCAGGGGGAGTTGGCCAGTAAATGTGTGGCTAAGGACTGGTTCTTAAGACAACGTACTCAAATGAAGATGGAGACCCCAACTACTGTGGTGGGTAAGACTATCTTTTAATGAAATTATGCCTGGAACTGCTGATTTCAGGTATAAAAGAACTGGCTACGAGACTGTCCATGATGATGTGAGAGTGACCCCAGTTAGTGGGGCCACAGAATGTGCGCTTGAGAATGACTTTTTCATACCCAGTGGGAATGCAGGGGTTAAAGTCCAAACAGAACCTGTGTTGATGACTAAAAGTGCTGTGTCTAATGTCTGCAAGCCTCAAGTTGGCAGTGGGTTAGGACAGCCTGCAAAAACGAAAAATGCTATAAGTGTTACTGTTAATGAAAAGTTTGCTGCTGTTGGGAAAACCCCAGGTTCTTCCAGAGCAAAATCTGTTGTCACAAATGGGTCGTTGCCTGTAGCAATTGGTGGTAAGACAGCACAGTTGTCCCCAGAAATCTCCAGGGAACTTCATGTATTGGAGTCGGAGGTTGCCATGGACAACTGCGATGTCACTCTGGTGGGACAGAGTGGAACTGTACCGTGTAATGGTAATGTGTTAGTGCAAGCTGCTAGTACTAAAAATGTGCCGCTGGGGGCGTGACCAACTTCCGGTATGTGAGGACGCTTCTTCACAGAGCTCCGGCCGCATTAGAATCCTGCAATATCCTGACGGACCCCAGAATTGTCCCAGTGCCCCGATACTTACCGGAACCGACGGGGGATAGTACCGAGCACCAAATAATGGTGAAATACGGCCCCAGCGTAGAGCCCACGCCCGCGGAGAAGCTGGCTAAATTTGCTCACGAGGCCTCCCAAAATGGCGCCCGCTCGGAGCGGAGGGCCTCATCTGCTCCACCGAATCGCAAAGGTGCCGAGGGGGATGGTGAGTGGCCGGACCTGACCGATCCACTGGAGTCTCCCCTGCCTTCTCCCCAGTCTGTTGAGGGGGAGGATGGCTCCGGTACACGCAAGGGT
The DNA here is from genome assembly GCA_029206835.1 of Rana muscosa. Taxonomy (NCBI): domain Eukaryota; kingdom Metazoa; phylum Chordata; class Amphibia; order Anura; family Ranidae; genus Rana; species Rana muscosa. Next base: position 971,242,610 of record CM055118.1, read on the forward strand.
GAGCCGCCGCTGCTGCAGATAATGGATACCATAAAAAGCTGCCACGCTGCCTTGTCCACACAGATTGATACCATCAGAGTGGACTTTGCCATCCTCAAGGATGATGTGCAGAAGGTACGGCAGAGGGTGACGCAGACCGAGCAGCGCATTAGTGATATGGAAGACGATCTTAACCCTCTGATGGTGCAGGTGAGAGATATGGCGGCGAACCACAAGTCCCAGGAGGCCAAGTTGGGAGAAATTGAAGACAGGCTTAGAAGGAACAATTTGAGGTTCCTGGGATTTCCTGAGGGGTCAGAGGGAAGGGACCCGGAGGGATTCTTACTGACATGGCTCAAGCAGGTCTTCGGAGATGACAGCTTTTCCCACCTGTTTGCCATAGAGAGGGCGCACAGGATCCCTCTGAAAGCACCCCCTCCGGGCAGATTCCCTAGACCACTGATAGCACGCTTCCTATACTTTAAAGATAAGGAAACCATTCTCCGCAAGGCTCGCAATATGCCTGAGCTGCCTTATAACAACAACAGAATTTCCATCTATCCGGACTTCTCGGCGGCCACGCAGAAACAGAGGGCAGCGTTCCAGAGTGTGAAGCAACGCCTGAGGGAGCGAAGTCTACCATACAGCATGCTTTATCCTGCCAAGCTCCGTGTGGTACACGGGGGAAAGACACAGTTCTTCATGTCGCCCAAGGAGGCTAATCGCTGGCTGGAATCGCTGGGACATGGGTAACACTCCCTTTTCTATGATGCGGGATGCGCTCCACGGTAACCCTGGGGGTGAGCTCCCAGGGGGGGGGGGGCTGCTATATTGATTTTCAGACAATTCTGCATGAGATGTGGCCCATCCTGAAGCACCATTTATAACTTTTCCCAGTTCGAGAGACCCTACCTGACCCCTATTTAGTGGGAACACTGGTGGAGGTCTACTGTTCACTGCGGTCTGGATTCAGCTCTACATGGAATCAAATACTTACCCCCTAAATTTTCCTGCCTGGCTGGTGCAGGAAATATACCCCCCTTTAGGGAGACTTTTGTTGTTGAAGTTTGGGGAGGAAGCCTGTGGGATGTTTGGGGCTGCAGGCAGGGTGGGGGGAACGGGTGTTGGGATCCGCCATTGTGGATCCGGGATGGTTCATGTTTTGTCCTTTTTTTTTGTTTTTTTTTTCCTATTGGCTCTTCTCTGCTTTCATTTTGATCTCTCCCAGTATTTGAATATGCCTTCGAAACCTATCGACCTAAGCCCTCAACTGTACTTGAATGTTATGCATTTAGACCACCCACGTACATGTATGACCCTAGCACATGCTTATTCTGAAGCCAAGATGTATGTACCAATACTACTGTTAATGATGTGTGTGATCTGTCCGAGCTTGAGAGGTGGACAACTATCGCCACCTCCTGGGCCGCAGGTTATTATGGGTGGATATTCCCTTAGCAGCTGGGATGCAGACCCTTAATTTACTGTCCTGGAACGTACGGGGGCTTAACTCCAAGATTAAAAGAGCGCTGGTGTTTAAATATATCCTGAAACGCAGACCGCATATCATATTTCTCCAGGAAACGCACTTGGTAGGGTCCAGGACATTGGCACTGCATAGGGCCTTTGTGGGGAGGGCTTTCCACTCTGCGTACTCCACCTACGCCAGGGGGGTCTCGATCCTAGTTTGCAAATCCTTACTATTTACAGTTCAATCTGTGAAACTAGACCCAATGGGTAGATTTGTAGCCCTGGTGTTGACTATTAATAAGCAACCATATACCTTTGTTGCAATCTATATACCACCCCCTTTTACAGTAGGGGTGTGGGATGAAATAATGGCGGAGGTGATTCGAGTGGCAGAGGGCCCTGTTGTCCTGGCTGGAGATATGAACGCAGTGTTGTCCCCCGAAAATGATAGGTTTGGGATGGCGGCTGTGGGGGGATCCCCGTTGGGAGCATGTGTGGCACAATATGATTTGGAGGAGGCATGGAGATGGAAGAACCCAGATACTAGAGCGTACTCATGCTTTTCCTCCACATTTAATACCCTATCTAGGTTGGATATGTGCTTTGTATCCAGGATACTCCTCCCGAGGGTGGTGGGAGTCCAATATTTACCGAGGGCTGTATCGGACCATTCCCCCCTGCTTATCACTTTTGATATGGAGAGGCCCCGGGGGCATGCTCTCTGGAGGCTGAGCCCCCTCTGGCTTAAGGAGGAATGTTTTGAGAGGTCCACCGCCAGGTCCATTAATACTTTCTGGCTAGAGAATAGAGGGGAGGTCCCAGCAGGAACTATGTGGGATGCGTTCAAGGCCACGCTTAGGGGAATTATTAGAACGGACATCAAGCGACTCCAATCGGATAGAGAGTGGAAGCTCAGGGACGCGGAACAGGTAGCTGCTGAGGCTGAGATAGACTACATCAAGGATCCTAATCATGCTACTTATAAAAGGTGGAGGGAGAATATGCGACAATTAGACCTGGTTCTGGTAGAAAAAACACAAAAGAAACTGCTTTATCAGGCACAACGGGTATTCGAATTCGGAGATAAGAACAGTAGGCTGATGGCCTATCTGGCACACTCACACCAGGCACCGACCTCTATCCCACGTATATATGATGCACAGATGCATCTTTGTACATCACAAACAGAGATTGCTAAGGCCTTTGTGGACTTTTACTCTGAGCTATATGCTTCGAGAGTTACATACAGTAGGGATGAGGTTCAGGAATATTTGGCTCCAATACCCCTCCTGGAACTCTCAGGGGAGGTGGCGGAGGACTTGGACCTCCCCCTTACAGTGCAGGAAGTGGTCTCGGCAATCGGATCATTAAATACAAATAAGACCCCGGGCCCGGACGGATATCCAGCGGAATGGTACGGCACATTTGCTGAACATCTGGCCCCCCAGCTGCTCAAAATGTACATGGACGCTTGTGGAGGGGGGGTGCTTCCTGAGTCTCTGAGAGAGGCACTCATTGTGCTGATCCCTAAGCCGCACAAGGATCATGATCTCTGCGAATCCTATAGACCGATATCCTTAATTAATGTAGATGCGAAAATCCTAGCTAAATTACTGGCCAGACGCCTGAATAAAGTTATTGCTTCAGTTATTCATCGGGATCAGACGGGCTTTATACCTGAAAGGTCGACGGCTATCAACTTGCGTCGTCTGTTCACTATCCTACAATCTGAGGGGCCCACGCCGGATACTCGAGTGGTGCTCTCCCTGGATACGCACAAAGCGTTTGACTCTATCGAATGGCCATACTTGGTGGCGGTCCTTGGGCGGCTGGGGTTTGGCCCGAGATTCATAAAATGGGTCCAGATACTATATGCGGAACCACGGGCAAAGTTCAGGGTCAATAAGACCATCACAGAATCGTTCAATATAGCGAGAGGCACTCGGCAGGGCTGCCCATTATCGCCCCTGTTGTTTGCCCTGGCTATAGAACCGCTGGCGGCCCTCCTAAGAGCGGATGCTGGAGTGAAGGGGTGCATGGTTAATGAGCTGGAGGAAAAAACATCCCTCTACGCTGATGATATGTTATTGTATTTGGTTGAGGCAGGGGGATCGTTGACCACTGCTCTGGGCAAAATCTCGGAATTTGGACGATTTTCAGGATTTAAGGTGAACTGGAACAAATCCATTATTTTCCCCTTTAATCCTGAGTATGTCCCGGACCTCCCTCCGGGGGCCCCCCTAAAGATAGTCTCTAAATTTAGATACCTGGGGGTGGATGTGCAGTTGCCGATCAGTGTATATATAGATAATAACTTAGCGCCTATGAAAGCACGGCTGAGGGACAGTCTCCAAGCTTGGGCCAGGCTGCCGCTTGGTCTCCTCGGTCGAATCAATATATTTAAAATGATATACCTACCTAGATTTTTGTACTTGTTCTGGCACGCACCGGTTTATATCCCTAAGAAATGGTTTGCGGGCATTAATAAAATGCTCTCTGCATTTCTCTGGGGCCCTAGGCCGGCTAGAGTCTCATTGGACACACTTTATTTGCCTATAAAGGAGGGGGGATTAGCCCTACCAAATTTGCAGTGTTACTACCTAGCAGCCCAACTGACACATGTGCATTGGTGGGGTTTCCCAGATCTGAATATTGCATCTGTGGCAACCCAGGCGGCACAGGTCCACTCGTATGCAGGACTGATTAATGTCCTCTATAGGAACGGACCTTATCCGGTAAAGGGGGCGGGACTACTGAAATTGTCGTATAAAATATTCCACATCTGCAATGCTAAGGTGGGGGGATCCAGTTTGGCAACCTCTCCTAATGCTCCTCTGTGGCATAACCCCCAACTCCATGAAATAGCCAAAGTGCCGGACGGTACATGTTGGGCGACTTATGGCATTAAATACGCTCACCAACTGTTTAGAGAGGGGGTGTTCAGGACCTTCCTGGACTTGAGGACAGAATATGGGATCCCCAATGTGTTTTTTTTTCGTTATCTTCAGCTGCGCCATGCGGCTACGGCTCAGTACGGGGGGGGGATAGTGGCGCTCTCCCCCTCCAGTATGGAAAGGGTGGTGACGGAGGGGGATCACTCGCAGCTGATTTCTGGATATTACTTCAGGCTTCTCACATCCTCCTCTCCCAGAATGAGGAAGATGCTGGCACAATGGCAGACGGATATACCGTCCCTCACGGAGGAGAACTGGTCGGGAGCATTGGGTACATTGGTGCCCTCAATGGTCTCGGCTAGAGATAAATTGACACAATTTAATTATCTTCATAGGATATATTACACCCCCAAAAGACTTCATAAAATGGGTAGGAGGGAGTCTGCTGAGTGTCCTCGATGCCATGTGGAGGAAGGAGATTTCTTCCATATGGTGTGGCAGTGCCCCCGAATAGAGAACTTCTGGAAAGAGATACTTACATTTCTGGAGGGTACCCTGGAACTACCAAATATTTACTCCCCGGCCAGATGTCTCTTGGGCGACCTGGAGGGGGAGGATATATTCACCTCACAAAAAACTCTGCTCAGAATCCTGTTTTGTTATGCTAAAAAGGCGGTAGCTATTAAGTGGCGGAGCGCGTCACCCCCCTCTTTGCAGGGTTGGGTGACATTGGTGAATAAGGCCCTACCGATGTATAAAATTACTTATATGGCGAGAGGGTGCCCTAAAAAATTTGAGAAAGTGTGGGCGGGATGGTTGGATAGAGTCTCGGGAGAAGTGGAGGTGTAATAGTAGTACATACCTAGGGTTTGGCGGGGGATAACTGGGGAAATGAAGGATAGGAAGAACTAGGTTGTAAAGTGGGAGTCATAACTCTTCCAGTGTTTATTCCTGTAGATTTACAGGTATTTCAGGAAAAAGGGAAAGACCTTTTGTTTTTGTTTTCTTTTTGTAGTTCGATTTTTGTAATACAATTAGCTCATTTATGTTTGGACAGGGATGTTAATATACAAGCTTTTCCTGTTATCCGGGGGAGGGGAGGAGGAGGAGGGAGGAGGGGGGTAAGAGGGAAGAGGAGAGGGGGGGGGAAGAGAGAAGGTAGGGACAAGGGAAGGAAAAGAGACATGATTTGATTACAAGATGCTGAATAGGTTGACATGCGCAAATCATAGTGTATGAAAATGTGTACTGTATTATGTCACTGTATGCTAATGCTGAAATGTACAATAAAAAATTTACCCTTTATAAAAATAAAAAAAAATGTGCCGCTAAATGGTGGGTTAACACAACCTGTGAAAAATGCAAAGGTGTGTGAGGCTTATGAAGCGCCGCCCGAGCAAGGTGGTGGTTGTGGTGTATTGCAACCTGCGGTGCTAAAACATGTGTTACCGAAGTCTGCCATGATTCGTAATTTGGGTGATGAATCTGCAACTAAACCCGTCTGTTCTAATGTGTCTCTGTCACGTACCTGACGGTGACGAGCCCGGTTAGCAGAGGGAGGCCTCCCTTACGGCTCCCACCGGCGGCCCCTGGTGGTATAACAGGAAGCACGGAGGTGGAAGGGGTACGAGTGCCTGGCAGGATCAAGAACTACCGCAGGTGATCAGGAACCAGCAGGTGAGGAGGCAGGAACCAGGAACTACAGCAGGTGAGTGGACAGGAACCAGGAACTACAGCAGGTGAGTAGACAGGAACCAGGAACTCAGAAGATGACCCGGACCGGGAGGCACAGCAGGTAGACTGGAACCACTGGGCAGCAGCAGATGAACAAGAACCAGCAGATGAGCAGACAGGAACCAGCAGATGAGCAGACAGGAACCAGGAACTGCAGCAGGTGAGTAGACAGGAACCAGGAACTCAGCAGATGACCCGGACCGGGAGGCACAGCAGGTAGACTGGAACCACTGGGCAGCAGCAGGTGAACAGGAACCAGCAGATGAGCAGACAGGAACCAGCAGATGAGCAGACAGGAACCAGGAACTCAGCAGATGACCCAGACCGGGAGGCACAGCAGGTAAACTGGAACCACTAGGCAGCAGCAGGTGAACAGGAACTAGCAGATGAGCAGACAGGAACCAGCAGATGAGCAAACAGGAACCAGCAGATGAGCAGACAGGAACCAGGAACTCAGCAGATGACCCGGACCGGGAGGCACAGCAGGTAAACTGGAACCACTAGGCAGCAGCAGGTGAACAAGAGCCAAGGTCAGGCAGGATCGTCAGACAAGCCGGGGTCGGGTAAACTGGCAGGCAGCGAGGCACAAAAGGATCAGGCAATACCGAAGTCAGAAAACAGGCCGATGGTCAGGTACAGGCAGATAGCAGGAGGGTCACAGGAAGCCGGGTCAGATACAGGTAAACAAGGCAGATCAGGTCACTTGGGATAAACGCTGTAGAGCAGACAGCAGGGACTGTCTGCAAGTGAGGAGTTTAAATAGCCCTTCGGGCGTCACCTGCGGGGGCGGGAACCAGGAAGTCCAGGGCGTCTGTTCCTGACAGGGTTTTCATGACATTGCCCCCCCCCCAAGGGGCAGCCTCCGGATGCCCCTAGGAGCAAACTTCTCGGTGTGAGACCTCCTGAAGGCTTGTATCAGGTCTTTGGCGTGAATGTTCTCTTCGGGTTCCCAAGAGTTCTCCTCTGGTCCGTAACCCTTCCATTTTATTAAAAATTGACTCTGGCTATTTCTTCTTCGTGCGTCTAAAATAGCTTCTACCTCGAATTCCTGTTCCCCGTCTATGATGACGGGATCAGGGCGAGTCGGGGTCCGACCTGGGAATGGGTTGGAGACTGACGGTTTCAATAGAGAAACATGAAAAACAGGGTGGACCCTCAGGGAGTCGGGGAGCTCCAGCTCGTAGGCCACCTCGTTGATTTTCCTTTTGATAGGAAAAGGCCCTAGAAACTTGGGGCCCAATTTCTTGGACGGGCAAGCCAATCTTAGATTGATGGTGGAAAGCCATACTTGGTCGCCCGGTGCCAGCGCTAATTCACCCCGTCTCCTCCTGTCGTAGACCGTCTTGTTATACTCCTGAGTTCTTGCCATGGCTTCGCGTAGAAGCTGGTTGTTAGAGGAGAAGAAATTCACTTTTTCCAGAACTGCGGGCACTGAGCACTCAGGGAGAGAGTTGGGCAGAAATGTGGGGTGAAACCCGAAGTTCGCAAAAAATGGGGTCTGGTTAGTTGCGGAGTGGATGGAGTTATTGTAGGAGAACTCCGCTAGCGGAAGCAGGGAGAGCCAGTCATTCTGAGCAAAGGAGGAGAAACAACGCAAATATTGCTCGAGGGTCTGATTTGTTCTCTCAGTCTGTCCGTTGGTTTGAGGGTGGTAAGCCGAAGAGAATGATAGCTCTATTCCCAGAGTCTTGCAGAGGGACTTCCAGAACCGGGAGGTAAATTGTACCCCCCGATCGGAGACTATATTAGCAGGTACCCCGTGGAGCCTGACGACTTCTTTAATGAACATTTGTGCAGTTTCCGGGGCCGAGGGGGTCCCTCTCATAGGAACAAAATGTGCCATCTTGGACAGACGGTCCACAATCACAAAGATGGTGGTGTGATTCTCAGCCGGGGGGAGTTCAACTATGAAGTCGATAGAAAGCATTTTCCACGGTCTCTCTGGAACGGGTAAGGGCTTCAGTAGTCCCCAGGCTTTGGATCTGGACCCTTTATTCCGGGTACATGTAGTACAGGACTCCACGAACCTCCTGCAATCCTCGCGTAGTCGAGGCCACCAGAAGGTACGTTGTACCAACTCAGTGGTCTTAGCCACGCCAAAGTGCCCAGCAAGGGCATGATCGTGGCAGAGCTCTAGCACGGTTATCTTTAGTTCTTCTGGTATGAATATCCTGTCTTGGTGCCAGAGTAATCCATCCTTGGTTTGCAGATCCAGTTCAGGAGAGGGTTCCTGTCTAGTGGTGGCTTGTCTGATCCGGGAGAGTAGGTCCTCCTGAAGTAGGAGAAAATTCCCAGGAGCGAGGATTGTATCGGGTGAGGAGAGTTCTTTGGATCCATGAAACATTCGGGACAAGGCGTCAGGTTTAGTGTTCTTGGCACCGGGGCGGTATGTCACATGGAAGGAGAACCGGGAAAAAAACAGGGCCCATCTGGCTTGTCGTGGTTTTAGTCTTTTTGCAGTTTTCAGGTACTCTAAGTTCTTATGGTCGGTGAATACTAAGATCGGGTGAGCAGCACCTTCAAGTAAGTACCTCCATTCTTCCAGGGCGGACTTAATCGCCAAGAGTTCCCGGTCTCCCACGTCATAGTTCTTTTCTGCCGCAGATAATTTGCGAGAAAAGAAAGCCACCGGATGAAGCAAAGCCTTGGTTCCTTGCCTCTGTGACAATATTGCCCCTACTGCAACCTCAGAAGCATCTACCTCAAGTACAAATGGTAGGGAGGAATCTGGGTGTTTTAAGATGGATGCAGAGGTGAAGAGCCCTTTGAGATCCTCAAAGGCCTTTTGGGCCTCAGGGGACCAGTGGAAGCGGGTACCTTGCTTGGTTAGCTGAGTAATGGGTGCAATGATGGCGGAGAACCCCCGGATGAATTTACGATAAAAGTTGGCGAATCCAACGAACCGTTGGATTCCCTTCTTATCCACTGGCGCTGGGCAGTCCAAGATTGCGGTGATCTTCTGTGGGTCCATCCTGATGCCTTCGCCAGAGATGATTAATCCCAGAAATGCTATGCTCTCCCGCTCAAACTCGCATTTCTCAGCCTTCGCATATAGTTTATGCTGCCGAAGCCGGTCTAACACACTTGTGACATGCCTGCGATGAGAGTCAAGGGAGGAAGAGAAGATTAGTATGTCATCTAAATAAGCAATCACAAAGAGATCTAAAAAGTCCCGAAGAACATCATTAATTAAATACTGGAAGGTGGCAGGGGCATTGCACAGCCCGAAGGGCATCACTAAATATTCGAAATGTCCGAACCGGGAGCGGAAGGCGGTTTTCCACTCATCGCCCTCCTTGATTCGGACCAGGTTATAGGCTCCCCGGAGGTCAAGCTTAGTGAAAATAACGGCAGCTCCCAATCTTTGGAACAACTCTGGTACCAGAGGAAGAGGATAACGATTTTTAATGGTGACCTTATTTAGTTCACGGTAGTCCACACATGGCCTGAGGGTATGGTCCTTCTTTTCTACAAAGAAAATGCCTGCGCCTGCTGGCGACGTAGAGGGGCGAATAAACCCCTTTAAAAGGTTCTCATCTATGTAGTCCTTCAGGGCCCCCTGTTCCACCTCCGTTAAAGGGAAAATCCTACCGAAAGGAATAGCTGCTCCGGGAAGTAGATCAATGGGGCAGTCGTAGGCTCGGTGGGGTGGTAGTGTCTCTGCCCCCTGTTTACTAAACACATCGAGAAAGTCCAGGTAAGCGTCAGGGATGGCCTGACGTATTCCGGCCTCAGTGTCGGTACACATTAAGGTGGCAGGCCCAGGGGGTTTGTGTGAGCCACAGGACCGTTGGCAGTAGGAGGAAGGAAACGTGATCACCCCCGTGACCCAGTTAATGGTAGGATTATGGGCTTGTAGCCAGGGCATACCGAGAATTATGGGGAACAGTGGAGAGGAGATAATATCCAGCCGTAGATATTCTCGGTGCACCCCGGTAGAGGAGAAGACAGTGACAGGTAGGGGAGCCGTCTCTTCGACCACGGGCCCCGACTTGATAAGGGACCCATCAGCCAGGTGAACCCGTAGTCCATGGGTCTTGGGAAGTAGAGGAATAAGTTGAGTACGGGCAAAAGTTGAGTCCATGAAGCAACTACAAGCCCCAGAGTCAATAATTGCGACGACTTGCAGGGTCCTTCCTGGGAGCTGCAGGGAGATAGAAAGAGCGAAGTGAGAGGAGGATTTAGTCTGAGGGTTGATCACAGCAGGGAATACTGACAAGCCCTTACGGAACTTCAGGGGACAGTTCCTAACGAAGTGACCGGGCTCCCCGCAGTACAGGCACAGGTTGTGCGCGCGTCGGCGTTGGCGTTCCTCCGGAGTAAGGGAAGGGCGGAGGACCCCAAGCTGCATGGGTTCAGGAGCATCGTACGAGGGGGTCAAGGGTGCTGCAGAAGCTGGGTGCGGATGACTGGGGACCCGGGGAAGCATCCAGGTCGGCCGGGTGAAGCCTGTGGCCCTCTCAACCCTCCGTTCCCTCAGGCGTCGGTCGATCTGAATTGTCAGATCGATCAGTAGGTTCAAATTTTCTGGTATTCCTACCCTAGCCAGTTCGTCCTTCAATGGGTCAGAAAGGCCTATGCGAAACTGGTGACGGAGGGCAGCGTCATTCCAGCTGGTGTCTGCGCTCCAGCGCCTGAATTCAGCTACATAGTCTTCCGCTGCTCTGCGTCCCTGCTGAAGGGTCCGCAGGGCGTTCTCTGCAGTGACCGAGAGCTGAGGGTCCTCGTACAATTGGGCAATGGCGTCAAAAAAAAGTGTAAGGCTGTCCAAGGACGCATCTTTGCGTTCTAGCAGGCGGTGGGCCCAGTTCTGTGGGTCTCCGGAAAGCAGCGAAATTACAAAGCCCACCTTGGTAGCTTCTAAGGAAAAGGTGCGGGGCTGTAAGGCAAAGTACAACTTACAAGAGTTCCGGAAAGCCCTGAACTTGCTCCGGTCCCCGGAGAATCTTTCGGGTGTAGGGACCCTGGGTTCAGGGGGAAGCATGACCACCATGGGCGCAGCTCCTGCCCCGGCGGAAGAAGTGGAGGCACGTGGACCCCCTTGAGCTCCATCGGGGTTGGTGAGGGCCCGCACTTGTCCTTCCAGGTGAGTGTAGCCTTGCTGGAGGCTCTTAACGGCCTCGGTCAGTCCCGCCAGGTGTCGGCATAGTTCCTCCATAGGTGAGGCTCCCTGCTCGGGCTCAGACATGGCTGTCTGCTACTGTCACGTACCTGACGGTGACGAGCCCGGTTAGCAGAGGGAGGCCTCCCTTACGGCTCCCACCGGCGGCCCCTGGTGGTATAACAGGAAGCACGGAGGTGGAAGGGGTACGAGTGCCTGGCAGGATCAAGAACTACCGCAGGTGATCAGGAACCAGCAGGTGAGGAGGCAGGAACCAGGAACTACAGCAGGTGAGTGGACAGGAACCAGGAACTACAGCAGGTGAGTAGACAGGAACCAGGAACTCAGAAGATGACCCGGACCGGGAGGCACAGCAGGTAGACTGGAACCACTGGGCAGCAGCAGATGAACAGGAACCAGCAGATGAGCAGACAGGAACCAGCAGATGAGCAGACAGGAACCAGGAACTGCAGCAGGTGAGTAGACAGGAACCAGGAACTCAGCAGATGACCCGGACCGGGAGGCACAGCAGGTAGACTGGAACCACTGGGCAGCAGCAGGTGAACAGGAACCAGCAGATGAGCAGACAGGAACCAGCAGATGAGCAGACAGGAACCAGGAACTCAGCAGATGACCCAGACCGGGAGGCACAGCAGGTAAACTGGAACCACTAGGCAGCAGCAGGTGAACAGTAGGGATGAGCTTCGTGTTCGAGTCGAACATACGTTCGACTCGAACATCGGCTGTTCGATCGTTCGACGAAGATCGAACGATTTGGGCCGTTCGCGCCAAATTCGAGTGACGCGAACGGCCCACAATGCACTACGCCATCGCAGTGTCATCCAGGCGCTGTGATTGGCCAAGCATGCACTGTGACCCCGCATGCTTGGCCAATCACAGCGCCGGCAGCGAGGAGAGCAATGATTGGCCACAGGCAGGATGCCTGTGGCCAATTATTGCTGAGGGGGTTTAGTACACGCCCCACACTATAAAAGGCCGCCAGCACGGCGGCCTAGTGTAGTGTGTTCCGGAGCAGGGATAGAGCAGCATAGGCAGGGACAGTGACTTTTATTTCTTTCTTGCTTAACCTGGATTCCTTTAGTTTAGCGAAAGAGAAGGATAGGTAGGGAGAGTGTCAGTGTGTTTTGTGCTTGTGCTATATTGTGCTTAAAAAAAACATTTTTTCTAGGGACAGAAAACTGTAGGTAGGGAGAGTGTGTCAGTTTCTTTCACTGTCAAAGTCCTTGTTTCCAGGGACCTGGAAGGACAGTGAGGTAATTCTCCTTGTGCTAAATTGTGCTTAAAAAAAACATTTTTTCTAGGGACAGAAAACTGTAGGTAGGGAGAGTGTGTCAGTTTCTTTCACTGTCAAAGTCCTTGTTTCCAGGGACCTGGAAGGACAGTGAGGTAATTCTCCTTGTGCTAAATTGTGCTTAAAAAAAACATTTTTTCTAGGGACAGAAAACTGTAGGTAGGGAGAGTGTGTCAGTTTCTTTCACTGTCAAAGTCCTTGTTTCCAGGGACCTGGAAGGACAGTGAGTGAATTCTCCTTGTGCTATATTGTGCTTAAAAAAAACATTTTTTCTAGGGACAGAAAACTGTAGGTAGGGAGAGTGTGTCAGTTTCTTTCACTGTCAAAGTCCTTGTTTCCAGGGACCTGGAAGGACAGTGAGGTAATTCTCCTTGTGCTAAATTGTGCTTAAAAAAAACATTTTTTCTAGGGACAGAAAACTGTAGGTAGGGAGAGTGTGTCAGTTTCTTTCACTGTCAAAGTCCTTGTTTCCAGGGACCTGGAAGGACAATGAGTGAATTCTCCTTGTGCTATATTGTGCTTAAAAAAAAAAAAATTTCTAGGGACAGAAAACTGTAGGTAGGGAGAGTGTGTCAGTTTCTTTCACTGTCAAAGTCCTTGTTTCCAGGGACCTGGAAGGACAGTGAGGTAATTCTCCTTGTGCTAAATTGTGCTTAAAAAAAACATTTTTTCTAGGGACAGAAAACTGTAGGTAGGGAGAGTGTGTCAGTTTCTTTCACTGTCAAAGTCCTTGTTTCCAGGGACCTGGAAGGACAGTGAGTGAATTCTCCTTGTGCTATATTGTGCTTAAAAAAAACATTTTTTCTAGGGACAGAAAACTGTAGGTAGGGAGAGTGTGTCAGTTTCTTTCACTGTCAAAGTCCTTGTTTCCAGGGACCTGGAAGGACAGTGAGGTAATTCTCCTTGTGCTAAATTGTGCTTAAAAAAAACATTTTTTCTAGGGACAGAAAACTGTAGGTAGGGAGAGTGTGTCAGTTTCTTTCACTGTCAAAGTCCTTGTTTCCAGGGACCTGGAAGGACAGTGAGGTAATTCTCCTTGTGCTAAATTGTGCTTAAAAAAAACATTTTTTCTAGGGACAGAAAACTGTAGGTAGGGAGAGTGTGTCAGTTTCTTTCACTGTCAAAGTCCTTGTTTCCAGGGACCTGGAAGGACAGTGAGGTAATTCTCCTTGTGCTAAATTGTGCTTAAAAAAAACATTTTTTCTAGGGACAGAAAACTGTAGGTAGGGAGAGTGTGTCAGTTTCTTTCACTGTCAAAGTCCTTGTTTCCAGGGACCTGGAAGGACAGTGAGTGAATTCTCCTTGTGCTATATTGTGCTTAAAAAAAACATTTTTTCTAGGGACAGAAAACTGTAGGTAGGGAGAGTGTGTCAGTTTCTTTCACTGTCAAAGTCCTTGTTTCCAGGGACCTGGAAGGACAGTGAGGTAATTCTCCTTGTGCTAAATTGTGCTTAAAAAAAACATTTTTTCTAGGGACAGAAAACTGTAGGTAGGGAGAGTGTGTCAGTTTCTTTCACTGTCAAAGTCCTTGTTTCCAGGGACCTGGAAGGACAGTGAGGTAATTCTCCTTGTGCTAAATTGTGCTAAAAAAAAAAACATTTTTTCTAGGGACAGAAAACTGTAGGTAGGGAGAGTGTGTCAGTTTCTTTCACTGTCAAAGTCCTTGTTTCCAGGGACCTGGAAGGACAGTGAGGTAATTCTCCTTGTGCTAAATTGTGCTTAAAAAAAACATTTTTTCTAGGGACAGAAAACTGTAGGTAGGGAGAGTGTGTCAGTTTCTTTCACTGTCAAAGTCCTTGTTTCCAGGGACCTGGAAGGACAGTGAGGTAATTCTCCTTGTGCTAAATTGTGCTTAAAAAAAACATTTTTTCTAGGGACAGAAAACTGTAGGTAGGGAGAGTGTGTCAGTTTCTTTCACTGTCAAAGTCCTTGTTTCCAGGGACCTGGAAGGACAGTGAGGTAATTCTCCTTGTGCTAAATTGTGCTTAAAAAAAACATTTTTTCTAGGGACAGAAAACTGTAGGTAGGGAGAGTGTGTCAGTTTCTTTCACTGTCAAAGTCCTTGTTTCCAGGGACCTGGAAGGACAGTGAGGTAATTCTCCTTGTGCTAAATTGTGCTTAAAAAAAACATTTTTTCTAGGGACAGAAAACTGTAGGTAGGGAGAGTGTGTCAGTTTCTTTCACTGTCAAAGTCCTTGTTTCCAGGGACCTGGAAGGACAGTGAGGTAATTCTCCTTGTGCTAAATTGTGCTTAAAAAAAACATTTTTTCTAGGGACAGAAAACTGTAGGTAGGGAGAGTGTGTCAGTTTCTTTCACTGTCAAAGTCCTTGTTTCCAGGGACCTGGAAGGACAGTGAGGTAATTCTCCTTGTGCTAAATTGTGCTTAAAAAAAACATTTTTTCTAGGGACAGAAAACTGTAGGTAGGGAGAGTGTGTCAGTTTCTTTCACTGTCAAAGTCCTTGTTTCCAGGGACCTGGAAGGACAGTGAGGTAATTCTCCTTGTGCTAAATTGTGCTTAAAAAAAACATTTTTTCTAGGGACAGAAAACTGTAGGTAGGGAGAGTGTGTCAGTTTCTTTCACTGTCAAAGTCCTTGTTTCCAGGGACCTGGAAGGACAGTGAGGTCATTCTCCTTGTGCTAAATTGTGCTTAAAAAAAACATTTTTTCTAGGGACAGAAAACTGTAGGTAGGGAGAGTGTGTCAGTTTCTTTCACTGTCAAAGTCCTTGTTTCCAGGGACCTGGAAGGACAGTGAGGTAATTCTCCTTGTGCTAAATTGTGCTTAAAAAAAACATTTTTTCTAGGGACAGAAAACTGTAGGTAGGGAGAGTGTGTCAGTTTCTTTCACTGTCAAAGTCCTTGTTTCCAGGGACCTGGAAGGACAGTGAGGTAATTCTCCTTGTGCTAAATTGTGCTTAAAAAAAACATTTTTTCTAGGGACAGAAAACTGTAGGTAGGGAGAGTGTGTCAGTTTCTTTCACTGTCAAAGTCCTTGTTTCCAGGGACCTGGAAGGACAGTGAGGTAATTCTCCTTGTGCTAAATTGTGCTTAAAAAAAACATTTTTTCTAGGGACAGAAAACTGTAGGTAGGGAGAGTGTGTCAGTTTCTTTCACTGTCCAAGTCCTTGTTTCCAGGGACCTGGAAGGACAGTGAGGTAATTCTCCTTGTGCTAAATTGTGCTTAAAAAAAACATTTTTTCTAGGGACAGAAAACTGTAGGTAGGGAGAGTGTGTCAGTTTCTTTCACTGTCAAAGTCCTTGTTTCCAGGGACCTGGAAGGACAGTGAGGTAATTCTCCTTGTGCTAAATTGTGCTTAAAAAAAACATTTTTTCTAGGGACAGAAAACTGTAGGTAGGGAGAGTGTGTCAGTTTCTTTCACTGTCAAAGTCCTTGTTTCCAGGGACCTGGAAGGACAGTGAGGTAATTCTCCTTGTGCTAAATTGTGCTTAAAAAAAACATTTTTTCTAGGGACAGAAAACTGTAGGTAGGGAGAGTGTGTCAGTTTCTTTCACTGTCAAAGTCCTTGTTTCCAGGGACCTGGAAGGACAGTGAGGTAATTCTCCTTGTGCTAAATTGTGCTTAAAAAAAACATTTTTTCTAGGGACAGAAAACTGTAGGTAGGGAAAGTGTGTCAGTTTCTTTCACTGTCAAAGTCCTTGTTTCCAGGGACCTGGAAGGACAGTGAGTGAATTCTCCTTGTGCTAAATTGTGCTTAAAAAAAAAAAAATTTCTAGGGACAGAAAACTGTAGGTAGGGAGAGTGTGTCAGTTTCTTTCACTGTCAAAGTCCTTGTTTCAAGGGACAGAGAAGGACACCTGAAGGTAGCCCTTATTGCTTTTTTCCCATCTCCCTGCAGGCCATCTATTAGAATGTCTGGAAGGCAAACAAGGAGAGGCAGACAGTCAGGAGGCAATAAAAGAGGGCAAGCAGGCTCTGTGTCTGGGGGCAACAGTGCTGGTCGTGGACGCGGTGCATTGTCATCAGCACATGGCCATGGGACACGCTTGTCCTTCTTTTCGGCAGCTGGACATGTTGAGCCACATCATGCCGAAGACTTGGTAGAGTGGATGACCAAGCCCTCCTCCTCCTCCTCATCCTCTCTCACCCAGGCTCAGGGTACTGGAAAAGCAGCTGCCAAAGCGTCCTCTTCCCTGGTATCAATGTCAGACTCATCATCAGTCACTCCTTCCCTAGACCCACCATGTCCTCCTCCTGAGGAGTCCCCCGAACTGTTTCAGCACAGTGTTGGGTACATGCTCCAGGAGGATGCCCAGCGTTTCGAAGGGTCTGATGATGAAACCCAGCTAGAGGAAGGCAGTAGCGTGAGAGCAGACAGAGGGGATGCTCAAGAAGGACACCAATCTGGCAGTCATGTTCCAGCAGCTGCAGCATACTGCCAGATTGCCTCCAGTGATGAGGAGGGAGGTGATGATGAGGTCACTGACTCCACGTGGGTGCCTAATAGGAGAGAGGAGGAGGAGGAGGATGAGGAGGAGGCACATCTCCAACGAGGCAGGATGCCCTTTGGTGGCCAGCGTAAGGGCAGTACACCGACGGAATCACACCGCAGAGCTCCGCCTGTGCAGGGCGCTGCCTCTGCCCGTCATTCAAAACGTTCTTTGGTGTGGGCCTTTTTTGAGGCTAGTGCATCAGATCGCACAGCTGCTGTTTGCAACATATGTCTCAAGCGTATATCGCGTGGCCAAAACATCAGCCGCTTGGGTACCACATGCCTGACCAGACATATGTTGACCTGCCATGCAGCTCGTTGGCAAGCCTACCTCAAAGACCCACACCAAAGAACAAAGCGGACCTCTCCTTGCACCGCATCAGCTGGGATCTCCAACCCCACTATAACTTCAGTCCTCTCTGAAACATGCACTGAGAGGAATGAAGGTGTAGAATTAGGTGTGTCACAGCCAAGTACTTGCGGCCACTCTGCTAGCAGTACACCGACGTCCGATTCTAGCAGGCAAATTTCCCTGCCCCAGCTGCTGGACCGTCGAAAGAAGTTCACTCCCAGCCATCCACATGCCCAGCGGTTGAATGCTAGCTTGGCTAAATTGCTAGCGCTTCAACTGCTGCCTTTTCAGTTGGTAGACTCGGCCCCCTTCCGTGAGTTTGTGCAATGTGCGGTTCCTCAGTGGCAGGTTCCCAAACGCCACTTTTTCTCACGGAAGGCTATTCCGGCTCTCTACCGGCATGTGGAAGGCAATGTCTTGGCCTCGCTGGACAGGGCGGTCAGCGGTAAGGTGCATATTACCGCTGACTCATGGTCCAGCAGGCATGGACAGGGACGTTACCTTTCTTTCACGGCCCATTGGGTCACTCTTTTGGCAGCTGGGAAGGATGCAGGACAAGGTGCAGTAGTGTTGGAGGTTGTCCCACCGCCACGCCTCCAAAATGCTACTACTGGTTGTGACACACCTCTCTCCTCCACCCCCTCCTCTTCTTCTTCCTCCATGGCCTCTTCCTGTGGTTTGTCCTATGAACCAGCGGTGCTCCGTAGCCGTTCACGGGGCTACGCAAGTACGCAGGCAAAAAGATGCCATGCCGTGCTTGCGCTGGTGTGTTTGGGGGACAGAAGCCACACTGGGGCAGAGGTCCTGTCTGCTCTGCAGGGCCAGGCCGAGAGGTGGTTGACGCCACGCCAGCTTAAGCCAGGAATGGTGGTTTGCGACAATGGCACCAACCTCCTCTCCGCCCTCCGACAGGGACAACTGACCCATGTGCCCTGTGTGGCTCACGTCCTTAACCTGGTGGTGCAGCGGTTCTTGGGCAGGTACCCGGGCTTACAGGATGTCCTGAGGCAGGCCAGGAAAGTCTGTGTGCATTTCCGCAGATCTTATAATGCCAGTGCTCGCCTGGCTGAGCTGCAAAAGGAGTTGAACCTGCCCAAGAACCGCCTTATATGTGACATGCCCACCAGGTGGAACTCAACGTTGGCCATGCTGCAGCGGCTGCACACGCAGCAGAGGGCCATCAATGAGTACCTGTGCGACTACGGCACCAGGACAGGGTCAGGGGAGCTTGGTTTTTTTTCTCCACGCCAGTGGGGCATGATCAGGGATGCATGCACTGTCCTGGCACCATTTGAGGAGGCCACGAGGATGGTGAGCAGTGACAGTGCATGCATCAGTGACACTGTACCTCTTGTCCACCTGTTGGAGCACACGCTGTGTGGAATAATGGACAGGGCACTTGAGGCAGAACAGAGGCAGGAAGAGGAGGACTTCCTTGCCTCTCAAGGCCCCCTTTACCCAGACAGTGTTCCTTCTGTCCCACCCATCGCACAGGAAGAGGAAGAGGAGGAGGAGGAGGAGGAGGATTGTGTCAGCATGGAGGTGGAGGCTGGCACTCAGCATCATCAGCAGCAGTCTTTTAGGGATGATTTACAGTCCCAAGAAACCAGTGGACTTGTACGTGGCTGGGAGGAGGTGGCTGCGGATCATGTCGTCCTTAGTGACCCAGAGGACTCCGGAGCGAATGCCTCAGCAAACCTACGCTGCATGGCCTCCCTGATCCTGCAAAGTCTGCGGAAGGATCCTCGTATTCTTCGGATCAAGGAGAGGGACCATTACTGGCTGGCCACTCTCCTTGATCCACGGTACAAGGGTAAGGTTGCGGACCTTATGTTACCGTCGCAGAGGGAGCAGAGGATGAGACAACTCCGGGAGGCCTTGCAGAAAGGTCTGTGCAACGCGTTCCCAGAGACTGGGAGGTTACAAACTCCTGGTCCTGGACAACGAGTTGCTGAGGCTTCGGCCAGTCAAAGAAGGAGCGGTGGGGAAGGTGGTCGTCTGACCGATGCGTTCAGACAATTCTTTAGTCCGCAGCCCCAAAGTATGATCGGTTCCAGCAACCATCGCCAGCGTCTGATAAACATGGTGCAGGAATATCTAGGGGCAAGGTCAGACTTGGACACCTTCCCCACCGAAAATCCTCTGGCTTACTGGGTCTTGAGGATGGATCACTGGCCAGAGCTTGCACAGTATGCAATTGAGCTACTGGCCTGTCCTGCATCCAGCGTTCTTTCGGAACGCACATTCAGTGCTGCTGGAGGATTTGTCACGGATCACAGGGTGCGCCTGTCCACCGACTCGGTTGATCGACTGACTTTCATCAAGATGAACCAGTCTTGGATCACCACCAGCTACCACACACCTGATGCTGATATAACAGACTAATTGATTTTAACATGTCACATCCCTTCAAGACTGATGCTGATGCTGAGTGCCTGTGCTGTTATGTTGACTGGCTATCCTCCTCCTCCGAGTCCTCAATGATACGATTGATGATGATAGCTTGGAAGATCATTTTTGTTTATGGGTGCCGCCACCAGTGGCTAAGGCCCAATTTTTCAGCCCCTGTTTTACAGGGGCGTGTAATTACAATTTTTTTAGCAATAATTTGCCATAGGGCTCATTGCTGTGCTCCAAGTACAGTATCTGTGAGGGGTTGGAGTGTTGTGGCACCAGTGCCTAAGGCCCAATTTTTCAGCCCCTGTTTAACAGGGGCGTGTCATTACAATTTTTGAAGCAATACTTTGCAACAGGGCTCATTGCTGTGCTCCAAGTACAGTATCTGTGAGGGGTTGTAGTGTTGTGCCACCAGTGCCTAAGGCCCAATTTTTCAGCCCCTGTTCAACAGGGGCATGCAATTACAATTCTTGATCTAATAATTCACAGCAGGGTCCATTGCTGCACCCACCAAGAGTAACTCTGAGGGCTTACAGTCTTGTGGCAACGCCACCACCACCACCACCACGAAAGGCCCAATTTTTCAGCCCCTGTTCAAAAGGGGCATGTAATTACAATTCTTGATCTAATAATTCACAGCAGGGCCCATTGCTGCACCCACCAAGAGTAACTGTCAGGGCTTACAGTGTTGTGGCACCAGCACCACCATCAAAGCCCCAATTTTTACTACCACTGTTCAACAATTATATGTAATTAAAATTCCTGATATAATAGTTGACAGCAGGGCGTTCCAGCACCAACCAAGAGTAACTGAGTGCTTACAGTGTTGTGCCAACACCAACAACTAAGGGGCCTATTTCTGCAGAGTATATACGGCAGGTCCCTACTTTCAAACATCCAACTTACAAACGACTCCTACTTGCAAACGAAAGAAGACAACAGGAAGTGAGAGGAAATCTACCCCTAGAAAGGAAAATTCTCTCCTGTAAGAATAAATATGGGAGAAAGGGGTCTCATCTGTACTGATGCTTTATCAGCAATCCTTGTTTCAAGAAAAACAACACATTTCAAAAACAGTTGTCATTGGGACGGAAAGTGAGGTGAAATGTTCTGAACAGGGGCACAGACAGCAAAACAAATGTTACAGGGGTGATAACCCTTACCTATGTTTCCCAAAAAGTTTAAAAATAGATTTTTGGGCTGGAGCTACACTTCAACAATGTACCTGTTCAAAATTACAAACAGATTCTACATAAGAACAAACCTACAGTCCCTGTCTTGTATGCACCGCCTGTATACGGCTGTTCAGAGTATATAGGGCCTTTTTTATTTTATGTGCGGGGTTCCCCTTAATATCCATACAAGACCCAAAGGGGCTGGTAATGGGCTGGGGTAGGGGGGGGGGGTCATGGGGTAGCTATGCCATTTTTCTTAAAGAATTTCATCCATATTACCGGGACCAGACATTACATTAAAGCCGCAAGCAGTTTTAAATGGCTTTTTTTTCCTTTAGAAGTGTCATTTTGTGCAGGGACAGTTCTAAACACGGGAAACACGTGGCACTTCACAGGCATACTTTAGACACCCCCCAGGTACGATATTTAAAGGAATATTTGACTTTTTTTTTTTCACTTTATGCATCATTAAAATGACTGCTCCCGAAAAACGACCGTTTTTAAAACTTCTTTTTGCATTGATACATGTCCCCTGGTGCACAACCCGGGTTCCCAAACCCTATTTATGACAATAACATGCATAATAGTTGTTATAATTAGCACTTTAGAATTCGAACGTTCGCATCCATTGTATTTAATAGGGTTCTAATGTTCGTTCGAACTTTCGGTCCGTTCGCGGGTTCTGGTGCGAACCGAACCCGGGGGTGTTCGGCTCATCACTAGTGAACAGGAACTAGCAGATGAGCAGACAGGAACCAGCAGATGAGCAAACAGGAACCAGCAGATGAGCAGACAGGAACCAGGAACTCAGCAGATGACCCGGACCGGGAGGCACAGCAGGTAAACTGGAACCACTAGGCAGCAGCAGGTGAACAAGAGCCAAGGTCAGGCAGGATCGTCAGACAAGCCGGGGTCGGGTAAACTGGCAGGCAGCGAGGCACAAAAGGATCAGGCAATACCGAAGTCAGAAAACAGGCCGATGGTCAGGTACAGGCAGATAGCAGGAGGGTCACAGGAAGCCGGGTCAGATACAGGTAAACAAGGCAGATCAGGTCACTTGGGATAAACGCTGTAGAGCAGACAGCAGGGACTGTCTGCAAGTGAGGAGTTTAAATAGCCCTTCGGGCGTCACCTGCGGGGGCGGGAACCAGGAAGTCCAGGGCGTCTGTTCCTGACAGGGTTTTCATGACAGTCTCCTTGGGCGGATGGATCAGGGCTGAGGAACGCCAGTGAATGGAGCACAGCTACAACGGATTGGGATAGTTAGGGGAAAAATCTAATGTCCCTGATAGATGAGGCTTTCATGCACAAAAATAAGGTGGACAAAGTCTCTGCTGTGCCAGCAGGAGGGACGGCAGAACAGCTTATACCTGAGGGTGCGGTGGCTGCTGCAGGGGTTAACCCTCGTGAGAAATATGGACCATATAAGGGCGAGCACACAGCAGACACTTTGTCAGTAACCTACAAAAATTATGCTGACATGGCGTGTCAAAGTGACGTTGTCACTGGTAATGTGAAGCAGTTCATTGGTGCTGAACCTGAGAAGTTGGGTATGAGTCAAGCACCTGGCAGCGCTCTGGTAGAGCACCAGGCTGTGGTTGTCTCCAGCTGGGAGAAGGTTCCATTAAACCTTGCAACCTCTCACGTCTCAGCAAGTGAGTCTGTCTGCATCCCCAGTGTCAGGAAAGTCCCCAGGAAGGACTTGGGTCTGGAGCCAGGGGTATGGTTTCTAACAAAAGTATTAAAGGAGATGCCTAAACTTTGAGATGTACAGCCAGTCTATACTGGCGTGTCTCCACCACAGTCAGACAGTCTGGTACTGCGGAGTACCATTAGGTGGAACCCTGAGTGGCAGGTGGTACAGCACAAAGGAAGACAAGACAGAAATGGTTTATTTATGACTGTATTACTAGTGTTAAAAATCGCCTCTAGGTATGCTGATGGGTTACTTCCTGTACAAGAGGTATATGGGAGAGGCTTTGGTGAAAAGAAAGTGTCTGAGGTTTCACCACCTAACAGCCAAGTAGAAGGCATTTCTGCTGCTATGGTCCAAGGTAGTACTGGTCAGTTGTCGGTGAAGGGCGTGTATGCTGTACCAGTGGAATAATCACATGAGATGGAAGGGCCAAGTGTGGACCAGAAAGCAGCAGAAATCCTGACCGGGGCTCAAACGAAGGTGGTTAAAAAGACTGGGGTCCCCAGTCCAATGTTTGGTTTAGGTGACAAACCTAATAAGGTCCCCGAGACAGGGAAACGGATAAGAAGTGCGGTAAAAATGGTATGTGGATCAGACAAGAGCTTGTCTGTTCAGGTGGATAAAAATACAGATGGCATCAGAACAGGTCAAGTGGTAGGACAGCTGCCTGCAGAGTGGGTGAACCCCGGGGAGGTGACGTCCTGTGAGGTTCCCGTGGGTGATGGCGGCCCACCAGTATGTGTGCCCTCTGCAGACTCTGCCCTAGCAAATGCTGAAAAAAAAAGGCATTGGTGATCTGTGCAACGTTGAGAGGTGTAATGTTGGTTTGAATATGTCTGTCAATGATGAACCAAATAGTTTGTTAAAGGTGCATGACAGTGTGGTGTCCAAAGGTATTGGGAAACCGGGGAGCCTGAAGCGTGGAGGCAGAAGGTTTGGTAGAAAGACCAGGGGTGCCCTGTTAAAATTTCAGGAGAGGCAGTGCTTATGGAACCCCAAAAGAAGAGGGAGAAGGCTGAGTATAGGGAAATATAGGACCTTGTTAAGATCCAGGGTGGGACATACCTGGAAGCACACCCGGAAAAAAGGTTGGGCCTACGTGGCTGACAGCCAACACAGAGGTGTCCCAACCATAATGACGGGTGCTGGTGTTCCTCCCTCCGGATCGAAACAAAGGGGGAGGGTATGTGGTAGTGTGGTACCCCACCAGTGTATGAATACAGGATTCTCAACCAGGCAGGTTGAGGGGCTCCAGGGTATTTGCTTGTTTGGGAGGAAACTGGCTTTTCAGTTTCCTCATGATTTACTAAAGTCCACTTTGGGACCTGGAGCTTGGGGATTTCTTAGAGATCCGGGTGGGATGAAATCCCCAGTCCTGGATCCGGGTTTTGAGACTCAACTGCACAATGATTGTTCAGGTGTGTGTGGGCCTGATAGTAGCGTCAGGACCAGCATTCTGGGCTCCACCCTCCCGACGAGTGCAGGTGTGCACTGGAGAAGCCAGAGAGTGCTTGTCTGCACACTGGAAGCCAGAGACCCAGGTCTGAGGGTCAGAGCAGTGGACCCAAGTCTGAGGATCAGAGCAGTGAGGGGCTCCTATCTAAATGGACGGTGTTGCCAAGGGAAAAGTCTGTAGGAGACAGATGAAAGCCTGAAGTGGAAGGCCTGAGCAGCACTGCTGTATGTATAAGCCAGGAGGCTAAATTACATTTTGTTGATGAATAGGAGTGCTGAAACCCCTGCGAGGGAAACCTTTTATTTTGTTTTGAACTTCTTTTAATAAAAATGGGCAACAAAGCCCTTAAAAAGAAGAACCAGCGAGTGGCGGTGTCCTTCAAGTTCTACATTTGATGCTAGTCCTTTACAGTACTTTAGCTTCTGCCATAACACCTGCCATCATACGTAGTAAAGTGATGTCCACCCCCAGGCTCCCTTCTACTACATCTCATATTAAAGACACTTCCAAAATTGTTAAAACCTGTCCCACTGTTCCATCTACTAATACTAATACACTAACATTTTCTACGAGAAAATCGCCTTCTGTAGTTCCCATGCCCATTAGTGTTTCTGATGATACACCATCTGTCTCTCCTTATGATGATGTTCTGGTAGGACCAGTATCTATTGACACCACTTCAGTCACTTTTGGAGGCCCACTAGCTACTATTCCTGCATAGAGTTGAGCGGACACCTGGATGTTCGGGTTCGGCCGAACTTCGCATAAAAGTTTGAGTTCGGGACCCGAACTTGACCCCGAACCCCATTGAAGTCAATGGGGACCCTAACTTTTGAGGACTAAAATGGCTCTAAAAAAGTAATGGAAAGGGCTAGAGGGCTGCAAATGTGGACAGGGAAATAACTTAAAATAACATAAAATACATAAAAATAAAAAATAATAATCTTGACCTAGTAGGACGAGGTCCATATGGAGTTAGGGTTGCCACCTCATCCCTTTAAACCCGAACACATATGAATTACACAGGCTCTGAGGCTATTTAAATGCAGATAAGGCACCAAGTGAGTTTAATTACCACCTTAATCAGCCACAGAACCTGTGGAATTCATATGTGTTCAGTTTTAAAGGGATGAGGTGGCAACCCTATATGGAGTAGGAGGTTGAGGTGGCGGTAGGGTTGCCACCTGTCCAGGATTCACCCGGACAGTTCGGGTTTGGAATCATGCCTCCGGGTTTCAGACTGCCTGGAACCCTGACACATTATTTAGACTGGACTATGGCTTCCCAGCAGGGTTTCTGGCTGCAGTTGTCTAAGCTGAGAGTGGCTCTTACACTCTCTTTCACACTGCCCAAAGCCAGCACTAACAACCCCCCCCCCCAACACCTCTTCCCCCCACCCCTTCCCCTCTGTGTCTGCCCACACTCCAATCCCTGTGCCTTAGAAAAATAAAGTTGGGGCCGGAAATTTGATGTCCAACAGCCTCAGATACATCTGGATGAGAGGTATTGACTGCCAAGGGGTGAGTGAGCTCACCATCCATCCCTCTCTGTGACTAAAGTCTCCCCCCTTTTCTCTCCTGCCTGTGAGTACACAAAGGTAAAACAGGCTTCTCAGAGCACCCCTTACATCAGTTTTCCCCTTTACACCAGAGGCCACAGTGTTCCCCCTTACATCAGAGTTCTCTCCGTACATCAGAGTTCTCAGTGTTCCCACTTAAATCAGGGTTCCCAGAGCATCCCTTATGTCAGAGGCCCCAGAGTTCTCCCTTACATCAGAGTCGGCCCCTTACAGTGAAAGGGAACTCTGTGGATTCAGATGTAAAAGTGGAACTCTGTGGATTCTGACGTAAAGGGGGACTCTTGTTATTAACTTCATATGATTAGAAATTTTATTCAATAGCAAAATATGTGTATAGTTTATTCTATAAAATATAAATTGCTGTGTGTCGATAAAGTGTTCGGGTTTGACTTGAAGAAAAGGTGGCAACCCTAGGTGGCGGTGGATGTGGCGGTGTAGGTGGAAGTGGCGGTGGAGGAGGACGAGGTAGCTAACACTGGTTTTTGTTTACATTTTTTTTTTTTTATTATGGTACACCCCAAAAGAGTGAGAAACATCAAAAAAACAACAATGGCTGGGTAAGGTACGGACAAGTCCTGTGGGATCCATGTCTGGTTCATTTTAATGAACGTGAGCTTGTCCACATTGGCTCTGGACAGGCGGCTGCGCTTGTCTGTGATAACGCCCCCTGCCGCGCTAAATGCACGTTCAGATAATACACTGGCTGCAGGGCAGGCCAGCACCTCCAAGGTGTAAAGGGCAAGCTCAGGCCATGTGCCCAATTTGGAGATCCAGAAGTTGAAGGGGGCAGACCCGTCATTCAGTACGTGTAGGCGTGTGCACACATACTGCTCCACCATGTTGGTGAAATGCTGCCTCCTGCTAAGATGTTCCATATCAGCTGTTGGTGCTGGTTGTTGTGGCGTGCTGACAAAGCTTTTCCACATTTTGGCCATGCTAACCCTGCCTTCTGAGGTGCTGGTGGTGCCCCAGCTGCATTGGCGACCTCTTCCTCCTCCTCTGCCTTCGCCTTGTGCTTCCACTGTGCCCCCGCTGTCAGGTGGGAATGCCACCAGCAGCGCGTCTACCAGCGTGCGCTTGTACTCGCGCATCTTACGTTCACGCTCCAGTGAGGGAATTAAGGGCGGTACGTTGTCCTTGTAACGGGGATCCAGCAGCGTGGCCACCCAGTAATCAGCACCTGTTAGAATGTGGGTAACTCGACGGTCGTTGCGGAGACACTGCAGCATATAATCGCTCATGTGTGCCAGGCTGCCCAGAGGCAACGAAAAGCTGTCCTCTGTGGGAGGTGTATCGTCTGTGTCCTCTGTATCCCCCCAGCCACGCACAAGTGATGGCCATTAGCTGGTCTGGGTGCCACCCTGCTATGAACATGGTTCCTCCTCCTCCATCTCCTCCTCCTCATCCTCCACCTCGTCATCCTCCAGAACTGTGCCCTTGCTGGACAATTGTGTACCTGGCGTTTGTTGGTGCAGGAACCCACCCTCGGAGCCACTTGTGAATGACTGCCATGAAGGCCTTGGAAATGGTCTCGATTCCTCCTCCTCCTCCTCCTCCTCCTCCTGTGTCACATCCTCTTCCATCATCGCCCAAAGCGTTTTTTTAAGGAGGCATAGAACTGGGATAGTAACGCTGAGAACGGCATCATCGGCACTGGCCATGTTGGTGGAGTACTCGAAACAGCGAAACAAGGCACACAGGTCTCGCATGGAGGCCCAGTTATTGGTGGTGAAGTGGTGCTGTTCCGCAGAGCGACTCGCGCGTGCGTGCTGCAGCTGAAACTCCACTATCACCTGCTGCTGCTCGCACAGTCTGGCCAGCATGTGCAAGGTGGAGTTTCACCTTGTGGGCACGTCACTTATGAGGTGGTGAGCAGGAAGGCCAAAGTTACGCTGCAGCGCTGACAGGCGAGCAGCAGCAGGGTGAGAACGCCAAAAGTGCGCACAGACGGCCCGCACTTTCTGCAGCAGCTCTGGCATATCGGGGTAATTTTTAAGGAACCTCTGCACCACCAAATTCAGCACATGCGCCAGGCAAGGGATGTGGGTCAAACCGGCTAGGCCCAGAGCTGCTATGAGATTTCGCCCATTATCGCACACCACCAGGCTGGGCTTGAGGCTCACTGCCACCAACCACTCATCGATCTGTTGTTCCATGTCCCTCCACAACTCCTGCGCGGTGTGGGGTTTTTCCCCCAAACAGGAAAGTTTTAAAACTGCCTGCTGTCGTTTACCCCTGGCTGTGCTGAAGTTGGTGGTGAAGGTGTTACGCTGGCCAGATGAGGAGGCGGTAGAGGGTAAGGAAGCATTGTAGGAGGAGTTAGCAACAGGAGGCAAACTGAAGCACCCTGCAATCCTCGGTGGTGGAAGGACATGCGCCAAACTGCTATCCACCTCAGGCCCAGCCGCCACTGCATTTACCCAGTGTGCTGTTAGGGAGATATAACGTCCCTGACCGTGCTTACTGGTCCACGTATCCCTAGTTAGGAGGACCTTGCCACAGATGGCGTTGCGCAGTGCACACCCGATTTTGTGTCCCACTTGGTTGTGCAGGGAAGGGATGGCTCGCCTGGAAAAGTAGTGGCGGCTGGGCACGATGTACTGTGGGCCAGCCAATGCCATCAGGTTTTTAAAACTCTGCTTCTCCACCAGACGGAATGACAGCATTTCAAAGGCCAGGAATTTGGAAATGCTGGCATTCAGGGTCAGGGATCGCGGGTGGGTAGGGGGGTACTTCCTCTTCCGCTCCAGTGTTTGGGAGATAGAGAGCTGAACGCTTCCATGGGACATTGTGGAGATGGTTGGTGACCCAGGTGGTAGTGTTGCTGGCAGATCCTCTCTTTGCAGGGTGGCAGGTGCCACTGTCACTACATAGGTGGATGAAGAGGCCGAGACTGCAGCAGAAGAGGAAGCAGGAGGAGACAGAGACCTTTCTTGGTTTTTGAGGTGTCTACTCCACTGCAGCTCGTGCTTTGCACTTAGATGCCTGGTCATGCAGGTTGTGCTCAGGTTGAGAACGTTTATGACTCGCTTTAGGCTCTGATTGCACAGCGTGCAAACCACTCGTGTCTTGTCATCAGCACATTGTCTGAAGAACTGCCACGCTAGGGAACTCCTTGGACCTGGCTTTAGTGTGCTCGGTCCCTTGCTGCGTTGGGCAGTAGCAGGCGTACTGTCTAGGGGACGGATGCTCCGCTTTTGCACCCTGCTCCCTCTTTTGCTGTGCTGGTGGCTCTGTGCGACCACCGCCTCTTCCTCCGAACTACACAGGTCACCTGCATGATGTTGATTCCATGTGGGGTCGAGGACCTCATCGTCCTCCACATCATCTTCCACCCAGTCTTCACCCCTGTCCTATTTGTCGGTCTGCACAATTGTGAAAGCAGCAGCAGTTGGCACCTGTGTTTCATCATCATCCGAGACGTGCTGCGATGGTCCTCCCGTGTACTCATCTTGAAACATAAGTGGTTGGACATCGGTGCACTCAATCTCTTTCACTTCTGGGGCAGGGCTAGGTGGATGGCCCTGGGAAACCCTGCTAACAGAGTCATCAAAAAGCAGAAGAGACTGCTGCATGATTTGGGGCTCAGACCGCTTGGCTTATTTGCAAGGGGGTGAGGTGAAAGACTGATGGACATCGACTGCAGGTGCCAACTCTGATCTTTCAGCAAGAGACAGGGTGGGAGACAATGTGAAGGAACTGGAGGCACTTTCAGCAACCCAATCTACTATCGCCTGTATTTCTCCTGGCCTCAACATTCGTAGAGCCGCATTAGGCCCGACCAAATACCGCTGCAGGCTCTGTCGCCTACTCGCACCTGAGGAAGGTGTTTCACTTGTGCATGTAGCTGGCACAGATCGACCATGTCCTCTCCCTGCAACAGGAGCTCCACCAGCAGCACCATGACCGGGGCCACGTTCCTTTGACTTTCTCCTCATATTTTTTTTTTCTTTTTGAATAGCACAATAGAACAGTATCTATAGTGTGTATCTCACACGTACAGCAGATATGCAGAAAACGTACCAAATTTTTTTTTATTTGCCCTAAATATTTTTTTTTTGAATAGCACAAAAGAACAGTATGTATGTAAAGGGTGTATCTCACACGTACAGCAGATATGCAGAAAACGCACCAATTTTTTTTTATTTGCCATAAATATTTTTTTTTTAATTGCACAATAGAACAGTATCTAAAGGGTGTATCTCATACGTACAGCAGATATGCAGAAAACGCACCAAAAAAAATTATTTGCCCTAAATAAACATTTTTTGAATAGCACAATAGGACAGCATCTAAAGGGTGTATCTCATACGTACAGCAGATATGCAGAAAACGCACCAAAAAAAAATTATTTGCCCTAAATAAAAAAAAAATTAATAGCACAATAGGAGAACAGTATATAAAGGGTGTATCTCACAGTAACATATGCAGTGCTGGTGCACTGAGCTTGCATAAAATGCCCGCCGACGCCAACCTAACTAAGGCCCCTTTCACACTGGGATGGTTGGCAGGCGCTATTTTGCTAAAAATAGCGCCTGCAAACTGTCCCTAAACAGCGGCTGCTGTTTCTCCAGTGTGAAAGCCCGAGGGCTTTCGCTCTGGAGCGGTGCACTAGCAGGACGGTAAAAAAAGTCCTGCTAGCCGCATCTTTGGAGCGGTGTGTTTACTGCCCTCCACCGCTCCTTCCCATTGAAAGCAATGGGAAACCGCGGCATTGCCGGCGGTATTAACCCTTTTTCGGCCGCTAGCGGGGGTTAAAACCGCACTACTAGCGGCCGAATACCTCCGCAATTCCGACGGTATAGCGCCGCTAAAAATAGCGGCGCTATACCGCCACCGCACCCACCGCCCCAGTGTGAAACCAGCCTTACAGACGGATAAAAGTTAGGTTTTCTCTGGCACTGGGCTCAGGGCAGGGTAAAATGATTGTGCACTGCACCCACACAACACAATCAAGGTAGATCGCTGAGTAAATTGATTTCTAATTCTCTCCCTAAAAAGCAGCAGACAGCAACCTTTCCCTACGCTTTCTGAAGCAGAGTAATTTGATTTCTGAATCAGGAGGACTCCTATCTAATTCTCTCCCTAAAAAGCAGCAGCAGCAGCAAGCTTTCCCTACAACAGGGGTCCAAACTGGCGGCCCTCCAGCTGTTGCGAAACTACAAGTCCCATGAGGCATTTCAAGGCTGACAGTTACAAGTATGACTCCCACAGGCAGAGGCATGATGGGACTTGTAGTTTCACAACAGCTGGAGGGCCGCCAGTTTGAGACCTCTGCCCTACAATATCTAAAGCAGAGTGACGTGCTGTGCTATGTGCCTCTAGCTTATGTAGCGATACCCCCAGCTAAGAGAGCCGCTGGTATGATGTTTCGGGCCTGTAACACACCGCTGTCAACCCCCAGCAATTGGCTCTACCCTCCCTTGGCACAGCTAGTAGGGGATGATAGGATTGTGAGACCTGTAACTTTAGGTCACGCAATCCGGCAATAAAGGCACACAGTGATATTGTATAACTGGTACTAACCGTCCCCTCAGCAAAGTAATCACATCAACAACTTGTCTGCTTAATCCTGGTACTTTTACTGAACAAAATGGTTAAGCAGATAAACTGTATACATTAGCATATGCAAAGCCCTGCAATAAAAGGTATTCAGCAAATACAATTCTGTACACACACACAACTAACAGACCCCGCTTGCAGCTCCCCTCCCTCGTGGGCAAGATGGCGCCCAGTAATGTCTAAACTTAGAAGTCAGGCCTGACTGTTCTATGTGTTGGTTCCGTGGAGATGGATCTTCGCTAGCAAATGGTGGTGCACTTTTGGAGACAAATTGTAATCCACAGGAATAGGTACTTGTAAACTTGAGAAATAAAGTAAAGTCACTAATGCTACTCAATACACTGTCCCTCCGGTGTGCAGATGCAAACTCTAAATGGTGGGTCCCGAACAACAAACACTGGGCCTAGAGATCCTGTACTAATCTCTGAGCAGGTGCTCTCTCTCCCAACCGGACCAGTCCACGTCCGTATCTTCCGTAGCTGTGTCTCGGTACACAGGTTCCATGACACCCGGGTCTTCGGTCCTCCTCGAAGTAGTAGATGGGTAGCAGGATGAGACATCCCTCAGGCTCCTCAGTGGAAACGGAAGGCTCTTTGGAAGCACAAGGCCTAAACTTCAGGCCCTGTCAGGAACAACAGACTCAGCACAGAGTTCCACTTGCTGGGTGGGCGATGTCCAAAAAGAGACCGAACTCCAGTCCGCCCCTCAGTTAAATAGCCCACCCCAGCAGTCCTTGCACGGGGCAATGCACCCTGGGTATGCTAGTCTCTGGGTTCTTAAAGCAACACCCCACTACACACTCCCCCCACTTAAAATCTTTGGCCCCTAAAGATAATATTAGCATTATTTACAAACAATACAATTTATGGCTGCAAAGGATATGGGCAAGGGAACCTCCCACCAAACTTGGTAAGGGAGATTGTCTTGTCTACAGGTCATATTGGTGGAAGTGACCTGCCTAACTGTGCCAGAGAGTGAGCTGGGGTTGCCCTCCACCAAATGCACAGTGGAGGGGCCAGGTTTCTCTATTGTCCTTCTCGCAGTCACTACAGTATCTTCAGAGCATTCTCCCATCTGGGTGTAGGTTAGGTTAGCTCTCTTCACTCTTTGCTCCCTGGGGGCCAAGGTATCAGGCACAATGGATTCTTCCATTCTTCCTTCCACTGGGACAGGTGTAGTGGATCCTACTGCTTCAGGGGCATTCAAATCAGGTGCAGAGAGGTACAAAGAGTCTCTTGGGTCCTCAGCTGGGACTGACTCTAAGGCATCTTCCCATTCCTCAGTCAGAGTACCCGATGGAATGAACTCAGCAGCTTCAGCATTTAGGGTGTCATTGATGGTAACTTCACAGGGTGAGGGATCCATGACCATGGGTTCAGGTACCTGAGATGGCCATAGCCAGTCCAGTTCCATTTCCTCATCTTCACTCTGGTCTGTGACATCCATCTCTCCTGACAGAGTGGTTTGAGACCTGGTGTTGGGCCTAGGGGTATTGGAGATTGAAGGTGGCTTAGGAGAATCCGTAATAGAAGGTATCCGGACTGCTTCGGAGTGAGGCAGTAAGTGGTTCCTGTGCCAGGTTTTCAAGGGTCCCACTTTTCCTTCGGGTTTCAGCTGGTACACTGGCAAGCCAGGCAATTTTTTACAAATTACATACGGCTGTGATTTCCATCTGTCAGCAAGTTTATGCTTTCCTGGAACACCCAGATTCCGCAACAGCACTCTGTCTCCTGATGAAGTCACGTGACACGTGACGATACGCGTAGGGAGAGGAGATTTGCTGATACGCCACGATTAGAACAGGCAGGCGAGTGAGGCACTCGTAGGATACTATGCCCTTGTTTCCACACATCATGTGAGTGTTTTATATCATGTTTTTTAAGTAAAGTACATTTTGTATACTGGATTATGCAATGTCTGCCATATCTTTTTTGTTGCATTGATTGCTGCAATCTACCGAGATCCCCTGCTGCCTGGCAAGTCACACAGAGCCACTGACACTTTGAGGGACGACGAGTTCCGTGCTCGTGGAGACGGGTCCTTATTGTCTCTCTTCTAGTGAGTGTTTCTCTGGTGTCTGTCTGTACCTCGAGACAGTAGCGGAACTACACTATATGGTTTTTCTCTTTGATGCATCTATGTGTGACATGTATGACATGTGAGAGGATTACAGCTATAGGAAGGAGATCAGCACTGCTATAATATCTGCTCATCAGCCCACAGCGCCCCAACACCCTGTGACCTGCCCATGCTAAGCTTTATTAGCAATAAGGTAAGCTGCTTGCAGGCACTGAGGTGGAGCACAGAAGAAAGATCTCTATTTGGAATGTCACACGGATGTGTATGCCAGTCTGTTAGCTCATGTACTGGTTTACTTTGGTGATGGGAATCACTTTAAATTCACTTTAAAACTGTATGGTGCAAATTGGACTTTCGTTGGATTTTGACACATATATATTTTTCTTGTTAATTGTACTGTGTACGTCATGTGGATTTTTTCATATATCAGTGCACTTGTTTAGATAACTAATTTTTGAACATACATTTTTTCCTTTTTATTTTGGAATATTCACAATTGGCTGGGATGAATAAATGTGGATAGTAGAGGATTGGAGCTCTTTAGCCTACCCAGCCAATTTATATTTATATTTATTTTTATCACGGTCACATCATAGATAGATTAAGTGTGTTATCAGTCACACTATTCTCACTTCTCCCCCTTCTCTTTGTCTGTTTTAACACAGCGCTTAACACTACCACTGTTTTATATTATTTCTAGTTTCCCTGAATCGGATTCACAGGTGTCTAGCAGCAGTGTCCCCTTCCCCTTCCCTCTGCCCCCCTCCCCCCAGTCACATACCTAGTCCTCGCCAAGGCAGCGCGGGAGTTCCCCCCACTTTCTTTCACTCTGTCTCCTGGTTGCAAGTCATGGATCCGGACCCTGAGGTCAAAATTTTGTTTGTTCCGGGCTCCTCTCTGGTCGGAAGTGGCTTGTGCCTTCTCATAAGCCAGTCTTAAGCTTTTCCGCAGCCTGTCCACGTATCCCTTGTGTGAAGCAGCCGATGTGTGGTCTATCGAAGTGCCAAAGGCCAGGTCTACAGGTAGTCTCGCTTCCCTACCGAACATTAGTCTGTAAGGGGAGTATCAGGTAACATCACTAGTTGTGCTATTGTAAGCGTGCACTATGGCAGATATATGCTTGCCCCAATGTTGTTTTTCCTCGCTGCTCAGGGTCCCCAGCATATTCAACAAAGTTCTGTTAAACCTTTCTGGTTGGGCATCTCCTTGTGGGTGATAAGGGGTTGTGCGAGTCTTCTTTATGCCTAAGGAATCCAATAACTTCCGGATCAGTCAACTTTCGAAGTCCCTCCCTTGATCCGAGTGAAGGCGTTGAGGTAGTCCGTAATGTACGAAATACTTCGCTACGAGTATCTTGGCCACAGTGGAGGCCTTCTGGTCTTTAGTTGGAAAGGCCTGAGCGTATCGAGTGAAATGGTCGGTTATTACCAGAACATTTCCATGTCCACTCAAATCAGGTTCCAGACAAAGAAAATCAATGCATACCAAATCCAAGGGCCCTTGGCTTTGCAGGTGGCCCAGTGGGGCAGCTTGATGGGGCAGTGTTTTTCTTTGTATACAGCGAGCACATGAGTGACAGTACTCCTCCACTTCAGCCCGCATGCAGGGCCAATAGAATCTGCTCCTTATGATCTGAAAGGTTCTCTCTGCCCCTAGGTGGCCATGGTTATCATGTAGGGCAACCATAACAGTCTTTCAGTGTTTTTCCGGCAGGAATAGTTGCCACTTGTCTTCCAGGTCATCAGAGGGGCCCCTTCGATAGACCACCCCTTGATGCACCTGCAACCTGTCCCATTCCTTGCGCAGTAAGCAGGCCTACCTTGAGGGGTCATGCAAGAGTCTATCCGGATCCTGGTCTTCTTAAGCCTCGTACACACGGCCGAGATTCTCGTGGAAAAAAACATGTCGTTTTTTTCGACGAGATTCTTGGACAAGATACTTGTCCCGGCCGAGTGTACACACGCTCGATTCAAAGAACCCGCGGTTCTTTGAATGGAGCGAACGCGGTGACGTCATCGAATACGACGAGCATGCGCTCGTCACATTCGATGCCGTCACCGCCATCTTGGTTCACCCTACCTATGCCTAGGAAGCTACCGCGCATGCGTCAAAGTCATTTCGAGCATGCGCGGGCTTCCCGGCGAAAAGGTAAGTGTACACACACACAATTTTCTCGTCGAGAAACAGGCTGACAAGAATCTCGACGAGAAAATAGAGAGCAGGTTCTCTATTTTCTCGTCGAGATTCTTGACGCTTTTCTTGACGAGAAACCATACACACAAACTAATTTCTCTGCAAAAAATCTCTGCCAGCAAGTTTCTTGCTGGTTTTTGCCGAGAAACTCGTTCGTGTGTACGAGGCTTAAGGCTTCCAAAGCCAATCTTCCCAATGGGTCTAACAGATGGTCCCGTCTTATATCCTTCTTTGATAGTTTAGGCAAGTCCTCTTCACCAATCTGAGTTACATCACAGTAATATTTGGGCACTCCAACAACTGAGACTCCAATTTCTTCTGCTCTGGATCCACCACTAGCCTGGAGCTCCGCTCCCTGACACAAACCCTGTACCCCCTCTGGGGTTATCTGGGTCCAGTCTTCTGCAATGCAAGTGGGAGCATGAGATCTTCGGGACAAGGCATCAGCATCTCGGTTTCCAGTCCCAGGCCTGTACTTCAGGCTGAAATTGAACCCTGAGAGGGCTGCCAATCAACGGTGTCCGGTGGCATCCAGTTTTGCTGTGGTAAGAAGGTAAGTGAGTGGGTTATTGTCTGTTTTAACCACAAAGTCAGCTCCATATAAGTAGTCCTTCAGTTTGTCCACCACAGCCCACTTCAAGGCCAAAAATTCCAACTTGTGGGTGGGGTAATTCTTTTCAGCTGGGGTTAAACTCCTACTCACATAAGCAACAGGTCTTAGCTGCTCTTCATACTCCTGATATAATACTCCTCCCAAACCATCATGACTGGCATTCACGTGTAATTCATAGGGCTTTTTGGTGTCTGCATAGGCCAAGACAGGGGCAGTGGTCAAACACTCCTTCAACTTAGTGAAAGCCTCTTCACACTTCTCAGTCCACTGGTCTTCCACTGACTCCCCCGGTTTCCTGGGGCCTGAGTCATCCTCCTCTCCTTCTGTCAACAGCTCGTTCAGAGGCTTGGCAATTCTTGCAAACCCCTCCACAAACCTGCGATAGTAGGTGCAGAACCCCAGAAATGACCTAAGCTCAGTCAGTGTGGTGGGCCGGGGCCAGGAGGTGACTGCCTCCAATTTGTCGGGATCTGTAGATACTCCTTCTTCAGACACTATGTGTCCCAGGTAATGGACTGAAGACTGGTAGAACTGGCACTTCTCCCGGGAGAGCTTGAGTCCCTCATCACTGAGTCTCTTCAAGACCTTCTATAGCCTCTCCTCATGCTCCTCCAGAGTCTTCCCAAAGATGATGATGTCATCTAGGTATACTAGGACTTCAATGAGGTTCATGTCCCCCACCGTCTTCTCCATCAGCCGCTGGAAAGTGGCAGGAGCTCCCGACAGACCTTGAGGCATACGGTCAAATTCATAGAACCCCACTGGGGTAATGAAGGCTGTCTTCTCTCTGTCTTCTGGGTGCATTGGGATTTGGTAGTACCCGCTCTTCAGGTCCATTACACTGAACCATTTGGCTCCAGACAGACTCTGCAGAGCATCCTCTATTCTTGGGGTGGTGTATTGTTCAGGTATTGTCCTCCTGTTAAGGGTCCTGTAGTCAATACAGAGTCTCAATGACCCATTCTTTTTCCTGACTACCACAATTGGAGAGGCATATGGGCTCCTGGATTCCCGGATAACACCAGTTCTCTTGAGCTCTGCAAGTTGCTCATGCAGATCTTCCAAATCAGCCAGGGTGACTCGCCGGACTCTCTCCCTAAAAGGTTTGTCTTCTTGTAGACGGATCTTGTGAGTGGCACTTTTCACACATCCTAGGTCCTGGCCCTCTCCTTCCATGCCGGAGGTAGGGCCGGGTTCTCTAAAGTGGGTTCCCCTCCTTCTTCCTTCTCTAAGTCGGGCAAGGCAACTGGGGTAGCGGGATTCACTTGGCCTAACAGCATCCGGGCTGGAATCTTCACAGGTGAGTCAGTGGTATTTCTGATGCTCACTGGCACCCTGCCGTTTGCCTTCTTCAGGACTCTCAGCGGGACTACTTCAGGGATTACCACCAGTCCTGGGTGGGTACCCAGAGGGTCTGGTTCCAGGACTACAAATGGGCCAGGTTGTTCCCAGGTGAGCTTCACAGTGACCCTCAGTTAGGCTACTTCACCAGGCTGCAACACTCTCTCTTTCTTCTCCAGTCTCCAAACTTTCCCTACCCCTTCTTCTGGGGCCTTCTGATCCAAGACCAATCGCTGATAGGCCAACTGCAACATGGGGTGGATTCTGGCTGTTGAGGCACCCTGCTCTTGTGCTAGAGGGGCCAGTAGTCTCCTGACCAAGTCAGTGTTTGTTCCTATTATCAGAGAACTTTTGTTGGCCCCTGGTGGGCGAGGACAGACTACTGCCAGGGTGTCAAAGACCTCTGCCTCTCCTGCTACTGAGGGGTCGAAAGCCAATCTAATCGGGAGGTAACCATCATATGGAAAGCTCTGGGTGCCAATTCCCCATATTTCCAAGTCTTCTAGCTTCTGCAAGGGCAAATGTCTCAGATGCTTTTGGTAGAAATCCCGATACAGGAGGGTTACTTGGGCCCCTGTATCCAGAATGGCCTTTGTGTAGACTCCCTCCACTTGAATGGGGACCACTGGGGAGGGTCCCACTAACTTGGCTGGAAACTTCTTCGGGGAGGCCTCTTTCCCTGGGCCCATGGGTTTGGCCTTTGGTGTTTTTTTTCTTTTTCCATCTTTTCCTGGATCTTAATCCCTGTTGGGCCTGGTATGCATTGATTTCTTGCGATTTTTGGGGTTTTACCTCCAGGTGAGGGGTATTAAGTGCTTTTGATGGGGAATTGTTCCCCTCACTTCTTGGCTTCTCTTGCTTTCTGATTCCAATGGAGCTTGCTGGAAATGATGGGCACCCGGTTGACTCCTTCACCGTGGCCCTCTGGAGTTTTCAACCGGCTGGTGGTAGGTGCCTCGGGTCTTCCTCAGACTGGGGCACACTCGCCCAAAATGGCCATTTCCTCCACAGTTAAAGCAAACAGCTTCTCCTCTATCCCGCGGGGAGACTGGTGTTGAAACGCTCTGGTACAGCTCCTTCCTGACTTCTTCTTTTTCTCCAATTCCTGAGTTCTTGGCCAATAAAGAGGTCAGCATTTCTAATACTTGGGTCATCTATGACTTTAAGACTGCCACCTCCGAGTCCCGTTCAGTGGCCATGGCGGATCTGACCCCAACTGAGGGGGGAAGAGTGGGTTTCTCGGTCGCCTGTTGGTCTTTCAGCAGAGCCTCTTCATCCCTTATTATTCGCACAAGGTACGGGTAGTTCAGGGACATGACCCCTCCAGAGGTTTTCAAATGGAGCCAGACCGGATCAGAACGTAATGCTCCCCTTAAAATCTGCTTCATCCTAACCGCATCTATGGCTTGTGGCACCATCCCCTTCTTAAGGACAATTTGGCACAGCATCTTGTTTAATCTGTGAACATATTCAGACAGTCTTTCTCCTGGCTGTTGAAGGGTATGCTCAAACTGGTAGACTAAATCGACCACTTTTTACAATTGGCCGAATTCTTCCTGCAACATAGTCAAATAGTCATAGGTAGTACAAGCAGCATTGCTGAACCTAATGCGGCGTACACACGATCGTTTTTCATGCCATTTTTTAAACCAACGTTTTTCTTGTAATTTTTTTTCATGTTTCCTCTCAAGCCTGTCTTGCGTACACACGATCATTTTAAAAAACGTTCAAGCAAAGCGCAGTGACGTACAACACGTACGACGGCACTATAAAGGGGAAGTTCCGTTCAGATGGTGCCACCCTTCATGTTACTAAAGTTTGTTGAGCGACGATTCGTGCTTTTCAGCCTCCTGCTTTTCAGTCTGTTACAGCGTGACGAATGTGCTATCTCCATTACAAATGCTAGTTTTACCAGAACGTGCGCTCCCGTCTCATACTTGATTCTGAGCATGCGCATTTTTTTCACCTCGTCAAAGCATACACACCATCGTTTTTCACGTCGTTAAAAAAAACGACATGAAAAATCGACGTGAAAAAATAGAGCATGTTCTAAATTTTTAATGGCCGTTTTTCACGTTGTTAAAAATGCTCTGGAGCATACACACGATCGGTTTTAATGCCCATTTTTAAAAATGCCATTTTTAACAGCATGAAAAACGATCGTGTGTATGGGGCATAAGGTTCTTCACGGCTTCAGCAGCAGCACCCTTTAGACTTTCACTTATGCGCTGCTTCTTTTGGGCTTCCGGTATTTCCCATCCTTCCACAGCCTGCATCGCTTGTTCAATCCAGGTGTCGACATCCTCTTCCCCGAGTGGTACAGGTTGTTTTCCTGAAAAGATCCTGAGCTTCCGGTACCCGGCCTCTACATGTACCGTACTACTCTTCTGGCACTTCATGACAAGGTCCCCTAAAGCATTTAAAAGTTCAGGGCCTATAGTGGTTAGAGGTGTCCCCGGGGCTATCGTCTCTTTGGGACTCTTTGGAGTTTTGGGTGATTGCGGAGGTTCCTTCTTTATAACCTTTGCGTGCGCCAAGCGGTACGTCTTATTGCCTATGGACTGCACACTCTGACCTCTGAATTCTTCCGGCACTTCATCCCTCCACTCTATCAGCGCAAAGGTGCGGGAATTCTCTTTGTCTGGCCTGAGGTCAATTAACCATCCTTTGTGGTCCGGGGACAGGAGCTCTATGAGCTCCTCTCCGGGGAGTTCAATCACTGCAGCCATGTCCAGGGAGACATCAGCGGATAAGCACCACTGGGTCACTGTTAACGGATCCATGCCGGTACTTCTGGCGGGCTTGATTGCAGTGTACAGGTATCCCGGACTCTGAGCCCCCACGTGTAGCGATACCCCCAGCTAAGAGAGCCGCTGGTATGATGTTTCGGGCCTGTAACACACCGCTGTCAACCCCCAGCAATTGGCTCTACCCTCCCTTGGCACAGCTAGTAGGGGATGATAGGATTGTGAGACCTGTAACTTTAGGTCACGCAATCCGGCACTAAAGGCACACAGTGATATTGTATAACTGGTACTAACCGTCCCCTCAGCAAAGTAATCACACCAACAACTTGTCTGCTTAATCCTGGTACTTTTACTGAATGAAATGGTTAAGCAGATAAAATGTATACATTAGCATATGCAGAGCCCTGCAATAAAAGGTATTCAGCAAATAAACAGATATACAATTCTGTACACACACAACTAACAGACCCCGCTTGCAGCTCCCCTCCCTCGTGGGCAAGATGGCACCCAGTAATGTCTAAACTTAGAAGTCAGGCCTGACTGTTATATGTGTAGGTTCCGTGGAGATGGATCTTTGCTAGCAAACGGTGGTGCACTTTTGGAGACAAATTGTAATCCACAGGAATAGGTACTTGTAAACTTGAGGAATAAAGTAAAGTCACTAATGCTACTCAATACACTGTCCCTCTGGTGTGCAGATGCAAACTCTAAATGGTAGGTCCCGAACAACAAACACTGGGCCTAGAGATCCTGTACTAATCTCTGAGAAGGTGCTCTCTCACCCAATCGGACCAGTCCACGTCCGTATCTTCTGTAGCTGTGTCTCGGTACACAGGTTCCACGACACCCGGGTCTTGGGTCCTCCTCGAAGTAGTAGATGGGTAGCAGGATGAGACGTCCCTCAGGCTCCTCAGTGGAAACGGAAGACTCTTTGGAAGCACAAGGCCTAAACTTCAGGCCCTGTCAGGAACAACAGACTCAGCACAGAGTTCCACTTGCTGGGCGGGCGATGTCCAAAAAGAGACCGAACTCCGGTCCGCCCCTCAGTTAAATAGCCCACCACAGCAGTCCTTGCGTGGGGCAATGCACCCTGGGTATGGTAGTCTCTGGGTTCTTAAAGCAACACCCCTCTACACTTATATAGAGGCTGGGTCACATGCTGCACTGGCCAATCACAGCCATACCATTAGTAGGCATGGCTCTGATGGCTTCTAAGGGCACACAAGTTAAACAAATGTTGATTGGCTGCCCTGCATCGCGCCATTACATTGCCGAACACCAAACCCGAACATACAGTAAATTGTTCGGGTTCAGGTCCGGGTTCCAAAAGTCCGGTACGAACCCGAACTTTACAGTTCGGGTTCGCTCAACCCTATTCCTGCATCTTTTTTATTGCAGACCCCCCTACTCAGCCCACTACCTTCTCAAACAAAAAGAAAACACGTAGAAGAGGCAAGAGAGGAGGAGGGGGGAAACATAAATCCCAGTTTACTGCGTCCAGACAAGTTGAGGAAACTATAAAGATATATAATTTATATTCTCTTACTTTAAATACGCAAGAAACCTCTTTACTAGCTAGAGGTCTCAATTTTGCCCCCACCATCCTCCCTAATTCTTTCACCATGTTCAAAGACCTCAATAAATTTTTTCGGAATCTAACTTTGAAACAACATTTTAATATGAAAGACAATAATACCACCACTGAACCAGCCATATCTTCTGATGCGACTTCTAATAATTTAGACACTTCTGCCGACCAACAAGTGATTCAAGACCTTTGCAATTTATGGAACGCTGATGAAGATGATGACTTGATAGTATGGTCTCAATATTCACAATCAATTCCCTCTATAGCCCACACCTCTTTTAGACCTATGTCCATCTTCTACCCTACTCAGTCCAAAGGCCCTTATCTCTCCACTTTTTACCAGGTGGTGTTTAAAGAACTTACCGATATGTGTAATTCTGAAAAACGTCTCACTAATAATCTCAGTCTTCTGGAATATCAAGCTCTGAAATCTCTAAGCACTAATCCGGACATCATTATTAGATCTGCCGATAAGGGAGGAGGTAGAGTGTTACAAGATAAAACTGATTACATGGCAGAGGCTACACGACTCCTTTCTGATAAAAATATCTATGAAAAACTAAAACTAGACCCTTTACCTAAATTTATAGAAGAATCTACTTACATCATTAAACAAGCCTGTGCTGATGGCATTCTGAGCAAGTTAGAGGCCGCCTTTTTTCATAAACCTTTTCTTCAAGTCCCTTATCTATACCATCTGCCTAAAGTCCACAAAGATATTAATAATCCACCAAATCGTCCTATTGTTGCTTCAATGGACAGTATCACTACCAGTTTTTCCCTTTTATATAGACCATTTCTTACAGCCACTAGCCCAAGCTCTCTCTTCTTTTATTCGTGATGGTACACATTTAATCAAATTATTGCAACCTTACACTTGGGAGCCGTCTTTTCAGTGGGTTTTCCTTGATGTATGTTCGCTTTATACATCTATACCTCATTCTGTGGGACTTGAGGCAGTATCTCATTTCCTTAAAGAAGATCCTAGTTTGAATATAACAGTTCATTCTTTTGGCCACACTCCATGCCTTGAACATAATTATTTTCAGTTTGCTGGTGACTTCTTCCTACAAAAACAGGGTACAGTGATGGGCGCAAACTTTGCACCCAGCTACGCCAACCTTACCATGGGGTTGTGGGAGGCTGGGAGCATTGAGAAAAACAATACTTTTTCGGCTAATTTTGGTCTTTTACAGGCCGTTAAATAGATGATATCATTATCATTTGGGATGGGCCAGCTAGTTCCGTCATTGACTTTGTGACTTTTTGCAATAGTAATTCCTTTGGCCTATCCTTCACTTCTGTAAGGGACTCTGATTCCATATACTTCCTAGATCTAGAGTTATTTCATAAAGACAATGTTATCACAGCTAAAAACTTCACCAAACCAACTTCGGTGAATTCCTATTTACATTATTCCAGTTGTCATCACCCCAGGTGGGTGAATAACGTTCCTAAAAGTCAATATCATCGGCTTAGACTTAATTGTACCAGACTAGAGGATTACAGATCACAAAGTGTGATATTAAAGAAAAAATTTATTGATAAAGGGTATCCCCCGAATCTTATTGAAGAAGCCCGTACCTTCTATGAACACGACACTTTACCTATGTCTAAAAAACAAAACTCTAAACCCACTACTCATTTCATTGCACAATACCATTTTAAACATAAAAAAATGGAAAATATTTTTAAGAAACATTGGCCTATTTTAACCCAGGATCCTCACCTTTCCACATCTTTATTGGCCTTACCAAAATTTGCTTATCGTAAGGCGCTCAACATCAAAAGCAAGATTGCACCTAGCAAAATGAAATCATCAGGGAGTCATAAAAACAATATGTTAAAACAGCTTACTCTCATCCCTCTTGTCGGGATGTTTCAGTGTAAAAAGGCTTTATACCTTACTTGCGCTAATGTCACTCATGGGAAAAAACACTTCACTGCCAATAGTAAGATTTTTAATTTAAGTTCTTTCTATAATTGCTCCACTACGTATGTAGTATACTGTATTTCCTGTCCATGTGGCCTTCTATATGTAGGTAGAACTATCAGAGCTCTGCGTGCTAGATTTGGAGAACATCGACGCACAGTCCATGTGGGTAATCACAAGTATATTGTTGCACGCCACTTTTCGGCACACCATCACAAAGACATAACTGCCCTTCAGGTCTGGGTCATTGAATCCTTACCCGAAACTCCTACTGCAATTTAAAGATTCCAACGTCTTTGCAGACAGGAAACTTACTGGATATATTCTTTAAATACCATGTCGCCCCATGGCTTAAATGAAGAATTAGATACCAACTCTATAGTCTAATATTCCACCTTTTCCTTTCTATGGTTTTCTTCTTGCGTATTTATTGCTAGATGTGCATGTATGTGCATGTGTATGTATATGTGTGTGTGTGTGTGTGTGTATATATATATATATATATATATATATATATATATATATGTGTGTGTGTGTGTGTGTATATAGGTGTATTTTTTGCCTACCAGTTATATATATTTTATACCATTTTTTTTTACACAATTTTATACATTTCTATACAATTTTTCCTATTATAATGCTCTATTTTATGGTTATGCACAGGCATATGGATGTATGCCTATGCATTGGTGCATACCTTGTGCTTTTTTTGTAATAGTATTGCATTAGGTGTTTTTGTGTAATAGTATTGCATTAGGTGTTTGTCAATACCTTATCTACCACCATTATATACTTAGATCAGTGATTTAATACTTATACTGTACTACCAGTTTTAGACTAACATAAATGCACTTTATTATTATTAGATGGACGTGTGGTTCTTGTACTATGATTTTGTAATTGTCATCCATTTTTTTTACCAGCGATTTTTAATTAATTTATATTTCCATTTCTCTCTACTTATATATGTGTAGGTTTTAATATACTATATATATTAGGGGTGCAATGGATCAAAAAACTCATTGATCGGATCGATCCTCGGATCAGAGCCACGGATCGGATCATTTTCGGATCGGCAAAAAAAAAAAAAAATTACTAATATCCACGTCACCCCCCCCCCCACTGTAATATCCACAATCTCCCCCAGTAATATCCACAATATCCCCCTGTAATATCCCCAATCTCCCCCTGTAATATCCACAATCTCCCCCTGTAATATCCACAATCTCCCCCAGTAAT
Source organism: Rana muscosa (assembly GCA_029206835.1). Classification (NCBI taxonomy): domain Eukaryota; kingdom Metazoa; phylum Chordata; class Amphibia; order Anura; family Ranidae; genus Rana; species Rana muscosa. The sequence continues at coordinate 971,287,502 of CM055118.1, forward strand.
ATCCACAATCTCCCCCAGTAATATCCACAATCTCCCCACTGTAATGGGCATCTCCCCCACTTACTTTAGTCTCTCCCGCCGGCCAGTTCAGATCCACAAGCAGCGAGGGGTGATGACGTCAGTGCGCACAAGGCAGCCGCCACCACCGTCGGGTGTACCAAGATGGCTGCGGCTCCGGAGCTAGGCCGAAGCCGTGGCCTTTCCTAAGGCTGGGGTCGCTCCGCGGATCGAGTGGTGATCTGATCCGAACAGGGTGACCCGTTCGGATCACGGATCACCGCCGATCCGTTGCAGCCCTAATATATATATATATATATATATATATATATATATATATATATATATATATATATACTATCTATAGTACACTTGTTAGTGGATATATATATAGGGATATATATATATATTTTTTTTTAATCTATTGGTTAATTAAGTTTCTGGCCATATTCATTATGCATGTGGTATCTGCATTTTAACGAATTCTCTGTATAGTTTTTGCCCGTTTTTGTATGTATATTTTGATATAATATCTCTTTTGGATTTTATCTGTATTGAATTTGACCGGTATTCTTCTGACTGGTTATGTCATCCTGTTATGTCCCTTAGAAACGGGGTCTCTCAGGGTGCTGCTAGCAATGCTGCCAGTATCTGCTCAGCAAGTTACACACAGGCTGGATGAACTTCTTAACCATGGAGAGGGTTTATTACTCACTCAGAAACATGATGACTTTGTTACATGGAGTCCTAATACAACAGGCTTCTGTCATTACCAGATGTAATCCCTTATGTGTATCATGCTGCTGCTTCCCAATCACACACACACACTAACTTACTTCCTGGTACAGCCCCTCCCCCAGCATGCATCAGGAGAAAAGGGTGAAGGGTCACACAGTGATCCAGCACAAACATCACATCTCCTCTTTTCCCATAAAAAAAAATAAGAGAACAAAATACTCAACACATAAAATACTCAACACATAAAATACTCAACACATAAAATAACAAGGCAAGCAGGATCTGTTCAGCAAATAGTATCTCCAACTCAGTTTTGTGGCTCCCGCATCACATTATGAGCCCTTTGTCTCTGTTTCCTGACCTCCAAAGTGTCCCGTAAGATTTCAGTGATTTGCCAAAGAGGAGTTTGATGTCTTTGGCGGGCAGACTTACGAAGTGGCACAGCACTAGGAGGGGCAGAGGCTGTCAAAGGTTCTGGAGGTGTCAGTGGGTGTCCAACAGACAAATCAGTCTCTGTAACTCCGGGTACATGTCCGGGCTCCTCAGGAATATGGTCACCAACCGCTTCAGGGGTTGGTTGTAAACTTGTGGGATCATGCCAGACACCATGCCATATGTCACCAGAAGAGCCCTGAGTATACTCTGGTGGTTGGGTAGAAAGAGAGGTCGGGTTTGTTTCTACTGGCAGGTAGTGATGAGCCAAACACCTCCGGGTTCGGTTCGCACCAGAACCCGCGAACGGACCGAAAGTTCGCACGAACATTAGAACCCTATTAAATACAATGGATGCGAACGTTCGGATTGTAAAGTGCTAATTATAACGACTATTATCCATGTTATTGTCCGAAACAGAGTTTGGGAACCCGGGTTCTGCACCAGGGGAGATGTATCAATGCAAAAATAAGTTTTAAAAATGGACGTTTTCCGGGAGCAGTCATTTTAATGATGCATAAAGTGAAAAAAAAAAAGTCAAATATTCCTTTAAATATTGTACCTGGGGGGTGTCTAAAGTATGCCTGTGAAGTGCCACGTGTTTCCCGTGTTTAGAACTGTCCCTGCACAAAATAACATTTCTAAAGGAAAAAAAGCCATTTAAAACTGCTTGCGGCTTTAATGCAATGTCTGGTCCCGGTAATATGGATGAAAATCTTTAGGAAAAATGGCATAGCTACCCCATCAACCCCCCCCCCCCCCTACCCCAGCCCATTACCAGCCCCTTTGGGTCTTGTATGGATATTAAGGGGAACCCCGCACACAAAATAAAAAAGGCCATATATACTCTGAACAGCCGTATACAGGCGGTGCATACAAGACAGGGACTGTAGGTTTGTTCTTATGTAGAATCTGTTTGTAATTTTGAACAGCTGCATTGTTTAAGTGTAGCTCCATGCCAAATTCCTTTTTTTTAGCTTTTTGGAAAACATAGGGAACGGTTATCACCCCTGTCACATTTTTTTTTGCTGTCGGTGCCCCTGTTCAGAACATTTCACCTCACTTTGCGTCCCAATGACAACTGTTTTTGAAATGTGGTGTTTTTATTGAAACAAGGATTGGTGATAAAGCATCAGTAGAGAGGAGACACCTTTCTCCCATATTAATTCTTACAGGAGAGAATTTTCCTTCCAAGGGGTAGATTTCCTCTCACTTCCTGTTGTCTTCTTCCGTTTGCAAGTAGGAGTCGTTTGTAAGTTTGATGTTTGAAAGTAGGGACCTGCCGTATATACTCTGCAGAAATTGGCCCCTTAGGTGTTGGTGTTGGCACAACACTGTAAGCACTCACAGTTACTCTTGGTGGGTGCTGGAACGCCCTGCTGTCAACTATTATATCAGGAATTGTAATAACATATAATTGTTGATCAGTGGTAGTAAAAATTGGGCCTTTGATGGTGGTGCTGGTGCCACAACACTGTAAGGCCTGACAGTTACTCTTGGTGGGCGCAGCAATGGGCCCTGCTGTGAATTATTCGATCAATAATTATAATTGCATGCCCCTGTTGAACAGGGGCTGAAAAATTGGGCCTTTGGTGGTGGTGGTGGTGGTGGTGATGGTGGTGCTGGTGCCACAACACTGTAAGGCCTGACAGTTACTCTTGGTGGGCGCAGCAATGGGCCCTGCTGTGAATTATTAGATCAATAATTATAATTGCATGCCCCTGTTGAACAGGGGCTGAAAAATTGGGCCTTTGGTGGTGGTGGTGGTGGTGATGGTGGTGCTGGTGCCACAACACTGTAAGGCCTGACAGTTACTCTTGGTGGGTGCAGCAATGGGCCCTGCTGTGAATTATTAGATCAATAATTATAATTGCATGCCCCTGTTGAATAGGGGCTGAAAAATTGGGCCTTTGGTGGTGGTGGTGGTGGTGGTGGTGATGGTGGTGCTGGTGCCACAACACTGTAAGGCCTGACAGTTACTCTTGGTGTGCGCAGCAATGGGCCCTGCTGTGAATTATTCGATCAATAATTATAATTGCATGCCCCTGTTGAACAGGGGCTGAAAAATTAGGCCTTTGGTGGTGGTGGTGGTGGTGATGGTGGTGCTGGTGCCACAACACTGTAAGGCCTGACAGTTACTCTTGGTGGGCGCAGCAATGGGCCCTGCTGTGAATTATTAGATCAATAATTATAATTGCATGCCCCTGTTGAACAGGGGCTGAAAAATTGGGCCTTAGGCACTGGTGGCACAACACTGCAACCCCTCACAGATACTGTACTTGGAGCACAGCAATGAGGCCTGTTGCAAAGTATTGCATCCAAAATTTTAATTACACGCCCCTGTTAAACAGGGGCTGAAAAATTGGGCCTTAACCACTGGTGGCGTCACCCATAAACCAAAATGATCTTCCAAGCTATCATCATTAATCGTATCATTGAGGAGGAGGAGGAGGATAGCCAGTCAACATAACGGCACAGGCACTCAGCATCAGCATCAGTCTTGAAGGGATGTGACATTTTAAAATCAATTAGTCTGTTATATCAGCATCAGGTGTGTGGTAGGTGGTGGTGATCCAAGACTGCTTCATCTTGATGAAAGTCAGTCGATCAACCGAGTCGGTGGACAGGCGCACCCTGTGATCCGTGACAAATCCTCCAGCAGCACTGAATGTGCGTTCTGAAAGAACGCTGGATGCAGGACAGGCCAGTAGCTCAATAGCTCTGGCCAGTGATCCATCCTCAAGACCCAGTAAGCCAGAGGATTTTCGGTGGGGAAGGTGTCCAAGTCTGACCTTGCCCCTAGGTATTCCTGGACCATGTATATCAGACGCTGGCGATGGTTGCTGGAACCGATCATACTTTGGGGCTGCGGACTAAAGAATTGTCTGAACGCATCAGTCAGACGGCCACCTTCCCCACCGCTCCTTCTTTGACTGCCCGAAGCCTCAGCAACTCGTTGTCCAGGACCAGGAGTTTGTAACCTCCCAGTCTCTGGGAACGCGTTGCACAGACCTTTCTGCAAGGCCTCCCGGAGTTGTCTCATCCTCTGCTCCCTCTGCGACGGTAAGATAAGGTCCGCAACCTTACCCTTGTACCGTGGATCAAGGAGAGTGGCCAGCCAGTAATGGTCCCTCTCCTTGATCCGAAGAATACGAGGATCCTTCCGCAGACTTTGCAGGATCAGGGAGGCCATGCAGCATAGGTTAGCTGAGGCATTCAGTCCGGAGTCCTCTGGGTCACTAAGGACGACATGATCCGCAGCCACCTCCTCCCAGCCACGTACAAGTCCACTGGTTTCTTGGGACTGTAAATCATCCCTAAAAGACTGCTGCTGATGATGCTGAGTGCCAGCCTCCACCTCCATGCTGACACAATCCTCCTCCTCCTCCTCCTCCTCCTCCTCCTCTTCCTGTGCGATGGGTGGGACAGAAGCAACACTGTCTGGGTAAAGGGGGCCTTGAGAGGCAAGGAAGTCCTCCTCTTCCTGCCTCTGTTCTGCCTCAAGTGCCCTGTCCATTATTCCACGCAGCGTGTGCTCCAACAGGTGGACAAGAGGTACAGTGTCACTGATGCATGCACTGTCACTGCTCACCATCCTCGTGGCCTCCTCAAATGGTGCCAGGACAGTGCATGCATCCCTGATCATGCCCCACTGGCGTGGTGAAAAAAACCCGAGCTCCCCTGACCCTGTCCTGGTGCCGTAGTCGCACAGGTACTCATTGATGGCCCTCTGCTGCGTGTGCAGCCGCTGCAGCATGGCCAACGTTGAGTTCCACCTGGTGGGCATGTCACATATAAGGCGGTTCTTGGGCAGGTTCAACTCCTTTTGCAGCTCAGCCAGGCGAGCACTGGCATTATAAGATCTGTGGAAATGCACACAGACTTTCCTGGCCTGCCTCAGGACATCCTGTAAGCCCGGGTACCTGCCCAAGAACCGCTGCACCACCAGGTTAAGGACGTGAGCCATACAGGGCACATGGGTCAGTTGTCCCTGTCGGAGGGCGGAGAGGAGGTTGGTACCATTGTCGCAAACCACCATTCCTGGCTTAAGCTGGCGTGGCGTCAACCACCTCTCGGCCTGCCCCTGCAGAGCAGACAGGACCTCTGCCCCAGTGTGGCTCCTGTCCCCCAAACACACCAGCGCAAGCACGGCATGGCATCTTTTTGCCTGCGTACTTGCGTAGCCCCTTGAACGCCTACGGAGCACCGCTGGTTCCGAGGACAAACCACAGGAAGAGGCCATGGAGGAAGAAGAAGAGGAGGGGGTGGAGGAGAGAGGTGTGTCACAACCAGTAGTAGCATTTTGGAGGCGTGGCGGTGGAACAACCTCCAACACTACTGCACCTTGTCCTGCATCCTTCCCAGCTGCCAAAAGAGTGACCCAATGGGCCGTGAAAGAAAGGTAACGTCCCTGTCCATGCCTGCTGGACCATGAGTCAGCGGTAATATGCACCTTACCGCTGACCGCCCTGTCCAGCGAGGCCAAGACATTGCCTTCCACATGCCTGTAGAGAGCCGGAATCGCCTTCCGTGCGAAAAAGTGGCGTTTGGGAACCTGCCACTGAGGAACCGCACATTGCACAAACTCACGGAAGGGGGCCGAGTCTACCAACTGAAAAGGCAGCAGTTGAAGCGCTAGCAATTTAGCCAAGCTAGCATTCAACCGCTGGGCATGTGGATGGCTGGGAGTGAACTTCTTTCGACGGTCCAGCAGCTGGGGCAGGGAAATTTGCCTGCTAGAATCGGACGTTGGTGTACTGCTAGCAGAGTGCCCGCAAGTACTTGGCTGTGACACACCTAATTCTACACCTTCATTCCTCTCAGAGCAGGTTTCAGAGAGGACTGAAGGTATACTGGGGTTGGAGATCCCAGCTGATGCAGTGCAAGAAGAGGTCAGCTTTGTTCTTTGGTGTGGGTCTTTAAGGTAGGCTTGCCAACGAGCTGCATGGCAGGTCAACATATGTCTGATCAAGCATGTGGTGCCCAAGCGGCTGATGTTTTGGCCACGCGATATACGCTTGAGACATATGTTGCAAACAGCAGCTGTGCGATCTGATGCACTCGCCTCAAAAAAGGCCCACACCAAAGAACTTTTTGAATGACGGGCAGAGGCAGCGCCCTGCACAGGCGGAGCTCTGCGGTGTGATTCCGTCGGTGTGCTGCCCATACGCTGGCCACTCAAGGGCATCCTGCCTCGTTGGAGATGTGCCTCCTCCTCATCCTCCTCCTCCTCCTCTCTCCTATTAGGCACCCACTTGGAGTCAGTGACCTCATCATCCCCTCCCTCCTCATCACTGGAGCCAATCTGGCAGTATGCTGCAGCTGCTGGAGCATGACTGCCAGATTGGTGTCCTTCTTGAGCATCCCCTCTCTCTGCTCTCACGCTACTGCCATCCTCTAGCTGGGTATCATCATCAGTTCCTTCGAAACGCTGGGCATCCTCCTGGAGCATGTACCCAACACTGTGCTCAAACAGTTCGGGGGACTCCTCAGGAGGAGGACATGGTGGGTCTAGGGAAGGATTGACTAATGAAGATAATGATACCAGAGAAGAGGACGCTTTGGCAGCTGCTTTGCCAGTACCCTGAGCCTGGGTGAGAGAGGATGAGGAGGATGAGGAGGATGAGGTGGGCTTGGTCATCCACTCTACCAAGTCTTCGGCATGATGTGGCTCAACATGTCCAGCTGCCGAAAAGAAGGACAAGCGTGTCCCATGGCCATGTGCTGATGACAATGCACCGCGTCCACGACCAGCACTGTTGCCCCCAGACACAGAGCCTGCTTGCCCTCTTTTTTTGCCTCCTGACTGTCTGCCTCTCCTTGTTTGCCTTCCAGACATTTTAATGGATGGCCTGCAGGGAGATGGGAAAAACAGCAATAAGGGCTACATTCAGGTGTATACTGTGCAGGAGGCTTAGCAACAATGACACTGACACTGTCCCCTGCCTATCCTTCTCTGTCCCTAAACACAAGGATTTGCAATATGCTTCAGCAAGATTGGTTTAGCACAGAACAGCACCCTGACAGTTTCCCTCACTGTCCTTCTCTGTCCCTACAAACAAGATTTAGCACAGAATAGCACACTGATAGTTTCCACGAGTGTCCTTCTCTGTCCCTAAACTCAAGGATTTCAAATATGGAACAGCAAAATTGGTTTAGAACAGAATAGCACACTGTCAGTTTCACTCACTGTACCTCTCTGTCCCTAAACACAAGGAGTTCAAATATGGTTCAGCAAAATTGGTTTAGAACAGAATAGCACACTGTCAGTTTCACTCACTGTACCTCTCTGTCCCTAAACTCAAGGATTTCAAATATGGTTCAGCAAAATTGGTTTAGAACAGAATAGCACACTGACACTTTCCCTCACTGTCCTACTCTGTCCCTCCCTACAAACAAGATTAAGCACAGAATAGCACACTGATAGTTTACACGAGTGTCCTTCTCTGTCCCTAAACTCAAGGATTTCAAATATGGTTCAGCAAAATTGGTTTAGAACAGAATAGCACACTGACACTTTCCCTCACTGTCCTACTCTGTCCCTCCCTACAAACAAGATTAAGCACAGAATAGCACACTGATAGTTTCCACGAGTGTCCTTCTCTGTCCCTAAACTCAAGGATTTCAAATATGGAACAGCAAAATTGGTTTAGAACAGAATAGCACACTGTCAGTTTCACTCACTGTACCTCTCTGTCCCTAAACTCAGGGATTTCAAATATGGAACAGCAAAATTGGTTTAGAACAGAATAGCACACTGACACTTTCCCTCACTGTCCTACTCTGTCCCTCCCTACAAACAAGATTAAGCACAGAATAACACACTGATAGTTTCCACGAGTGTCCTTCTCTGTCCCTAAACTCAAGGATTTCAAATATGGAACAGCAAAATTGGTTTAGAACAGAATAGCACACTGACACTTTCCCTCACTGTCCTACTCTGTCCCTCCCTACAAACAAGATTAAGCACAGACTAGCACACTGATAGTTTCCACGAGTGTCCTTCTCTGTCCCTAAACTCAAGGATTTCAAATATGGAACAGCAAAATTGGTTTAGAACAGAATAGCACACTGACACTTTCCCTCACTGTCCTACTCTGTCCCTCCCTACAAGCAAGATTTAGAACAGAATAGCACACTGATAGTTTCCACGAGTGTACTTCTCTGTCCCTAAACTCAAGGATTTCAAATATGGAACAGCAAAATTGGTTTAGAACAGAATAGCACACTGTCAGTTTCACTCACTATACCTCTCTGTCCCTAAACTCAAGGATTTCAAATATGGTTCAGCAAAATTGGTTTAGAACAGAATAGCACACTGACACTTTCCCTCACTGTCCTACTCTGTCCCTCCCTACAAACAAGATTAAGCACAGAATAGCACACTGATAGTTTACACGAGTGTCCTTCTCTGTCCCTAAACTCAAGGATTTCAAATATGGAACAGCAAAATTGGTTTAGAACAGAATAGCACACTGTCAGTTTCACTCACTGTACCTCTCTGTCCCTAAACTCAAGGATTTCAAATATGGTTCAGCAAAATTGATTTAGAACAGAATAGCACACTGACACTTTCCCTCACTGTCCTACTCTGTCCCTCCCTACAAACAAGATTAAGCACAGAATAGCACGCTGATAGTTTCCACGAGTGTCCTTCTCTGTCCCTAAACTCAAGGATTTCAAATATGGAACAGCAAAATTGGTTTAGAACAGAATAGCACACTGTCAGTTTCACTCACTGTACCTCTCTGTCCCTAAACTCAAGGATTTCAAATATGGTTCAGCAAAATTGGTTTAGAACAGAATAGCACACTGACACTTTCCCTCACTGTCCTACTCTGTCCCTCTCTACAAACAAGATTAAGCACAGAATAGCACACTGATAGTTTCCACGAGTGTCCTTCTCTGTCCCTAAACTCAAGGATTTCAAATATGGAACAGCAAAATTCGTTTAGAACAGAATAGCACACTGACACTTTCCCTCACTGTCCTACTCTGTCCCTCCCTACAAACAAGATTAAGCACAGAATAGCACACTGATAGTTTCCACGAGTGTACTTTTCTGTCCCTAAACTCAAGGATTTCAAATATGGAACAGCAAAATTGGTTTAGAACAGAATAGCACACTGTCAGTTTCACTCACTGTACCTCTCTGTCCCTAAACTCAAGGATTTCAAATATGGTTCAGCAAAATTGGTTTAGAACAGAATAGCACACTGACACTTTCCCTCACTGTCCTACTCTGTCCCTCCCTACAAACAAGATTAAGCACAGAATAGCACACTGATAGTTTACACGAGTGTCCTTCTCTGTCCCTAAACTCAAGGATTTCAAATATGGAACAGCAAAATTGGTTTAGAACAGAATAGCACACTGTCAGTTTCACTCACTGTACCTCTCTGTCCCTAAACTCAGGGATTTCAAATATGGAACAGCAAAATTGGTTTAGAACAGAATAGCACACTGACACTTTCCCTCACTGTCCTACTCTGTCCCTCCCTACAAACAAGATTAAGCACAGAATAACACACTGATAGTTTACACGAGTGTCCTTCTCTGTCCCTAAACTCAAGGATTTCAAATATGGAACAGCAAAATTGGTTTAGAACAGAATAGCACACTGTCAGTTTCACTCACTGTACCTCTCTGTCCCTAAACTCAAGGATTTCAAATATGGTTCAGCAAAATTGGTTTAGAACAGAATAGCACACTGACACTTTCCCTCACTGTCCTACTCTGTCCCTCCCTACAAACAAGATTAAGCACAGAATAGCACACTGATAGTTTCCACGAGTGTCCTTCTCTGTCCCTAAACTCAAGGATTTCAAATATGGAACAGCAAAATTGGTTTAGAACAGAATAGCACACTGACACTTTCCCTCACTGTCCTACTCTGTCCCTCCCTACAAACAAGATTAAGCCCAGAATAGCACACGGATAGTTTCCACGAGTGTCCTTCTCTGTCCCTAAACTCAAGGATTTCAAATATGGAACAGCAAAATTGGTTTAGAACAGAATAGCACACTGACACTTTCCCTCACTGTCCTACTCTGTCCCTCCCTACAAACAAGATTAAGCACAGAATAGCACACTGATAGTTTCCACGAGTGTCCTTCTCTGTCCCTAAACTCAAGGATTTCAAATATGGTTCAGCAAAATTGGTTTAGAACAGAATAGCACACTGACACTTTCCCTCACTGTCCTACTCTGTCCCTCCCTACAAACAAGATTAAGCACAGAATAGCACACTGATAGTTTCCACGAGTGTCCTTCTCTGTCCCTAAACTCAAGGATTTCAAATATGGAACAGCAAAATTGGTTTAGAACAGAATAGCACACTGTCAGTTTCACTCACTGTACCTCTCTGTCCCTAAACTCAAGGATTTCAAATATGGTTCAGCAAAATTGATTTAGAACAGAATAGCACACTGACACTTTCCCTCACTGTCCTACTCTGTCCCTCCCTACAAACAAGATTAAGCACAGAATAGCACACTGATAGTTTCCAAGAGTGTCCTTCTCTGTCCCTAAACTCAAGGATTTCAAATATGGAACAGCAAAATTGGTTTAGAACAGAATAGCACACTGTCAGTTTCACTCACTGTACCTCTCTGTCCCTAAACTCAAGGATTTCAAATATGGTTCAGCAAAATTGGTTTAGAACAGAATAGCACACTGACACTTTCCCTCACTGTCCTACTCTGTCCCTCTCTACAAACAAGATTAAGCACAGAATAGCACACTGATAGTTTCCACGAGTGTCCTTCTCTGTCCCTAAACTCAAGGATTTCAAATATGGAACAGCAAAATTGGTTTAGAACAGAATAGCACACTGACACTTTCCCTCACTGTCCTACTCTGTCCCTCCCTACAAGCAAGATTTAGAACAGAATAGCACACTGATAGTTTTCACGAGTGTCCTTCTCTGTCCCTAAACTCAAGGATTTCAAATATGGAACAGCAAAATTGGTTTAGAACAGAATAGCACACTGTCAGTTTCACTCACTGTACCTCTCTGTCCCTAAACTCAAGGATTTCAAATATGGTTCAGCAAAATTGGTTTAGAACAGAATAGCACACTGACACTTTCCCTCACTGTCCTACTCTGTCCCTCTCTACAAACAAGATTAAGCACAGAATAGCACACTGATAGTTTCCACGAGTGTCCTTCTCTGTCCCTAAACTCAAGGATTTCAAATATGGAACAGCAAAATTGGTTTAGAACAGAATAGCACACTGACACTTTCCCTCACTGTCCTACTCTGTCCCTCCCTACAAACAAGATTAAGCACAGAATAGCACACTGATAGTTTCCACGAGTGTCCTTCTCTGTCCCTAAACTCAAGGATTTCAAATATGGAACAGCAAAATTGGTTTAGAACAGAATAGCACACTGAAACTTTCCCTCACTGTCCTACTCTGTCCCTCCCTACAAGCAAGATTTAGAACAGAATAGCACACTGATAGTTTCCACGAGTGTCCTTCTCTGTCCCTAAACTCAAGGATTTCAAATATGGAACAGCAAAATTGGTTTAGAACAGAATAGCACACTGTCAGTTTCACTCACTGTACCTCTCTGTCCCTAAACTCAAGGATTTCAAATATGGTTCAGCAAAATTGCTTTAGAACAGAATAGCACACTGACACTTTCCCTCACTGTCCTACTCTGTCCCTCCCTACAAACAAGATTAAGCACAGAATAGCACACTGATAGTTTACACGAGTGTCCTTCTCTGTCCCTAAACTCAAGGATTTCAAATATGGAACAGCAACATTGGTTTAGAACAGAATAGCACACTGTCAGTTTCACTCACTGTACCTCTCTGTCCCTAAACTCAAGGATTTCAAATATGGTTCAGCAAAATTGGTTTAGAACAGAATAGCACACTGACACTTTCCCTCACTGTCCTACTCTGTCCCTCCCTACAAACAAGATTAAGCACAGAATAGCACACTGATAGTTTCCACGAGTGTCCTTCTCTGTCCCTAAACTCAAGGATTTCAAATATGGAACAGCAAAATTGGTTTAGAACAGAATAGCACACTGTCAGTTTCACTCACTGTACCTCTCTGTCCCTAAACTCAAGGATTTCAAATATGGTTCAGCAAAATTGCTTTAGAACAGAATAGCACACTGTCAGTTTCACTCTCTGTACCTCTCTGTCCCTAAACTCAAGGATTTCAAATATGGTTCAGCAAAATTGGTTTAGAACAGAATAGCACACTGACACTTTCCCTCACTGTCCTACTCTGTCCCTCCCTACAAACAAGATTAAGCACAGAATAGCACACTGATAGTTTACACGAGTGTCCTTCTCTGTCCCTAAACTCAAGGATTTCAAATATGGAACAGCAAAATTGGTTTAGAACAGAATAGTACACTGACACTTTCCCTCACTGTCCTACTCTGTCCCTCCCTACAAACAAGATTAAGCACAGAATAGCACACTGATAGTTTCCACGAGTGTCCTTCTCTGTCCCTAAACTCAAGGATTTCAAATATGGAACAGCAAAATTGGTTTAGAACAGAATAGCACACTGACACTTTCCCTCACTGTCCTACTCTGTCCCTCCCTACAAGCAAGATTTAGAACAGAATAGCACACTGATAGTTTCCACGAGTGTCCTTCTCTGTCCCTAAACTTAAGGATTTCAAATATGGAACAGCAAAATTGGTTTAGAACAGAATAGCACACTGTCAGTTTCACTCACTGTACCTCTCTGTCCCTAAACTCAAGGATTTCAAATATGGTTCAGCAAAATTGATTTAGAACAGAATAGCACACTGACACTTTCCCTCACTGTCCTACTCTGTCCCTACAAACAAGATTTAGCACAGAATAGCACACTGACACTTTCCCTCACTGTACCTCTCTGTCCCTAAACTCAAGGATTGAAAATATGGTTCAGCAAGATTGGTTTAGAACAGAATAGCACACTGACACTTTCCCTCACTGTACCTCTCTGTCCCTACAAACAAGGTTTAGCACAGAATAACACACTGACATTCTCCCTACCTATCCTTATTTGTCCCTAAACACAAGGAATCCAGGATTAGTAAAGGAAAAAAAATGACACTGTCCCTGCCTATGCTTCTCTTTCCCTGCTCCGGAACACACTACACAAGGCCGCCGCGCTGGCGGCCTTTTATAGTGTGGGGCGTGTACTAAACCCCCTCAGCAATAATTGGCCACAGGCATCCTGCCTGTGGCCAATCATTGCTCTCCTCACTGCCGGCGCTGTGATTGGCCAAGCATGCGGGGTCACAGTGCATGCTTGGCCAATCACAGCGCCTGGATGACACTGCGATGGCGTAGTGCATTGTGGGCCGTTCGCGTCACTCGAATTTGGCGCGAACGGCCCAAATCGTTCGATCTTCGTCAAACGATCGAACAGCCGATGTTTGAGTCGAACGTATGTTCGACTCGAACACGAAGCTCATCCCTACTGGCAGGCAAATGCGCTTTCTCAATTGCGAAAGGTGTCTTCGAACACAAACACCATTCTCCAGGCAAACAAGGTACATTTGTTGTCCAAGAGGTCCATCAATAATGCCAGGAAGCCAATGAGGCAAAATTCTGTAATTCCGAAAACATACAAGATCACCAGCACGGAAATCCAGGATGGCCTGGCGGAGCAGGTGTTGGTGACTGTTCCTGTGGATGAACTAAATCCAGTTTGGTGCGGAGATGCCTGCCAAACATAAGAAAAGCTGGTGACAGCCCAGTAGTAGCGTGTTTTGTGTTTCAGTACATGGTCAAGAACTCCAGCAGCTTCTCCTCTGACAGTCCAACCTAGTCCAGAGTGGACAGTAAGTGCTTCTTAAACGTCTGCACAAACCATTCTGCCAGCCCATTCGAGGCTGGATGATTAGGAGCTGTTTTGTAGTGTTGGATGCCCAAGCCACTGAGGAAGGATTGAAACCCATGCAATGTAAATTGAGTCCCATTGTCCGAGACTATGGCTGTTGGCAAGCCATATTGAGCAAAGAGCTTCCTTAAGACTAGAATGGTAGCAGCTGAGGTAACAGAAGGCATTTGAAAAACCTCCGGCCATTTTGAATGTGCATCTACCATGATCAAATACATTTTACCCTGGATTGGGCCAGCAAAATCGAGATGGAGTCTTGACCACGGGTCTGTCGGCCATGGCCAAGGTAGCAGGGTTCCTTTCTTTTGGGGTTGCTGAGCTTGACAGCACCCAGGACATTGAGCCACATAATCTTCAATTGCTGTGTCCATTTGTGGCCACCAAACATAGCTCCAGGCTCGCTGCTTCATGCGCACCACACCAGGATGGCCCTCATGCAGTATCCTTAGCATGGTTGGTTGCAAATACTGAGGTATAATCACTCTGTTGCCCCACTGTAGGCAACCAGCATTAGTCACAAGCTCACATTTTCTGGCAAAGTATGGACGAAATTCACCTGGAACTTTCTCTGGCCATCCAGCCTGAAGGAAGGGATCTGTGACTGTATGTCTGGCAATTAGGGAGGTGGACATGCAGGATTTCAGCCTGTGTATTTCCACTATGCGTACGTCTCTTGGTGAGTGGTCTCCAATTGGCAATCTGGAAAATGCATTTGCATTGCCATGGGCATCATGGGAGCGGTATCTGATAGAATAAGTATAAGCTCCCAAGAATAAAGCGTACCTTTTGTAAGCGAGAGGCAGTTGTTGTAGAAACTCCTTTCTGAGGGTTCAGTATTGACAACAGAGGTTTGTGGTCAGTGATAAGTGTGAACTCCCGACCATTGATATACGTATGAAATTTTTTGTGGCCCATACGATGGCCAAAGCTTCCTTGTCTATCTGGGAGTAGTTTTGTTCTGCTGAGGTTAAAGACCTGGAGGCAAAAGAAATGGGGCGCTCTGTGCCATCTGGCATGACATGGGAAAGCATAGCACCCAGTCCATAAGGCGATGCGTCACAAGCCAAGGTGACGTGTTTCTTTAAGGCTGGGTTCACACCTATGCGTTGCGTTTTTGAGCTTGGAGTCTTTGCCATCAGCAATCAGCAATCAGTCGTTCAGCGGTTCCTTTGCGTTTTTAGCTGCGGACTTGCCGACCTGGGAAGTCTCGCCGCTGTTATCGTGAGGGGGAACTCCACGCCAAATTTTAAATAAAAAACCAGCATGGGTTCCCCTCCAGGAGCATAGCAGGCCCTTAGGTCTGGTATGGACTTTAACGGGAACCCCTACGCCAAAAAAACGGCATGGGGTCCCCCCAGAATCCATAGCAGACCCTTATCCGAGCACGCAACCTGGCAGGCCGCAGGAAAAGAGGGGGGGACGATAGAGCGCCCCCTCCCTCCTGAACCGTACCAGGCCACATGCCCTCAAAATGGGGGGTTTGGTGCTTTGGGGCAGGGGGGTGCCCTGCGGCCCCCCCACCCCAAAGCACCCTGCCCCCATGTTTATGAGGACAGGGCCTCTTCCCGACAACCCTGGCCGTTGGTTGTTGGGGTATGCGGGCTGGGGGCTTATCGGAATCCAGGAGCCCCCTTTAATAAGGGGGCCCCCAGATCCCGGCGCTCCACCCTATGTGAATGAGTATGGGGTACATCATACCCCTACCCATTCAAATGGTGGAAAAAAAATGTCAATAAAAACACTACACAGGTTTTTAAATTCATTTATTACACAGCTCCGGGGGTCTTCTTCCGACTTCGGGGGTCTCTTTCAACTTCGGGTGTCTTCTTCCAACTTCGGGGGTCTCTTCCGACTCCGGGGGTCTCCGGTGTCGTCTCTGCGCTCTCCGGTTCTTCTCTCGATCTCCGGTTCTTTCTTCCTTCTGCCGGGCCTCCGCTATCTTCTTCCAGCTCTTTTGCTAGCGGGGGCCCGGTCTTCTTCATCACCTTCTTCCCTCTTCTCTCCTGGAGATGTTGACTTGTCGCTGTCTCCGGCTGTAATGCAGTGTGCGCGGAGCGCATTCACTTATATAGGCATGGGCGTGGTCACCGGGTGATGCCACCCAGTGACCCCGCCCCCATATGACGTGACAGTCCCATCATTATCCGGGACGGTCACATCATATGGGGGCGGGGTCACTGGGTGGCATCACCCGATGACCACGCCCATGCCTATATAAGTGAATGTGCTCCGCGCACACTGCATTACAGCCAGAGACAGCGATGAGTCAACATCTCCAGGAGAGAAGAGGGAAGAAGGCGACGAAGAAGACTGGGCCCCCGCTAGCAAAAGAGCTGGAAGAAGATAGCAGAGGCCCGGCAGAAGGAAGAAAGAACCGGAGAGCGCGGAGACGACACCGGAGACCCCCGAAGTCGGAAGAGACCCCCGAAGTCGGAAGAGACCCCCGAAGTCGGAAGAAGACCCCCGGAGCTGTGTAATAAATTAATTTAAAAACCTGTGTAGTGTTTTTATTGACATTTTGTTTCCACCAGGTGAATGGGTAGGGGTACAATGTACCCCATACTCATTCACATAGGGTGGGGGGCCGGGATCTAGGGGCCCCCTTATTAAAGGGGGCTCCTGGATTCCGATAAGCCACCCGCCCGCATACCCCGACAACCAATGGCCAGGGTTGTCGGGAAGAGGCCCTGTCCTCATCAACATGGGGCAGGGTGCTTTGGGGTGGGGGGGCGCAGGGCCCCAAAGCACCAAACCCCCCATGTTGAGGGCATGTGGCCTGGTACGGTTCAGGAGGGAGGGGGGCCACTCTCTCGCCCCCCCCTCTTTTCCTGCGGCCTGCCAGGTTGCGTGCTCGGATAAGGGTCTGCTATGGATTTTGGGGGGCCCACACGCCGTTTTTTCGATGTAGGGGTTCCCGTTAAAGTCCATACCAGACCTAAGGGCCTGCTATGCTCCTGGAGGGGAACCCATGCCGGTTTTTTAATTTAAAATTTGGCGTGGAGTTCCCCCTCAAGATCCCTGTTCAGAACGCAACAAATGTGCGAATCAGATGTGTGCCCATAGAACATAATGGGCCTGAATTCGCACCTGAGCCGCACTGCAATGCCTAGAGAACGCACACGTTTTTTCGGCAATGCGCAGTGCGAATGCATCGCACATATGTGAACCAGCCTCATTGAAATCAATGTATTTTATAATGTTATGCGAATTGGATGTGGTGTAAGCCGCAACCAATTCGCATAGGTGTGAACGGGGCCTTAATCATAGTGGACCAGAACTTGAGAAGACAGAATGAGTTCTTTAGAAAGCCGAAAAGCTTCTTCACATTTGGCTGTCCATATCCATTTAGCTCTTGCATCCAGTAAGCGATGTAATGGGTAAAGCTGGTGTGCTAGGTTCAGCAAGAAACGGTGGTAGTAATTTAGGAGGCCAAGGTAGGACCTGAGCTGTGTGACATTCTGGGGATCAGGGGCATGGGTAAGGGCTTTAACCTTTTCTTCAGTAGTGTGTAACCCATGTCGGTCCACAGTGTGGGCACAAAATTCCAGTCGAGACTTTAGAAATTCGCATTTTGAAAGATTGACACGTAAACCATACCTTTGGAGTCTCTCTAGCACAGTTTCAACATTCTTTCTGTGTTCTTCATCAGTGGGACCAGTGATGAGCATGTCATCTAGTAGACATTGAGTGAAAGGTATGCCTGCCAGGACCTCATCCATGATTTGCTGCCAGATGGCTGGAGCTGGGGCTATGCCAAAAACCATGCGGTTATATTGGAATAATACTTTATGGGTGTTAATGGTCAACAGATGGCGTGAATCTGGGTGTACTTGCAGTTGCAGGTAAGCTTGCTTTAAGTCTATTTTTGTAAACTTTTGCCCCCCATCCAGTGAGCTAAATAGATCTTCAAGTCAATGGGTATTGATCCACAAGAAGTTGGTTGTTCAGGGCAACCCTGAAATCTCCACAAATTCGAATGTCTCCATTCTTTTTCTTGACAGGCACAATTGGCGATGCCCATTCACTTCTATCAACTTTAGTTATGATCTTTTCAGCCAATAGGTGGTTCAGCTCTGCTTCCACTTTCTTTCGCAAGGCAAAAGGTACAGATATTGCCTTACAAAAACGAGGTTTAGCACCAGGCTTCAAGAGGAGGTGGGCCATTTTTCCTTTTACTGTGCCCAAAGAGTGCTCAAAAACCCCCTTAAAGCGTGACTTCAGGGATTCCACCCAGTGGTCTACCTCAGAAAGCAATGTACATTGGGCAATGGCAAGAGGAGGCATGCCCAGGGCTTTGATCCAGTCCCTACCGTACAGCGGAGGACCTCCTTTATTGACAACATAAAGGCGTAGAGTTTGACTGCGGTTGCCTAATGTAACAAGGGGTTTCACATAACCCAAGGGCTGTAGTAGTTCCTTGCTGTAGGTTTGTAGTGTGAGATTTGTAAGTTGGAGCGGTAGGGACAGACCCAATGCCTTTAAATCAGTCCATGAAATGACAGACACAGCCGCGCCTGTATCAACATCCATGGAGACAGGACAGCCATTGAGTGTGACATCCACTTTTATCGCAGGGGTACTCCCAGCTACCCAAAACAGTCCAACATGCTGGACACAGGTTTCCTCATCAGAGCTGGAGCCGTTATTGTCAGTATCCATATGAAATGTCTGTTTACGTCTAACTTTTGTGGTAGTGTTCAGGGAGCGTGAGTTGCAGCAAACACGCCCAATATGGCCAGTCTTTCCACAAAGAAAACAAACTACATCCTTGAACTTGCAAGCAGGTGCACTGTGAGTAGTGTTACCACAATGGTAGCAAGTTGGTGTCCTAGAGACAGAAGAATTAGGGTGGCGAGGTTTAGGCAGATTTGGGGACGGCCGTCTTGGGTGTCGGGTGATAGCAGAGTGGAATATTTCCTCTCCCTGGCTTGCAGGAGTTGCAGGTGGTGCCTTCAGTAGGGCGGCGTCCCGTGTAGCCAACTCCATGACCGTAGCAAGGTCAGTGGCTTTCATCAGAGTCAAGTCGGATTCTGTGAGTAAGCGTTTCTGTATGGCTGGGTCGCAGAGTCCCATGACAAACATGTCGCAGAGAGCCGTCTGCAGGTAGTCTCCAAACTGACAAGTGGCAGCTAGTTTACGTAAAGCAATGATATAAGTCTTTGTCCTCCCCGACATGCTGCCTTCTACTGTAGAATTTAAACCACTCTGCAATCTCTAATGGCTTTGGGTTGTAGTTACATAGTTACATAGTTAGTCAGGTTGAAAAAAGACACAAGTCCATCCAGTTCAACCATAAAAAAAAAAAAATATATATCGTACAATCCCATATACCCAATTCTATACCCACAGTTGATCCAGAGGAAGGCAAAAAACCCCAGCAGAGCATGATCCAATTTGCTACAGCAGGGGAAAAAATTCCTTCCTGATCCCCCGAGAGGCAATCGGATATTCCCCGGATCAACTTTACCTATAAACGTCAGTACCCAGTTATATTGTGTACATTTAAGAAAGAATCCAGGCCCTTCTTAAAGCAATCTACTGAGCTGGCCAGAACCACCTCTGCAGGGAGTCTATTCCACATTTTCACAGCTCTTACTGTGAAAAAACCTTTCCGTATTTGGAGGTGAAATCTCTTTTCCTCTAGACGCAAAGAGTGCCCCCTTGTCCTCTGTGTTGACCGTAAAGTGAATAACTGAACACCAAGTTCACTATATGGACCCCTTATATATTTGTACATGTTGATCATATCCCCCCTTAATCTCCTCTTCTCAAGAGTGAATAAATTCAGTTCCTCTAATCTTTCCTCATAGCTGAGCTCCTCCATCCCTCTTATCAGTTTGGTTGCCCTTCTCTGCACTTTCTCCAGTTCCCCAATATCCTTTTTGAGAACTGGGGCCCAAAACTGAACTGCATATTCCAGATGAGGTCTTACTAATGATTTGAACAGGGGCAAAATGATATCTCTCTCTCTGGAGACCATACCTCTCTTAATACAAGCAAGGACTTTGCTCGCTTTGGAAACCGCAGCTTGGCATTGCATGCCATTATTGAGCTTATGATCTACCAAAACCCCCAGATCCTTCTCCACTACGGATCCCCCCAGTTGTACTCCCCCTAGTATGTATGATGCATTCATATTCTTAGCCCCCAAGTGCATAACTTTACATTTATCAACATTAAACCTCATCTGCCACATAGTCGCCCAATTAGACAGAGCATTGAGGTCGGCTTGTAAATTGGCGACATCCTGTAAGGACGTTATTCCACTGCAAAGCTTGGTGTCATCTGCAAAGACAGAAATTTTACTTTTGATCTAAGACCCAATATAATTTATAAACATATTAAAAAGTAAGGGTCCCAGCACTGAACCTTGGGGTACACCACTGATAATCTTAGACCATTCAGAGTAAGAATCATTAACCACTACTCTCTGAATTCTGTCTTTTATCCAGTTTTCTATCCATTTACAAACTGATATTTCCAATCCTGTAGACTTTACCTTGCACATGAGCCGTGTGTGGGGAACTGTATTGAACGCTTTTGCAAAATCCAAGTATACCACGTCCACAGCCACCCCTCTGTCCAAGGTCTTACTTACCTCTTCATTAAAAGAAATCAGGTTTGTTTGACAACTTCTGTCTTTCATGAATCCATGCTGTCTGTTGCTTAAATCGTTTTTTTCTAGCAAGAACTCATCTATGTGGTCTTTTATTAATCTCTCCAGTATTTTCCCAACTATAGAAGTTAAACTAACAGGTCTATAGTTACTTGGTAAAGACATAATTCCCTTTTTAAATATAGGCACCACATTGGCCCTGCGCCAATCCAGTGGTACTATTCCTGTCATTAATGAGTCCCTAAAAATTAAATACAATGGTTTTGAAATTACAGAGCTCAATTCTTTTAGGATCCGTGGGTGCATGCCATCTGGTCCAGGTGCTTTATCCACCTTTATTCCATCTAAATATTTCTGGATCATATCACTTTTGAGCCATTGTGGATTTGGGGCTGTGTCACTACCACCCTCATTTTGGACATGAGCCCCCCCATGCTCCTTTGTATACACAGAACTGAAGAAAGTATTTAATAAATTGGCCTTCTCTTTGTCCCCAGTCACCCACTCTAGATTATTTTGTAAAGGGCCTACATGCTCTGACTTGACCTTTTTACTATTAATATATTTGAATAATTTTTTGGGGTTTGTCCTACTATCTTTTGCAATCTGTCGTTCCTTTTGAATTTTTGCATCCTTGATTTCCTTTTTACATATCCTGTTATATTCTTTGTAACATTTAAATGACACTAGTGTTCCCTCATTTTTATATTTTTTAAAAGCTCTTTTCTTATAGTTTATAGCTTTTTTAACTTTGGCAGTGAGCCACATAGGTTTTATTTTTAGACTTTTAAACTTATTGCCCATGGGAATATACTTTACAGTGAGTTCACAAACAGTCTTTTTGAAGAATTCCCATTTCTGTTCTGTGCCCATTGATGCCAATATTCTTTCCCAGTCTAAGTCCTGGAGAGCAGCGCTCATCCTTGGAAAATTTGCTCTCTTGAAATTAAGTGTTTTTATCTTTCCTGTATGTGATTTTTGCTTACAACTAACATCAAATGAAATCATGTTATGGTCACTGCTACCCAGGTGTTCCTTTATCTGAACATTAGTAATACGCTCTGCATGGTTTGAGATTACCAGGTCCAACAAAGCATCATTCCTAGTTGGGGCCTCAATAAACTGGACCATAATATTGTCCTGCAATAGGTTTATAAATTTTTGCCCTTTAACTGTCCCAGCAGTTCCATTACTCCAGTCAAAGTCTGGGTAGTTAAAATCCCCCATTATTATCACCGTCCCAGCCCTTGCAGCCCTTTCCATCTGTGCAAGGAGCTGAGTCTCTAACTCCTCATTAACATTGGGTGGTCTATAACAAACTCCAATGATTAGCTTTGAACTACGCACATCTGTATGCAGTTCCACCCATAATGCTTCAGACTCATCACACTCTCCATCCACCAGGTCCTCTTTCACACTCGCTTTGAGATCACTTCTCACATAGAGACAGACCCCTCCACCCTTCCTTTTTACCCTGTCTTTCCGAAAGAGTGCATAGCCAGGAATATTAATAGCCCAGTCATGAGAGGAATGAAGCCAAGTTTCAGCAATACCGATTACATCATAGCTCTCCTCATGCACCAGAGCTTCCAACTTACCTATTTTGCTTGACAGACTTCTGGCTTTGGTGAACAGACACTTTAATGCATTAATATATTTTGACCGGTCACATACTATCCTCTTGGGTGTTCCCAGATTGCAACTAGGACTTGCTACTATACTTACCTTGGGTTTATGTGCTTTGGTTACCCTACCACTAATGCCCCTAATACTACCCTCTAGAATATGTTCCCCGCTGACTCTCACTATCTCTGGACCCTCCCCCCCGTCGCCTAGTTTAAAAACCCCTCTAACTTTTTTGCCATCCTTATTCCCAGCTGATCTGCACCCTCCTCATTTAGGTGCAGTCCGTCCCTTCTATAGTACTGGTTATCGACTGAGAAGTCGGCCCAGTCCTCCAGGAACCCAAACCCCTCCTTACTACACCAGCTCTTCAGCCACTTGTTCACTTCCCTAATCTCCCTCTGCCTTTCTGGTGTGGCTCGATGTACCGGTAGTATTCCCGAGAATACTACCTTGGAGGTCCTTTTCCTCAATTTAGCTCCCAAGTCCCTAAAATCGTTCTTTAGGACACTCCATCTGCCTCTGACTTTGTCATTGGTGCCAACGTGCACCATGACAGCTGGGTCTTCCCCAGCCCCTCCCAGTAATCTGTCCACCAGATCCGTGATGTGCCGAACCCGAGCGCCCGGTAGACAACATACAGTTCGGCGCTTCAGGTCTTTGTTACAGATTGCCCTCTCTGTCCTTCTAAGAATTGAGTCCCCTACCACCAGAATCTGTCTTTCCTTTCCCTTCGCTTCCCCCCCACTCTCACTGGAGGAGTTCTTCCCCTGGCAGCTAGGAGAGTCCCTCAGCTCCAGCAGTGCTGGTCCCTGACTGGTTTCACCAATGTCACTCAATGGAGCATACTTATTGGGATGCTCCAGCCCTGGATCGGCCTCCCTGGCACTTCGCCCTCTACCCTTCCTGACTGTCACCCATCTACTATTTTCTAGTGCCTGCACCTCTTTGTCTCCACCCACCTCTGTGCTGGCCCCTGCCATCACCTGCCGGGTACGTATCCAGCTCTCCTTTAGTGTGGAGGGACTTCCCAGTGCTGACAGTTGCTTCCCTAGATTCAGAACCTGGGCTTCCAGGGAAACAATGTGCTTTCATTTTGCACAGCAGTAATCGCCCTCGATCAGATGATCAAGGAACGCATACATGCTGCAAGATGTACACCGAGTCGCCTCGCCACACCCGCCGGGCATCGTACCTATTAATTTAATGAGGATTCGAGATTATACCCTGTCCAAATTACCTAACACTAGCTTCCTGACCCAACTATTCAACAAGACAATACACAGGTACTCAAGACAATACACAGGTACTCAAGACAATACACTGGTACTCAAGACAATACACAGGTACTCAAGACAATACACCGGTACTCAACAAGACAATACACAGGTACCACGCAGACCTACGTGCACTCGCAGACCAACGGACCCACGTGCACTCGCAGACCAACGGACCCACGTGCACTCGCAGACCAGCGTGCACTCGCAGACCAACGGACCCGCGTGCAATCGCATACCAGCGTGCACTCGCAGACCAACGGACCCGCGTGCACTCGCAGACCAGCGTGCACTCGCAGACCAACGGACCCGCGTGCACTCGCAGACCAGCGTGCACTCACAGACCAACGGACCCGCGTGCACTCGCAGACCAGCGTGCACTCGCAGACCAACGGACCCGCGTGCACTCGCAGACCAGCGTGCACTCGCAGACCAACGGACCCGTGTGCACTCGCAGACCAACGGACCCACGTGCACTCGCAGACCAACGGACCCACGTGCACTCGCAGACCAGCGTGCACTCACAGACCAACGGACCCACGTGCACTCGCAGACCAGCGTGCACCTACAATACACAAGTACTAACGATCCACACACACTACTCAGACAACACCCAGGTACTCACACTACACATCTACTATGACCACTGTTTTAACCTCCTGTTTTAAACTCTTGATTTTAACTCACCACTTAGTCCAGTTCCACTTGGACAGAGTTCCAGCAACTCAAAATGAGCAGGCTCTAAATGAGCTCTACATACATTTATATAGGCCTCAAGCACCTGTGACCAATTAACCACTCCCCTTAATTAGTAGGCTGAAGGAAAAAAAGAGAAAAAAAAGGCTGTTTAAAATGTGCCAGAAAAAGGTGTTAAAAAGCTGCAAGGAAAAAGAGCCAAAAATAACCAAAAATGCAACCCAGCAGTCAAAGGCAGAAACTTCTTCACTTGCTCATGTAGCTTCTGAATTAACTCAGGCAGGGGCTTAGAGGCCGGCTAGTCTGGAGAAATTAGGTCTCTGAGAGTGCCATATGCAGCTTGACCCAATGTTGTGAGGAAAACTGCAACTTTCTTTTCTGCAGCCACACTATTTGCTTCCATATACTGCTCCAGCCTCTCCACCCAGGAGCTCCATGATTCAGCAACAGGATCAAATGGTTTAATAAACCCTATGAAGGCCATGTGTGCTAAAATCCACAATCCTTGTCGCCACTGTTATGTCCCTTAGACACGGGGTCTCTCAGGATGCTGCTAGCAATGCTGCCAGTATCTGCTCAGCAAGTTACACACAGGCTAGATGAACTTCTTAACCATGGAGAGAGTTTATTACTCACTCAGTAACATGATGACTTTGTTACATGGAGTCCTAATACAACACGCTTCTGTCATTACCAGATGTAATCCCTTCTGTGTATCATGCTGCTGCTTCCCCATCACCAGGGGAGGGCTGGCGGCCTTAGGCCTGGGGGGCAAGTCCAGTCAAGTGGCCCATTGAACTGCCGAATCAGCTCACCATCCATGGCCCACCTGGTTTTTCAATGCAGCCTCACCAGTGCCCATCAGTGCAGCCAACTCCAGTGCCCATCAATGCAGCCTGATCACTGGGGCAGGTTACATGGGGTGTATGGGGGAGGGAGATGGGGGGTCAGCTAGGAGTGTCAGGGTCTCTCACCTCAGCGATCTCAGCTCAGCAGGTCCTTGCACACCACGGTCTCCTGGGGGGGTAACGCTCCTGATCCTGGGGTCAAGTTGCAGCCCAGCCCTGCATCCCGACTCCCTGGCACGCCTTGCCTCTGTCTGCTTCCAAGAATCCGGTCCCAGGGAGTTGTAGTTTCCTCTGCGCTGCTGTGTTTTCCACCCACCAGAAGCTTGAGTGCGACTACAACTCCCAGAATGCAACAGCTAGTGGTCGGCCACCATGGCCATGCCCCCGGCCCGACTTCCTAGACCAGAATAAAAAAGAAAATGGTAGCGGGCAGCGGCTGCCGGCCATTTTGAACATAAGTTAGGGTGGCCTGGGAGGCAATTGCCACTCTGCCCCCTGGCCCAGCCCTCCCCTGCCAGTCACACACACACACTAACTTCCTGGTACAGCCCCTCCCCCAGCATGCATCAGGAGAAAAGGGTGAAGGGTCACACAGTGATTCAGCACAAACATCACATATCTTATTTTAGCATTAGCTATCCTTTTACTAATGCATGTGTACCGATGACCAATCACAGCACCTCTAGGGTATATAGTATCCTCTCCCTGTATGGTCGTCATGGATCTGATGAAACAGCGGATGCTGAGAAACGCGTCATCCTATTGGTCCGTTCGGTTCCCCACGTCAGTTCCAGGCCCACGACTGCGCTTCTTGCTGAGGCGCACGCCGTCCTGACCAGCGCTTCCTGTTTCCACGTAGTCTCCTAGGAGGCTGTGTTTACTACACCACCAGTCCACCTGCATGTCGAGGACATCCTTGCTGACACTGACTGTTGCCTTATCCATCTGGACTACCAAGAGACACCGGACACTGCTGCCTCATCCATCTGCATTACCGAGTGACTCCGGACCATTCACAGCCATATATATGCCTTATACTTCTCATCCTTTGTGAGTAGCCATTTGGCTGTGTGTTATTAATGCCATATTAAATTTCAGTGTTACTGCACTTAGATTGGCACACCTTTTCTTCTCTTTTATCTCATGACAAAGCCCTGCTCTACAAAAAGCTGTCATGCTCTCCCTCTAACCAAATCCAACTTGAGGAAGAGAGCCCAGACTCTCTAGCAGCTCTCCCTGCAAGTGACCAGCCTGCTTCAGAGCACACTCATGCTTCTCTTACAGATTACAGATCACGCTAAAGCATATAATGACATGGTCACTGCATTTGAACAGCAATCCCAGGAGCTCCGGTACATTCAACCAAAAATGTCTGACTTTGAAGACAGGTCATGTCGTAATAATATTAAATTTAAAGGTGTACCTGAGTGCATCAAACCTGCAGACCTGACTACATATCTGCAGCACCTTTTCCTAAAATTGTTACCACATTTCACTATACCAGCTCTAACTATAGATCGATGGCGCACAGGATACCTAAGCCCCCTCATCTGTCCAAGGATGTACCCCATGATGTATTGGCCCGTGCATTTTTATCACATAAAGGATCAGATCCTCAGAGCAGCCAGATCCTTGCCATCTCTCTCTGCTCCTCACGCATAAGTCACCCGATATGCTGATATCTCTGCAGTGACGGCTCAATGCAGGAAAGAGTTTGCCATTGTTAGCGCTGTCCTCCGGTAATGCAACATCCCATATAGATGGGGCTTTCCTGCTGAGCTAACTGTCACTCATCTGAATCAACCCACTACATTCACTTCTCCCAAAGATGGCATAAAAGCCTGCTCATTGTGGCGCCTCATTAACACACCACGCCCTCTCCTCCTTACCGACGCCCTCCTTGACAATGCCTAGAGCCATGGTCTAACTAGTAGCGTGCATAATGAAATATGACATTATCTGTCTTACCGCTTAGTTCTTTTGCACAATCGTGCTTTATTCTTATCTACCGTTTAACATCAACATATATGTCCCAAGTGGCAGCACACTTTTACTCTCTCTACTCGCCACCTCCATTTCTTATAGGGTGCGAAGCACACCTATTGGTTGCATGTTTTTTAATTTTACTGTTGTTAAATGTATTACAGTTCTTTTGTCGATATTCTTGCAGGAAAGTATTATCCCTTATAAAGGCTTTTATTTTATATTTTGTATTGAAGGAGTAATACATGGTATACAGTAATCTTGATGTCCAGATGTCCACTTCCTTATATACCCAAATGACGTGTACAATAACCTCAATTAACGCAACTGGCCTCAACTTGCCATTCAAGCACAATAAGCTTTAGAAGGAGGCACTGTCCTTACAAACGGACATCCTATGCATTGAGGAAACACACTTCTTAAACAGGAACCCCCCAAAAGTGCTCCCATAAACAATTTGCTCAATACTTTTTTGCTAATGCCACTAAAGCCTGGTATACACTACAGTTGTTTTGTTTTTTTTGCACAAAAGAAAGTTGGAGTAATGATAGCTATCAGGACCTCCCTTGCATTTAAGCTTGAGCATATTGAAACGGATACAAAGGGGCATTAAATTATAATTTCTGCTACTATTAATGAACATTACATTACCATTGCTAATATCTATGCCCCCAATACTCGCCTGAGGCATTTTTATAACAACCTCATTCAAAAAAAAAAAAAAAACCCTTAGAAGGTCCCATCTCATCATACAGTGCCTTGCAAAAGTATTCACCCCCTTGGCATGTTTCGTGTTTTGTTGCCTCACAACCTGGAATTAACATGGATTGTTTGAGGATTTGCATAATTTAATTTACAGAACATGCCCACAACTTTTAAGATGTTTTTTTTTTTATTGTGAAGCAAACAACAAATAGGACAAAATAACAGAAATAGTCAATGTGCATAACTATTCACCCCCCTAAAGTCAATACTTTGTAGAGCCACCTTTTGTGGCTATCACAGCTCTAAGTCACTTTGGAGCTTGCCTCATCTTACTGCTGGGATTTTTGCCAATTCCTCCTTGCAAAACTGCTCCAGCTATTTCAAGTTGGATGGGTTGCGCTTGTGAACAGCAATCTTTAAGTCTTGCCACAGATTTTCTATTGGATTTAGGTCTGGGCTTTGACTAGGCCATTCCAACACATTTACATGTTTCCCCTTTTAAACCACTCATGTGTTGCTTTAGCAGTGTGCTTCGGGTCATTGTCCTGCTGGAAGGTGAACCTCTGTCCTAGCCTCAAATCACACACAGAGTGGTACAGGTTTGTTCAAGAATATCCCTGTATTTAGCACTAACCATCTTTCCCTCAACTCTGACCAGTTTCCCAGTCCTGACTGCTGAAAAACATCCCCACAGCATGATGCTGCCACCACCATGTTTCACTGTGGGGGTGGTGTTCTTTGGGTGATGTGATGTGTTGGGTTTGCGCCAGACATAATGTTTTCTTTGATGGACAAAAAGTACAATTTTAGTCTCCTCAGACCAAAGCACCTTCCTCCATACATTTTGGGAGTCTCCCACATGCCTTTTCGCAAACTCAAAACGTGCCATTTTGTTTTTTTGCTGAAAGTAATGGCTTTTTTTTGGCCACTCTGCCAAAAAGCCCAACTTTATGGAGCGTATGGCTTATTGTCGTCCTTTGTACAGATACTCCAGTCTCTGCTGTGGAACTCTGCAGCTCCTCCAGGGTTACCTTAGGTCTCTGTGCTGCCTCTCTGATTAATGCTTTCCTTGCCCGGTCTGGGAGTTTTGGTGTGCGGCCGTCTCTTGGCAGGTTTGCTGTTGTGCCATGTTCTTTCAATTTGGTTATGATAGATTTGATGATGCTCCTAGGGATCATCAAAGATTTGGATATTTTTTTATAACTTAACCCTGTACTTCTCAACAACATTGTCCCTTACTTGTTTGGAGAGTTCCTTGGTCTTCATGACAGTGTTTGGTTAGTGGTGCCTCTTTCTTAGGTGTTGCCGCCTCTGGGGCCTTTTAAAAAGGTGTGTATATGTAATGACAGATCATGTGACACTTAGATTGCACACAGGTGGACATCATTTCACTAAGTATGTGACTTCTGAAGGTAATTGGTTGCACCAGCGCTTTTTATGGGCTTAATAACAAAGGGTCTGAATACATACGCACATGCCAATTATCATTTTTTTATTTCAGAAAATTGTTTTATGCATATATTTTTCTAATTTTACTTCAACAACTTAGACTATTGTGTTCTGATACATTACATATAATTCAGATTAAAAAAAAACATTGAACTAAAGGCTGTAATGTAACAAAATAGGTAAAAAGCCATTGGGGGGTAAATACTTTTGCAAGGCACTGTATGTTGGGATTTCAATGACATTATAGATAGTACCTTAGACACCACTAGCACCTCCAAGAGACGCTCCTCAGCTCTTTTTGCTTTTAAAGACAGGAAAAAATAAGATTTTTGTACTCACCGTAAAATCTGTTTCTCTGACGTCCATGGACTGACACAGCCTCTTAATATTTGGCAAGTAGGTTTATGTTCCTGCTTGCAGGAGAGAACTAGGCAGAATGTTAGATGTTACAACATACATTCTAAAGACCAGAGCTGAACAGCCCCGCCCAGGGGGCGGTCCCTCCGGACATAACCCACCCACCTGCAGCCAGCAGCCCTCAGTTCGTAACAAAGCAGTACAAACCTTAAAAGGAAGGGTGGGTGCTGGGTCAGTCCATGGACGTCAGAGAAACAGATTTTACGGTGAGTACAAAAATCTTATTTTCTCTTACCGTCCATGGACTGACACAGCCTCTTAATATTTGACAAGTGGGATGTCCCAAAGCAGTGTCGAAAAGAGGGGTGGGAGTAAACAGAAAGGAAAACCAAACTTCACTCCAAACAAGCAGAGCTCCTCAACGGAGGAGTTGCAACTTAAACAGCGGCCTGCAAAACCTTGCGGCCGAAGGAAGCATCAGAAGATGCAGGCACATCAACCTTATAGAACTTTGAAAAGGTATGTGCGGACGACCAGGTCGCCGCCTTGCACACTTGTGCAACAGATGCTTGATGTCGAAAAGCCCAGGAAGCACCAATTGCCCTGGTTGAATGCGCCGTGACCGGAAAGGGAGGTGCCTGCCCCTTAAGGGCATAGGCCTGTATGACAGTCTGTCTGATCCACCTAGAAATGGTGGGAGACAAAACCACCTGGCCCTGTTGTGGTCCTGACATAGCCACAAACAGCGAGTCAGACTTCCGAATAGGAGCAGTAACGGACAGGTACACCCGTAAGGCACGTACCACGTCTAGCGAGTGAAGCGCAAACTCTTTGGGATGCGACGGATGAGGACACAAGGATGGCAGGACAATGTCCTCATTGAGGTGAAAGGCCGAGACCACCTTCGGTAGAAAAGAAGGTCGCGGACGCAACACAGCCTTATCCTTATGGATGACCAAGTAAGGCAGCTTGCGGGACAATGCCGCTAATTCAGAAACCCGTCTGACAGAAGTAATGGCTACCAGGAAAGCTACCTTCTGAGACAAGGTCAAGAGAGGGATATCTCTGATGTTTTCAAAAGGAGGTTCTTGAAGAACTGAGAGCACCAAATTCAGATCCCAAGGAGGGAGAGGAGGTTTGACAGGAGGGGCCACATGGCGAACCCCCTGGACAAAAGTGCTAATTAAGGAATGGCCCACTAGCGGTCGTTGGAAGAAAACAGCCAGGGCCGAAATCTGACCCTTGATGGTACTCAAAGCCAGCTTTTGGGTCACACCACGCTGTAAGAACAGGAGAATCCTGAGAACGGAATACGTCCCTGGACGCCAATCCAGTTCCTCGCACATAGCGATGTAAGCTTTCCAGATACGGTGATAGATCTTTCTGGAGGAAGATTTCCGTGCCCTCAACATGGTCGAGAAGACCGAATCTGAGAGACCACGGTCCCTCAGTACCTGACTTTCAATAGCCATGCTGTTAAAGCCAAGGACTGTAAAGCAGGATGAAGTTGGGGACCTTGAGACAGAAGGTTCTCCCGCAGAGGCAGTCGCCAGGGAACGTCCGCGACGAGTCGCACCAGATCGGCGTACCAATGACGCCGTGGCCAATCCGGAGCAATGAGGATCACTGGAATCCCCTCGGCCTCTACCCTGCGAAGCAGGCAAGGCAGCAACTGCAGCGGAGGGTAAGCATACATCAGGCGATACTGACCCTACGGGGCTACCAACGTGTCTGAGGCGTCTGCCCATGGGTCCCTGGACCTGGCCACAAACCTTGACACCTTGCGATTGAGTCGAGAGGCCAAGAGGTCCACGTCCGGCGTGCCCCACCGCCGACAGAGAAGTTGGAACACCTCCGGATTCAAGGACCATTCCGCCTGGTCCAACGTCTGCCGGCTCAGATAGTCGGCCTGCCAGTTGTCTATTCCTGGAATGTTAAACGGCCGACAGAGCCGGCGCGCTTCTTTCCGCCCAGGATGTGGGTGACCTCGGACGCCGCAGCCGAGCTCCGAGTTCCCCCCTGATGGTTGACATAAGCCACCGCTGTGGCGTTGTCCGAGTGGATCCTGACCAAGTGGCCCTGTAGTCTCTCCGACCACGAGGAGAGGCACAGTCGGATTGCCCGGAGTTCCAGGACATTGATCGGTAGACGGGATTTGGCCGGGGTCCACAGCCCCTGCACTGAGAGGACCCCCCAAACTCCACCCCAGCCCGTCAGGCTGGCATCCGTCGTGATCACCGTCCAGTGGACAGGAAGGAATGACTTCCCCGACCGAAGAGCCGGGGATCTCAACCACCACGTCAGGGACGCCCTGACCGTGTGACTCACCTGGATCTAATGATCCAATGACAATGGGGACTTGTCCCAAGTGGACAGGATCCCCTTCTGTAAGGCACTAGTGTGAGATTGGGCATACAGAACTGCCTCGAAGGAGGCCACCATGAGTCCCAGGACCCTCATGCAAAAGCGGAGTGATGACCATTTTCGGGACATCAGAAGCCGAACCGCAGATTGAAGAGTCTGTAACTTCTCCGAGGGTAGGAATACTTTCGCTGCCGAGGAGTCCAGGATCAAACCTAGATACTCCAGACGCTGAGTCAGGACCAGGACTGACTTCTGGGCATTCAGAAGCTACCCGAAGTCCTGGATGGTCTGACTGACAATTGTCACACTTTCTTCTAACTCTGAGCTAGTGCCTGCTCTTTGAAGAAGATCATCCAGATAGCCCATGATGGCAATGCCTCGCTGTCTCAGCAAAGCCATAATCGGGGCGAGCACCTTGGTGAAAACCCTTGGTGTTGACGCCAAACCAAAGGGAAGTGCCACAAATTGATAATGGACTTCGCCTATCGCAAAGCGCAGAAACTTTTGGTGACTTGCGCAGATTGGGACATGCAAGTAGGTGTCCTTGATATCCAAAGATGCCAGAAAGTCCCCTGGGTGGAGCGCAGCAATCACTGTGCGAATGGATTTTTTAACCTTCACAAAGGCATTTAAGGCCTTGTGGTCCAAGATTGGACGCACTCCGTCCTTCTTTGGGAACAGATTTGAGTAAAACCCCTGAAACCTCTCTTGTGACGGAACCGGCACAATGACTCCGCACCCGAGCAAGTCCTGTACTGCCCCCAAGAGGGCAGCCTGACGTGCTGGAAGGAGAGGGAGATTAGAGGGAAAGAATCTGTCTGGAGGCCAGGAGCGGAACTCTATCCTGTTCCCCGAAGTGACCACCTCGCACACCCACCGGTCAGAGATCTGGGACGTCCACCGATCCGTGAAGCCGTCCCCCCACCCGCCAGTCGGGCAGGGGCAAGACTTTATGCGGTGGCGGGCTTGGGAGCCAGCTTGGTTGGCTTACGCACCCAGGGACGCTTCTGTACACCAGTCGCACTCCTTTCAGTCTGGGCGGGCTTACCCGTGGACTCTGACTGACGAAAAAACCTCTTCTGGGCAGGAAAGGAGGGGCCCGGCTTACGGCGGGTCTCCTTACCCTTATAAGTCTGAGGAAGCAGCTCTTACCCCCGGTGACATCCTTAATAATGTCATCCAGGGCAGCACCGAATAGCCTACCGCCCCTAAAGGGCAAGTCAGTCAGGAGCTTTTTAGAAGCTAGGTCAGCAGACCAGCATTTTAACCAGATAAGACGACACAATACCACTGCATACACTGCGACCATAGAAATTAAGGGAGGCATCACACACATACACCAGGCCCTGCACCATTTGGTGGGCTAGTGAAACAGTCTCTGGAGAAAGATTATGCTCCTGCATGGTCTGGTGCAAAATCTTTGCCCATTCGTGAGTGTCTGAGACACTAGGGTCGCCGCAACAACAGGACGTAAGGCGGATCCCAGCAAGGCGAACATGGCTCTGCTCACCACTTCTGACCTCCTGTCAGTGGGGTCCTTAAAGGCAGGAGTCCCCACCATCGGGAGAGTTGTGGCTTTATTCAAACGGGCGACCGGGGGGTCGACCACCGCAGGAGAGGCCCATTTTTTAACCAGGGCCTCCTCAAAAGGGTACCTAGTAGACAGACGCCGCGGGAGTGCAAAAGTCTTCTGTGGCTTTTCCCAAACCTGATCTATGAACCTGTCAAAGAAAGGCATGTAAGGAAAAACTTTTTTAGAAGGCTTGGCTTTGAAAGAACCAAAGGAGACAGGGTCCGTCTGAGGTTCCGCAGCCGCAGCATCCAGCTTGAGAGTGTCCCCCACAGCATCAATGAGTTCACTTACAAGCACCCTGTCCTTTGCTGACTCAGAACAGGAGTCTTCCTCACCAGGAATGTCCTGTTCAAAAATATCAAATAAATCAGAGTTAGAGTCCTGAGCTGCAGCTAGGCCCATATCTGAAACAGAGCACTCCTCCACTAAAGATTGTGTGGGGAGAGGGCGCTTTGTAGCTCCCGTGCGCTCACACACCGCTTCCATCCTGACAAGAAATGATTCCAGGACTGCGGACAACTGGTCCATAGGGACTGCAGGCGCTGAAGCCCTGCCTGTTGCGTCTGACATGAATGTGGAAGCAGGTGACCCAGACTCCATGACTTGCCACTCTCTGAGACTTTCTTTTTTTAAAAAAAACACAAAAAAAGTCCACCCTCTGGCTGTGCTGGCTGTGGGAGGTTACCCAGGGGACTCACCGACCCAGTGAGGACCGCTCGGTTCTGCTGCCAGAGCTGCGCTATACAGCGCGAATGAGCAGTGAGGAGAATGTGAGGAGAACCGCGGCGTTCCAGCCGCGATAGAGGCCAAACAACAGAAAAGTGTGCGCGGCTCCAAGAAAATGGCCGCCGCAATAGTAACTGCGCCATAGCAAATCCTCGGCAAGATGGCCGCCATGCGCGCCATAGAGGAATACAGAGACCGTGTAAAACATGGTGCCGAGTGGCGCACAGGCACAAAAAACATCACATTCCTCATGCAGAGCCCTGAGCCCCCCCACCGGAACCGAGTAACCCCCCAGGCACCCCCAGGCAGCACAGCGCCAGATAACAGGTGACAGAGAGTAACAACAACAAGGGGGAGACAGGGAAAATCCCCCACATAGAGGAACACACAGCACTGTTGCTCACCTGCTGAAGCAGGAGGTACTACTTACCCGGCCCGGAAGGACCAACCGGTGTGTTCCTGACAGACCTATCACAATGTGGTACTGAGTAGCTGTCGGCCCGGTCCACCGCGAAAAGAGACAGCAGGTACTGTTCAGTCATAGCGGACCGCAGAGCATAAAAAGCCCACCGGCCACCCTGGAGTCATGGGGCATGTCGTGAACTGAGTCGCACGCAGCAGCGAGGATTCAGCACGCTCGATGGTCAGACTGGGAAGACTACGAGGATATCCAATGTACCCAACCTGTTGCCCAGCCGACAGTTGATAGAAGATCACAAAAATTAAATAACAAAATTCCAAAACGAATAAAAATTCTTCAGGAGACTGGCTCCGAAGCGAGCCACATCCTCTCCTTCTGCTAGGCAGAAAAAAACTGAGGGCTGCTGGCTGCAGGTGGGTGGATTATGTCTGAAGGGACCGCCCCCTGGGCGGGGCTGTTCAGCTCTGGTCTTTAGAATGTATGTTGTAACATCTAACATTCTGCCTAGTTCTCTCCTGCAAGCAGGGATATAAACCCACTTGTCAAATATTAAGAGGCTGTGTCAGTCCATGGACGGTAAGAGAAATCTTCATTACCCATGGAGATGCTACCTGTCAGGTCACCTGTGGCCAGATGACAGATGCACACCATAGGGGGTCAGGAGTACACCACAAGGTAGTGAACCTTGTGGCTGACTGCTGCGGATGGAATACTGGGTGGTTGTGGAAAGCGGGACCAGAGTAGCACAACCGGGATCCACAGGAAGCTAGAGCCAAGATTCCCCAGGGCGCGGAGTCTAAGACCCAGCAGGTTTTCACCAGAGCCTCTAGTGGTGAGGATGTTACGGTGCAGCTGGGTCCAGGTTGCGGCCCCTAGAGTCCCCTAGCTCACGCCCCGTAGGGTAAGGAGGAGAGAGGGGAAGCAGCAGCACAGGATACAAGAATAGTGAGGGGAAAAGCCAAGGTCAGGGCAACAAGCAGACAAGGATAAATGAAGGACAAGCCGAAGGTCAAGGTCACAAGCAGACAGGGATAGTCGGGAACAAGCCAATATCGTAACACAGAGACAGACGTAGCACACGGCAGGCAGGAACCCAAACACACAATGTTTAAACAAACACGTTGATCAGCAAGGCAGGCTTGCAGTGCACAGGTTAATATAGTGTTCTGTGATAGGGCCTGGGGTGGAGTCAGGCTGGGAGGAAATTATAAAGGATGCCAGGTGAAAGAGTCCGGCCTCTAAGATGAACACATGAGGAGGAAAATGTAAGATGGCAGACAGACATTAGTGCATATCCATGACAGTACCCTTCTTCTTACGAGGCCTCCGCCTGGCCCGGGTTTAGAGGGAAACTTCAGATGAAACTTCTTTAACTGACGAGGTGCAAAGACCTCAGATGCAGCGATCCAAGACCTCTCCTCAGGACCAAACCCCTTCCAATGAACGAGGTAATGAAGAACGCCTTTACAGAGTCGGGAGTCCAGAATTTGACTGACCTCATACTCCTGATTATCCTCAGAGACAGGCGCCACGGTAGGGAGAGGACGAGAGAATTTATTGAGGACTAAAGGCTTCAGAAGGGCAACATGGAAGGAGTTAGCGATTTTAAGGCTCTTAGAATCTGGAGTTTGAAACAAACCGGATTCAGTTTAGTAGTTATAGTGTACGGACCAATGAATCGTGGAGCAAACTTCAGAGAAGGAACTCGGAGCTTGATGTTCCTGGTGGAGAGCCAGACTTTGTCCCCTGGCTGAAGAGGAGGCAGTTTACGCCTGCGGCGGTCGGCAAAGCCTTTGAATTTTTCAGCAGCTGCCTGGAGGGAATCATGAACGTCAACCCAAACAGAATTGTGAGACTCCTGAACTGAAGCCAAAGCTGGAATATCTGGAGAACAGGTCATGGGAAGAGGAAGTTGAGGGTGTTTTCCATAAACTGTGAAAAAGGGTGTCTTCTGCGAACTGGTATTTACATGATTGTTATGAGAGAATTCTGCCCATGGGAGTAGAGAGGACCAATCGTCATGATGAGCAGACACTAAGGTGCAAAGAAAGACCTCTAATGCCGCGTACACACGTCCGTTTTTAATGTAATTTTTAAAACCAACGTTTTTCTCGTCGTTTTTTTTCTTGTTTCCTCTCCACCCTGTCTTGCGTACACACGATCATGAAAAAAAACGCTCGAGAAAAGCGCAGTGACGTACAACACGTACGATGGCACTATAAAGGGGAAGATCCGTTCTAATGGTGCCACCCTTTGGGGCGCTTTTGCTGATTTCGTGTTACCGCGTGTTAGTAAAAGTTTTGTGAGAGACGATTTGCGCTTTTGGAGTGGAGTTCAGTTTGTGCTTGTGGGTTCGTATCTGTCTTTCAGTGCTTGTAGTCAGTTTGTATCTGTTTATTCAGTGCGTTCTTGTCTGCTCGTTACTGTTTTTCAGCTTGTTCTTCATAGGCCTTGCTGTTCTTCCGTGCGTTCTTCTAGTTCGTTCTGACCAGCCGACCGTTATCTAGCCATGTTGCGGCTACGTACTCGTCGTAGAGTTCGTGCTGTAGTTGGAGCAGGGGTTCATGCTGTATCCCGACTCCAGGCCATGAACAGGGTGAGGAGGAGTTCATGGACCAAGAATTGGTTGCTCCAGCGGCACCAGTTCTGTCACATGTCTTTGTTGCGGGAGATCAGGGAGAATAATCCTGAGGATTACAGGAATTTTAACAGGATGTCTGACCCCGTATTTCAGCATCTGTTGGCTTTGGTGTCCCCCTATATTACCAGGCAGGACACCGTTATGCGGGAAGCCATCACTGCTGAGCAGAGGCTCATCGCCACGTTGCGATACCTGGCGACTGGGAGAAGCCTGCAGGACCTCAAGTTCTAAACAGGCATCTCCCCCCAGGCTCTGGGGATCATTATACCAGAGACTTGTTCTGCCATCCTTCAAGTTTTGCAGGAGGACTATATTAAGGTAAGTGTTCTAATTTAAAACATCACAATGTATGTATTTCTTGCTTAATAATGTTTATTATTTCTTTTATCAGTCCCTAATTCCCATGGTTCAAATCTGCAGGGAATGTCCCCTTTCTCCCCATGCATGTTTTATTTTTTTGGATCTTTTTTTTTTTGGCCTACATTTATATTTTCCTTAGCTAACCTCTCCAGCATGCTATCCTGGGGCCATACCCACCTAGCCCAGTCACTTCCCTTTCTTTTGTTGTCTGCTCCATTGTAGTGCTTTACCCTAAACACCCCCTAAAGATTGCTTAGGAATGTTACATTTTCTTTCACTTCATACAGAGTGCTACAGCCTTGATTTGTGATCTCCCCAACTCATCTTTTTTTGTGGTTTAGCTTTTTTGGTGCTTACTAATCATTTAACAATCTTTCTATGTGTATCTTAATGTTGGGCAGGAATGGTTTTATCAAATCTGCTTGCAATGCTTCTGTCTCAAAGTATTAATATTTTTTTATTTTAACTCCACAGTTCCCTTCTACGCCACATGAATGGCAGAATGTGGCATCTGAGTTTGCCAAACGATGGAACTTTCCAAACTGTGGAGGGGCCATCGACGGCAAGCATGTTCGGGTCGTACCACCACCCCATTCGGGATCCTTTTACTACAATTACAAGGGGTTCCACAGCATCGTCATGATGGCAGTGGTGTCGGCCACCTATGAATTTCTGTATGTGGACGTTGGAAAAAATGGCAGAATGTCAGATGGAGTTTGGGGAACGGCTCCTATCGGATGAACTGGCCTTGCCACCAGCGGAGCAGAATGTGGAGGGACTCCCATTTGTGTTTGTAGTGGATGAGGCATTTGGCCTGGGTCCCCATTTAATGAGGCCATTCCCTCAACGCACCCTCACCCCTGAGAGGAGAGTGTTTAACTATCGGCTGGCCAGAGCAAGAAGGGTGGTGGAAAATGCCTTTGGCATCATGGCCAGCCGATTCCGCTTGTTCCTCACCTCCTTCCACCTTGCCCCCTATAAATGGAACCATGTGGTCATGACGTGTTGTGTGCTACATAATTTTTTAAGGGTGCATTCACAAAATTACCTTTCTTTGAGTGGGCCTGAGGCTATTACATTACAATAGCAATTTAGTGGCCCTCGAAGCTGGCCGTCCAGGCTTGGCCCCCCAAACCGGACGTGATGTTCGTCAAAAATATGTTGAATATTTTGTGGGTAGGGGGGGCATTGATATGCCTGTGGATGAATAACTTTATTTTATTTGAAAATAAATTCTTTATTTGAAAAATTATTGTATTGTGTTTTTGTTTTTGATTCTTTTATGTTTCTCCTAGGTTTACAAAGTGCACTTGTAGTGCCATGTGTATTTGCATTCTTAAATACCCTTCATTGTCAGTGTCAACACAAAACATTTATTATTTCACTTTGCCCAACATTTACATAATTAAGCCACAAATTTTTGGGATTAAAATTCTTTTTATTTTTCTTAGTTTTTACAAAACTTCCTTTAAAATTTGGATGTATCCAAAATATTTTTGGGGGTAAAACGCATGAACAGGCATGCTTAAAAAACGTAATCTAAAAATCTTTAATGTAAATTTAAACATGTAGTATTAATTAAAGATGAAAACAAACCAAAATCTGCAAAAACACAGCAAGTTCCAAGTTCTTTTGTGTTCAAAAATTAAACCCGCCCAAGCACAGCCATGATATTTTGTAGCCTTTCCTCCACCCGCTTGGTATTTTGTCTGATCTCTATCAAGTCTCCCTTTATTTTTTCAAGGTCACGACAGCAGACCATTGGGCATTGTATCAGGATCTGTGCACTGTGACTTGTAAACTTTTCGGGGTCTTCAGGCAGAACAGCACCTAAAAAAAACAAAAAAACATGTAGTATAAAATATGTAGGCCTACATCTATTAACCTGCATCTGTGTTGTTTGACACTGGCCTGTTGTGGTGCCACTTTCCACTTCCTCCACTTCACGTTCCTCTACATCATCTGGTTCTGGGGGTCTTGTTGGAGGTGTGGGATTTATAGGCTCATCTGTCAAAGCTTTTTGAAGCCCTATTGAGATTGCAATAAAAGGTATAGTTTATTTCCTAAATAATCATTATATCCAAAAATAAACCCTGAAAGAGAAATTTGAAACATTCTTTGGAAGTGTGGTCCAATTTTCATTTTAGCCCCAGTGACAACCTGAACACATGATTGGATACATAGCCAAAACAAGAACATCTACTTATTTTAATAAAGTTTGACACATTGAAACACCCCCAAGTATATACACTGGATCACCTGTGTGTGTGACACCCTAAAAAGTTTGTTCTGTTGGGCCACACTTGTACTACTGAGTCCAGATGTTTAATCAGCTGCTGAGCATTCTCTCTTTTAACATTACAATGCATACCCTTAATTTGTCATAAATATTTTTTCCACAAAAAATAAAATCATCATGTTCCAAAAATCATCTCCACAAAAAATACATAAAAAATTTTTTGTCAACACTGGATGATCCTAAAACCTTGTATTAATAAGTGTACGGAGAAAGAGGTTTACTACGTCCGTTTACTGACGAACATGAAAGTTGGTATCTTTCGCTGTACTATAATAAAGGCAAAAACCCGCAGCATAATACAAGTAATAATATTTTGCTTTTAAAATGTATGAAAATTACTTACTTTTTCCTAAAACTTTCTTTATTCTTTTGTATTGGTCGGGCTCCCGCAACTTGAGATCAGACCATCGTTTTCTGAGCTGTTCCTTTGTTCTGCACACCCCGAATTTTTGGTGAAGAGTTTTGACCACTTTCCCCATAATTTTTGTCTTGACAAGATTAGGCCTTTTATACGGCCCATGCTTGGCATCATAATTCTCCCTCCTCAAAATGTCCACCATCTCCACCATTTCCTCGAATGACATGTTGGATGCCTTATATCTCCGGGATCGGGATTTGGGTTCCTCAGGAATTTTCCTCCTCTGTAGAGGTAATCTCAGCCACCTGTGTCTCC
This sequence comes from Rana muscosa, assembly GCA_029206835.1. NCBI lineage: Eukaryota > Metazoa > Chordata > Amphibia > Anura > Ranidae > Rana > Rana muscosa. The sequence goes on from CM055118.1 coordinate 971,328,150, forward strand.
ACCATGTCCGCCATGTCTCCGCCATGTTGTTTAGCACTATGACAAGCGAGAAGGGGTGGAGAAAGTACTATATCGAACGTCAGGGGCGGGCAAAGCGTGCAGAGTTTCACGCATGCACAGTGTATATAAAGCTAATATCCATGTGTCGTAAATACGTTCATTTGCCGGGAGAGGGAGTTAGCAACGAACGTGTTAACAAAGGTAGATAACATTTTAAGGATTTGTGTTTCTTCAGAGGATGAGATTGTGGCCTATATATGTCCAAAATGATTATTTGAGGAATCTTGACTGACAATAGTATTTTTGTGTTGTTCTTGACTTTACAGAAAAATACAGGCTTTCAAGAATCCTGAGTTCATGGGGGAGTTCCTGGACAGATGGAAGGAACTTCCTGTCCTGTGGCAGACGAAAACTGCCAAAAATAAAAATAAAGCTGCCAGGACAGCAGCACTGGAGAGCCTGCTTGGATTTGTATGAACCCAGATCCCCACTGCAACCAGCCAAGGGGTGAACACCAAACTAGCTACCATTAGGGGCACATACAGGACACAGAGGAATATGGTCCTGAAGTCACAGAGGTCAGGTGCTGCAGCAGATAAGGTTTATAAACCCAGTCTGTGGTACTACAGCAAGTTAGCATTTCTGGATGACCATCTGGAAGTCAGGGAATCTCTGTCAACCCTTCCCCCCCAGAGGTCTATCCAGCCTTCCTTGTAGCCAACCCTCCAGCCTTCCTTGCAGCCAACCCTCCAGCCTTCCTTGCAACCCAGCTCTGGCTTCCTCTGAGGATCAAGCAGAGGTCCTTGAGGAGCCCGATTTGGACATATGGAGCCAGGTATAGTATAGATATCTACATTTATATGTAACAAAAGTGATGATTTAAAATAGATGTTACTACTGGTATCTATTTAATGTCTGTAAATAAATTGATTTACATAGCAATAGACAGTAGTGGTCAAAATTGATGGGGACAAGCAAAAAAAAATCAGGGGTCAGAATCATTGTAATTTTAATCACTTTTGCCATTCAATTTTAAAATGTCTTGAGGTGAACAATGTGTGTGATTGATGATGCCAAAAAATAAAGAATGTCCCTTTTTTTTTATACAGCCAGAGAAGAGCCAGGAAGAGGGTGATGTAGGGGACCAGGAGGAGGCAGGGCCCAGTGGCACACAGGAGGAGGCCGGGCCCAGTGGCACACAGGAGGGGGCCAGGCCCAGCACAAGAGCCCAGATGCCTCCCCTGAAAATCCAACAATGAATGCCAAGGAGGGGTAGGCAGGTGGAGGAGGAAACACGTGCATTCCTAAGAGAGGCTACTGCGGCCCTCAGAGAGGCACCCTCTGATGAAGAGGGCTATGCCGCAGTCCTGGTTCATAAATTATCTCAGATGGACTTGAGGCAACGCCTATACAGCGAAAATCTAATGCTGAAGGTGATCAACAGGGGGTTGCTGGGTGAACTTACACAGTTCACCGATCTAACTGAGGTCGTCCCTCCTCCTCCACCTCCTCCTCCTCCTCCTCCTCCTCCTACTCCTCCTCCTGCCACAAGCTCTCCTCCTGAGCCCCAGCCTTCGAGGAAGCACTCAACAAAGGCTGCAGAGAAGGCTGCAGAGAAGGCTGGAGAGAAGGCTACAAGGAAGAGGAAAAAATAATGACTGCTGTAGTACCACAGACTGGGGACATATCTGACTTATCTGCTGCTGTTCCTGACCTCTGGGAGTCCAAGACAAGATTGTGCTCCTTTTTTTATTTTTGGGTTATTCCAGAGTTTGGTGTTCTCTTCTTGGATGTTTGCTGTGGGGTCCAAAGGATGCACAAATTCAAGCAGGGTCTCCAGTGCTGCCTTCCCCTTTAATTTGTTATCTGCCTAAATAAAGGAATAATTTGATTTACAACAAATACTTGACTATGTGATTTCTATTCAAAAAGAGAGTTTGCTAGGGAGTAGGCAGGAACATTTCTAAAAATATTATTTGTATTAACAAGGGACACAAACCTCCTGGAGGGAAAATAATACAACTTTAGAATGTTGGTGTGGTAACTTGACACACAAAATAAAATTTGCAAAAAATACATTCTTAAATATAAAAGAAAAAAAATACATACATATAAAATAACAAAAAAAACATTCCTAAATCGAAAATTAAAATTCATAAATAGAAAATAAAAAAAATATATATATAATGTTTCAAGATATTTAAATGTATTTATGAATTTATGACGAAGATTTGGCTTACCAACAAAATATTAAATTCATGAGATCACTTAAGAATTACTAAGAAACAAGTTTGGCATAACTCTGAATATCATTAGCAAAAGAAGTTCATTATTTAAGTATTATCTAAAGAAGAAAGGAATGTGCTGCATTAAACGATGCTATTATTTCCAGCGTGACGAATGTGCCATCTCCATTTCAAACGCTAGCTTTACCAAAACGAGCGCTCCCGTCTCATACTTGATTCTAAGCATGCGCGTTTTTTTCCCCTCGTAAAAGCATACACACTACCGTTTTTCACGACGTTAAAAAAAACGACATGAAAAACGACGTGAAAAAATAGAGCATGTTTGAAATTTTTAATGACCGTTTTTTACGTCGTTAAAAATGCTCTGGAGCATACACACGATCGGTTTTAATGACCATTCTTAAAAATTGCATTTTAACGTCATGAAAAACGGTCGTGTGTATGTGGCATAACTCCTGATTAACCCTCTCAGTCTGTCCATTGGATTGAGGGTGGTAGGAAGAGGAAAAATCCAAGACAATATTGAGGGATTTGCAAAAGGCTCTCCAAAAACGAGACGTAAATTGAACACCCCTGTCGGAAACAATATGAGAAGGAACCCCATGGAGGCGGAAAATTTATTGAATAAAAATGTGAACCAAGGCAGGAGCAGAAGGAAGACCAGGAAGAGGAACAAAATGAGCCATCTTGGAGAACCGATCGATTACCACCCAAATGACTGTATTATTCTCAGACAGTGGGAGGTCGGTGATAAAATCCATGGCAATATGAGCCCAGGACTCCTTAGTAATGGGCAAGGGCATGAGGAGACCAGCAGGAGCTTGTGTGGAGGATTTGGACTGAGCACAGACATGACAAGCCTTAACGTAGTCTTTGACGTCTGAGCGGAGATTAGGCCATCAGTAGTGACGACCGAGGAGTAAGAAGGATCAGAGGAATCCAGAATGACCTGCCACCTTGGAATCATGTCCTCAATGAAGGATCTTAGCTCTTAGCTCAGTGGGGACAAAGGTCTTACCAGGAGGAATTTTAGACTCCAGGGTGGTAGAATGGGCAACAATGCACGAGGTTGGAATGATCGGCTCAGGTTCAGGGGCAGACTCCTCGTCCAAAGTGTCAAATGACCTAGAGAGCACATCCGCCCGACCGTTGCAGGAACCAGGTTTGTAGGTAATCCCTGTCTGGGATTCAGACGTTTAGCATTCTGTAGATACTGTAAATTCTTATGATCAGTAAAGATCGTTATGGAGTGAGGGGAACCCTCCAAGAGATGATGCCACTCCTCTAACGCCAATTTAATTGTGAGAAGTTCCTGATCACCAAGAATTGAAGAAGCACAGCTCCCACCCTCATTGAGGAAGCGTCCACTTCAATAAAAAATGCATCCCCAGGATTAGGTCTCCTCAAGAAAGGTCCAGAAACAAAGGCCTGTTTCAGGTCGTGAAATGCAGAGACAGCTTCGGGAGGCCAATCTTTGGCATTTGCACCCTTCTTGGTCAAAGCGATAATAGACGCGGCAATGGAAGAGTAATTCCTTATGAACTGCCTATAATAATTTGTTAAGCCAAGAAAGCGCTGTGTGGCCTTGAGGCTAGCAGGAAGAGGCCAGATGGTAATAGCCAAGACCTTCCCAGGATCCATACGAAGACCCAAACATGAGACAAAGCACCCCAGAAACAGGACCTCAGAACATTCAAAGGAACATTTCTCTAGCTTGGCATAGAGATTATTCTCTCTAAGACGCTGAAGTACAGTGCGGACATGGTTTCTGTGGACGTGCAGATTTTCCGAAAAGATCAGAATGTCATCCAGATAGATGACAACAAACTGGTACAGCAGATCCCTGAAGATTTCATTGTCGAAGTTTTGAAACACGGCTGGGGCATTACACAAACCAAAAGGCATCACCAGGTATTCGTAATGCCTGTCTCTAGTGTTGAATGCAGTCTTCCATTAGTGACCCTCCCATATTTGAATGAGATTGTACGCGCCTCTGAGATCCAACTTGGTGAAAATGGAGACACCCTTCAACCTGTTGAATAGCTCAGATATTAAGGGTAAGGGGTATTGATTTTTAATAGTAACCGTGTTTAGACCTCGATAGTCGATGCAGGGTCTTAAGGTACCATCCTTTTTGGCAAAGAACCCTGCCCCTGCAGGCGATGAGGATTTCCGGATGAAACCTCTCTCCAGATTCTCTGTGACATACTCAGACATGGCCTGGGTCTCTGGGATGGACAGAAGGTAGGTACAACCCCTGGGCAGAGTTGCTCTGGGGACAAGGTCAATAGCACAGTCAAAAGACCTGTGGGGAGGAAGCACCTCAGCTGATTTCTTACAGAACACATCCCGGTAATCGCTGTATTCAGCGGGAAGATCAGAAGAAACAGAAGTGGTAGCAACCGGAAGTCTCTCCTTGGGGGCCACCTTGAGAAGACACGATGAGAAACATGAGGGACCCCAGGCCAGGACCTGCCCAGAGACCCAGTCCACATGTGGAGAGTGGAGCTGTAGCCAAGGAAGGCCCAATACAACAGGGGTAGAGGTCTTGGGTAGAATGAGAAAGGATATCCACTCCTGGTGGAGAATCCCTACCGACATCCTAATGGGTAGCGTCTGGAAGCGAATAGGGCCCCCTGGGAGAACGGTGCCATCAATTGCCGAGACTACCAATGGGGTAGTGAGAGGTGAAAGGGTAAGCTTCATAGAAGCAGTTCTCCAATCCTTAAAATTGCCGGCAGCCCCGGAATCCAGATATGCAAGGGTTGATTGAGGAGAATGGCCTACATGAAGGAACACCGGCAGGAGATGGCGAGAAGGTGATGTTTCTGGGTCCAATACTCCACCTTCCAAATGTATTAGACCCGAGCGTCCGACTTCTTGAAGCTCTTTTGTAATATCTTAGAGGAGCCGGCTCGGGCTTCTTTAGCGGCTAGTGCTCTCTTACGTCTTTGCCAAGAGTCTACTCCAGTGGGACAATATGCTCTTCAGTTCCGTATCCACACAGCTGAATTGAGCTGGAACAATGAGGCCCTGGTCGCTACCTTTTTACTTACGCCCCTTCCTGCCCAAGCCAATTTTCAGCTTTCTGCACTGTCGCTGTTTAAATGACAATTGCACGGTCATGCTACACTGTACCCAAACAGAATTTTTGTCATTTTGTTCAAACAAATAGAGCTTTCTTTTGGTGGTATTTGATCACCTCTGCGGTTTTTATTTTTTGCTATACAAATAAAAAAATACCAAAATTTTTGAAAAAAAAAAAAGTTTTTCTTTTTTTTCTGTTATAAAATTTTGTAAATAAGTACGTTTTCTCCTTCACTGATGGGCACTGATAAGGCGGCACTGACGGGCACTGATAAGGGGGCACCGATGAGGCGGCACCAATGAGGTGGCACTTATGGGCACTGACGATGGGCACTGATATGCGGCACTGATGGGCACTGGTAGGCTGCACTGATGGGTGGCACTGATATGCAGCACTGATGGGCATTGATAGGCGGCACTCATGGGTGGCACTGGTGGGCACTGATTGGCGCTGATAGGCGACACTGATGGGCACTGAAAGGCTGCAATGATGGGTACTTATGGGTGGCACTGATAGGTAGCACTGCTGGGCACTGATGGGCACTGATAGGCGGAACTGCTAGGCACTGATGGGCATTGATACATGGCACTGATGGGCACTGATGGCACTGATATGCGGCACTGATGCATATCCCTGGTGGAACTGGCAGTGGTAGGCATTGTGGGTGGACACAGATTGGCAGCTGCCTGGGCATTGATTGGCAGCTGCCTGGGCACAGATTTGCATTGCCTGGTGGTCTAGGGGGGCATACCTGGTGGTCCAGTGGGTGGCCATCTTGGTGGTCCTGGGTGGCTTCCCTGGTGGTCCTGGGCGGGATCCGAGGGGGGGACGCGCTGATAAACTATCAGCACAGACCCCCCTGTCAGGAGAGCAGCCGATCGGCTCTCCTCTACTCGCGTCTGTCAGACGCGAGTGAGGAAAAGCCGATCAACGGCTCTTCCTGTTTACATTGTGATCAGCCGTGATTGGGCACGGCTGATCACGTGGTAAAAAGCCTCCGTCGGAGGATTTTTGCCAAGATTGGTGTTGCGGGGTGTCAGACTGACACCCTGAACCACCGATTGCCGTGATGCGCGCCCCCACTGGCGCGCAGCGGCTGTTATCCTGCAGGACGTCAATAGACGACCAGTCAGGATAACTGAACCACTTCCCGGACGTCAATTTGCTATTGACCGGGCAGGACGTGGTTAAACAAACCCGTTGATCAGCAAGGCAGGCTTGCAGTGCACAGGTTAATATAGTGTTCTGTGATAGGGCCTGGGGTGGAGTCAGGCTTGGAGGAGATCATAAAGGAAGCCAGGTGAAAGAGTCCAGCCTCTAAGATGAACACATGAGGAGGAAAAGGTAAGATGGCAGACAGACATTAGTGCATATCCATGACACTACCATGACGTGGAAAAAGATTATACCTATTACTCCAACTCCCAGCATTTTTATTTAAGGATCAATCTGTTCTTAACCGACTCCACTACCCTACAAACAATAACAGATACAAAGATTGGCACAACCACATGGTCAGATCTTGCAATGATCAGTATGAAATTCTTTACCACCCCCAATATATCAACTGGAAAAATTTGGAGACTCAATAATTAACTTATCGCTCGCTCCCCATACAAAGAGCAGATCGCTTCTGAGATTGATACCTTTTTTAAAGGTTCTGCGAGCAACCGCTACATTCTACGGAATGCTCACAAGGCCTTCCTGAGAGGTGTACTAATAAAAATAGAAGTCTACGAGAAAAAACTTAGGAATGCCATAATTAATCACCTCTTACATCAGATTAAAACTTTGGAACAATTTATTAAAACTAATCCTACCCCACAGATTGCAACCACCATAAAAACAAGCTGACAAGAATTAGGAGAACATTTACGTCATCGTTTTTTATCTTAAAACATTGAAATTGACCTGGTATACCCAGGCCAACAAGCCTGGCTCTTTTTTAGCCAGGCAATATAAGCATCAGCAGGCACAAACTAATATCCCCTATATCCTCAGTGATGAGGGTAATAAACAGTAAGTACAGCCATCACTTCCCTCCTAATTCATAAAGCCCCTGGTCCTAATGGGTATGGGAATGAATATTATAAGATCTATGCTTCCCAACTTTCTCCCCATTTATACGCAGCCTTCAACCACACAGCTAGCAAGGGAACTGTCCGTAAAGAATCCTTGGAAGCCTTAGTAGTAACTAACCCCAAACCAGGCAAGTCTCCTGACTCCCTGACACTCCCCTGCCAACTACTGGCCCATTTCCCTCCTTAACACTAGCACCAAATTGTTAGCCAAACTGATAGCGACCCGCCTCTCACCACTTATCCCATTGCTGGTACATGAAGATCAGGTGGGCTTTGTGGCTGGCAGGCAGGCCTCAGATGGTACCAGATGGTTCATCGACCTTCTTTTTTTTTTTTATAAATTGTTTTTATTTAAAAAGAATTTCAAACAGGGTGATACAGATAAAAGCGGTAAGCATGGGTAGGTTTCATAGCTTGACAGGTCTATATTACTACATATGGATAACAAAAGAAAATAATAAAAAGTCCCAGGGGGGACCAATAAGCAGATTCTATAACAACCAGCAGAAGGTGAAACACCATGGCTTATAAAAGGAGAAACTAAAAGACAAGAGAGGGGGGGACGGGGGAGGAAGGGAGGAGGGGAAGTAGCAGGAAAGGGGATGGGAGGGTGTGGTTGATAAGTGGTTAAAGTGGTTGTAAACCCACTTTTTCAACTTGCACCTACAGGTAAGCCTAGATTAAGGCTTACCTGTAGGTGCAAGAAATATCTCCTAAACCTACACGGTTTAGGAGATATTTACTAAAATGACAGGCGCCGCTGTCTAACGGCGCATTCATGGGGTTAATCCCATTCACAAACTCGGCTACTTCCCAGCAATAGCTAGGCGTAGCCGAATGGGACGCCTCCCGTGCGCATGCGCAGAGTGACGTCTCCGCCGCTCCGGCCAATCACAGCGCCGGAGCGGCGCTGTGATTGGCTGGTGCGGCGATACCCGGAAGTAACATTCCGGCTATCGCCGCAGAGATGGCTGCGGCTCAAGACAGGGACATGGACGGCTTCGGGGGCCCCGATCTAAGGTAAGTGGTACATAATGAGCTAGTATGCTAGTCATACTAGCTCATTATGCCTTTCTCTTGCAGGTGTTGTAAAAAAAAAAAAAACCGAGTAGTGGGTTTACAACCACTTTAAATATGCTAACAAAACGAATAAAGCAATTAACCACTTAACGACCGCCCACCGCCGATTTACGTCGGCAGAATGGCACGGACAGGCAGAATCACGTAGATCTACGTGATCGCCTTTGTGCAGTTGGGGGGTCCATCCGGACCCCCCTTCACTGCAGTGAGCGGCCGTTAAGTGTTCGGGAGCGATCAGGCATGAGGGGGCGGCCGCTCGATTCCGCCCCCCCCTCGCGATCGCTCCCGGCCAATGAAAATGCTTCCTCCGCCATGTGATGTAAACAAGGCTGGAGGAAGTGATGTCATCTCCCTCGCCGCGGTCTTTTCGTTCCCGGCGCCGAGCAGAGAGGAAGCAGGTTAGTGCACTAACAGTCCACTGACACGTAGGTACACATAGGCACACAAATCACCCCCCAGTCACCCCCAGATCACCCCCAGGTCACCCCAAAGCCCCCAATCACAGTGTCACTGATTGCAGTGATCATTTATTTTACTGATCACTGCATTTAGTGTCATCTGTGATTGTAAAAAGTTGCAGGGCAGTTAGGATTAGGCCCCTTTAGGTCCAGGGTAGCCCCCTAACCCCCCCTAATAAAGGTTTAACCCCTTGATCACCCCCCAGGTAACCCTTTCACCCCCTAACTTCAGCGTCACTAAGCGATTGTTTTTCCGATCGCTGTATTCGTGTCGCTGGTGTTTTAGATAGGCAGTTATTTTTTTTTAGGTTCGCCGCAGGTTTTTATTAGTGTCAGGTACCCCCATATATTATTTTAACCCCCTGATTGCCCCTAGAGTTAACCCTTTCACCAGTGATCGCCGTATAAGCGTCACTGGTGTCACTGGTTAGCCAGTAAGTTATTTAGTTATTTAGGTTACCCGTCAGGTTTTTATATAGTGTCAGGTACCCCCATATTTAACCTAATAAAGGTTTTAACCCCCTGATTGCCCCTAGTTAACCCTTTCACCAGTGATCACCATATAAAGGTTACGGGTGACGCTGGTTGATTAGTTTGCTTTTTATAGCATCAGGGCACCCGCCGTATATAACCCAATAAAGGTTTAACCCCCCTGATCGCCCGGCGGGTGAGATCAATTAGGTTTTAGCGCCAGAGAGGGTCTGCGTCGCCCCAGGCAGTGTTAGGTTAGTGACAGTAACGCTAACACCCACGCGCAAAGCATACACCCCCCTTAGTGGTATAGTATCTGATCAGATCTGATCAGATCTATACTAGCATCCCCAGCGGTTTAGGGTTCCCAAAAACGCAGTGTTAGCGGGATCAGCCCAGATACCTGCTAGCGCCTGCGTTTAGCCCCTCCGCCCAGCCCAGCCCAGCCCAGCCCACCCAAGTGCAGTATCGATCGATCACTGTCACTTACCAAACACAACACACATAACTGCAGCGTTCGCAGTGCTTGGTTTTTGGGGCCCTGTACGCGGCTAGGCTCCCAAAAAGTCCCACACATGTGGTATCCCCGTACTCAGGAAAAGCAGCAGAATGTATTTTGGGGTGCAATTCCACATATAACCATGGCATGTGTGAGCAATATATCATTTAGTGACAACTTTTTGTACATTTTTTTTTTCTTTTTGTCATTATTCAATCATTTGGGACAAAAAAAAAAATATTCAATGGGGTCAACATGCCTCTCAGCAAATAGCTTGGGGTGTCTACTTTCCAAAATGGGGTCATTTGGGGGGGTTTTGTGCCATCTTGGCATTTTATGGCCTTCAAAACTGTGATAGGTAGTGAGGAGTGAAATCAAAAATTTATGCCCTTAGAAACCTTGAAGGCAGTGCTTGGTTTTTGGGGTCCCGTACGCGGCTAGGCTCCCAAAAAGTCCCACACATGTGGTATCCCCGTACTCAGGAGAAGCAGCAGAATGTATTTTGGGGTGTAATTTCACATATGCCCATGGCATGTGTGAGCAATATATCATTTAGTGACAACTTTGTGCAAAAAAAAAAAAGTTTGTCATATTCCCGCAACTTGTGGCAAAATATAAAATATTCCATGGACTGAACATGCCTCTCAGTAAATAGCTTGGGGTGTCTACTTTCCAAAATGGGGTCATTTGGGGGGGTTTTGTGCTATTTTGGCATTTTATGGCCTTCGAAACTGTGATAGGTAGTGAGGAGTGAAATCAAAAATTTGCGCCCTTAGAATTCCTGAAGGCGGTGCTTGGTTTCCGGGGTCCCGTACGTGGCTAGGCTCCTAAAAAGTCCCACACATGTGGTATCCCCGTACTCAGGAGAAGCAGCAGAATGTATTTTGGGGTGCAATTCCACATATAACCATGGCATGTGTGAGCAATATATCATTTAGTGACAACTTTTTGTCATTTTTTTTTTTTTTTTTTGTCATTATTCAATCACTTGGGACAAAAAAAAAATATTCAATGGGCTCAACATGCCTCTCAGCAATTTCCTTGGGGTGTCTACTTTCCAAAATGGGGTCATTTGGGGGGGTTTTGTACTGCCCTGCCATTTTAGCACCTCAAGAAATGAGATAGGCAGTCATAAATTTAAAGCTGTGTAAATTTCAGAAAATGTACCCTAGTTTGTAAACGCTATAACTTTTGCGCAAACCAATAAATATACGCTTATTGAAATTTTTTTTACTAAAGACTTGTGGCTGAATACATTTTGGCCTAAATGTATGACTAAAATTGAGTTTATTCGATTTTTCTTATAACAAAAAGTAGAAAATATCTTTTTTTTTCAAAATTTTCGTTCTTTTTCCATTTATATCGCAAAAAATAAAAATCGCAGAGGCAATCAAATACCATTAAAAGAAAGCTCTATTTGTGGGAAGAAAAGGACGCAAATTTCATTTGGGTACAACATTGCATGTCCGCACAATTTACAGTTAAAGCAGCGCAGTGCCGAATCCCAAAAACAGGCTTGGTCCTAATGGCCCGAAATGGTCCGGGGCTTAAGTGGTTAAAGTACCTAACAAGATAGAGAGTTATTCATTTCATGGATGACATTTATACCAGGTTGACCAGAGTTTTCAGTGTTTATTAAACATAAGTTGGTTGTCAAGTCTATTGGCCATTAGAGATTCGTATACATAGTTTGTTTGGGTGATAAGCAGTGCTTCGGATACATTTGGTGCTTTGTCAGTTTTCCAATTTCTTGCAATTAGCGTCCTGGCAGCTAAAAGGATATGAGTTATCACTGTTCTGTAGTCAGGAGGGAAAATGTCAATTCCTATGTTTAAAATGGCTAGGGCGGGATTAGGACGGGTTAAAATTCCCGTAATTCCCAAAATATGGCGAAAGATGGAGTTCCAGAAACTGGTGAGGTGTCTACAAGACCATAGCATATGGAGTAGGTTACCTGTTGTTCCGCAGTTCCTCCAGCATAGTGGGGAACATTGGGTCCCGAACTTGGAAAGTCTGTAGGGAGTAAGATACCACCGAAGCGCTATCTTTTGGGATAGTTCCCAGTGGTTGACGCATCTGGATGCCTTATAGAGCGAACGAAATGCGTGTTGCCACTGGGGAAGCGAAATATCCACACCCAGGTCTTCCTCCCATTTCTTAAATGGATGGGATTTTATAAATGTCATTTTATGTTGGAACAGATTGTAGAATAGGGAGATTCCCTTTGTGGGGGTAGGGTTGGTGTTATAGAAGCGCCATACCACTGTAGGGAGGCGAAGCCTGTGTGAACTCAGTGATCTAAGAAAGTGGGAGATTTGTATATATTTGTACAGGTCTGTATGTGACAGTGAAAATTTGTTTCGCAGGGAATTGAATGAGAGAAGGACATCGTCCTGGTAGAGATCATCTATAGTCCTAATTCCTCCATTCATCCAGCTTTTGACAGAGAGATTAGGTATCACTTGAGAGAGAGTTTCAATGGGTATTGGGACATCTAATAAATCGGTGGGTGGGACTTGGAGGTTTCTCAGGTCTCTCCAAACCAGTAGAGAGGCTTGGATGGTGGGGGGTAGAGCTCGTAGAGGTAATTGTCTCCACACATCTATGAGGAGGAGGGATTTCAGGTCCGTGATTGACATGAGAGACTGTTCAATGCCTCTCCATATGGAAGGAGTCGTTGGATGAAACCAACACTTAAGTTGTGTTAGGAGAGAGGCACGGTAGTAGTCTCGGATATCAACCAACCCCATCCCCCCGCTAGGCGGTGCTTAACTAGTAGGGTTTTGGAGAATCTTGGTCTCTTTGCTTTCCAAATGAAATGAGAGAAAAGGGTGTTAAGCTTTTTGAGGTGTATGGCAGATAGAGGAATGGGAAGTGTCCTAAATACATAGAGCATCTGAGGGAGGATTAACATTTTAAATGCCGCCAGGCGCCCTGACCAAGACAATTCAACATTAGAGAGTCTTTTAATTTCTGCTGTTAATTTGTTAATCAAGGTAGAGTAGTTAATTTCAGCTAGTAGCAAAGGGTCTGAGGTAATTTTTATACCTAAGTAAGTAATGTGGGATTTGCTCCAGGAGTAAGGGTAGGTGTTTTAGAGATGGCTTCTCAGATTGGGTGGTATACCCAGCTCTAGGATTACTGATTTTGAGAAATTTACATTATAGAAAGAGATATTACTGAATTCAGTAAGAGTGTGATGGGCATGACGTAGGGATGTGGAAGGGGCGGTCAGGAACAAAATAATGTCATCTGCAAATAGGTTAATGTCATGGTATTGGCCATGAATAGGGAAGCCTGTAATGTCTGGGTGGGACCTGATCCTCTCGGCCAGTGGCTCAATAAGAAGGTTAAAGATGGAGGGGGAGAGGGGACACCCCTGTCGTGTGCCATTAGAGATTGAGAAGGTAGTCAAAAGCATGTTAGATGTGTAAACCTGGGCACAAGGGGAGGAGTATAGAGCGAGTATGGCAGAGAGGATGGGTCCCGAGAATCCGAACTTCTGCAGGGCTTGGCTCATGTATCCCCAGTGTATCCGGTCAAACGCCTTCTCCGCATCCAAGGATAGGAGCAGAGAAGGCGTTCGACGGAACCTAGCACACTGTATCACACCCAACACGCGCCTTGTGGCATCTGAGGTTTGTCTGCCCTGGGTGAAGCCAGATTGGTCAGGGCCAATTAAAAGGGGGAGGATAGGCATTAATCTATGCGCTATAAGCTTAGCATAAATCTTAACATCGGTATTTAGTAGAGATATAGGTCTGAAGTTCGCTGGGTTAGTAGGTTCTTTCCCAGGTTTAGGGATAGTGACAATGTATGCCTTAAGCATCTCTGGAGGAAAGGAGGCAGAGGACATTGCAGTGTTGAACACCTCTTGAAGAGTTGGTGTTAGATTACTTAGGAAAGACTTGTAATAATCATTAGGAAGTCCATCAGGACCTGGGGATTTGCCTAAGGGAAGTGTTTTAATGATCTCCTTGATTTCACACTCTGTAATAGGCGAGTTAAGGGAATGGAGTTGATCGGGAGACAAGGAAGGGAGGTTGATTTTCGCAAGGAAGTCCTGTATAGCACCTACTGTGGGTTGGGGGTACTAGGGTCAGCCTGTAAATTATAAAGAGAGGAGTAGTATTCAGCAAAGGAGTTAGCTATGTCTTTAGGGTTGAATATTTTATGTTGATTGCTCGGGTGTAGAAGGAATGGGATTTTTGTTTTGACTCTGGCAGATTTAAGCCTTTGGGCCAGAAACTTGCCTGCTTGGTTACCCGAGGCGTAGTGATTCAATTTCAAATACTGGAAATGCTTAGCATGTTGTTCAATAAGAAACGTCCTGAGATCCGAATGATGTTGTGATAGTTGTTGGGAAATACGTGCATTAGGGTCAGATTTATTCAATGCCTCTAGTTTCTGGATAGTAGTAAGAAGTTGTTCTAGCCTGTGGGTCCTCTGCCTCTTTTCCCGTGCACAAATCTGTAAAATTATACCTCTAACAAATGCCTTATGGGCACACCATAACATCGCAGGGTCCGAAACCGAGCCCATATTTTCCTCAAAGAAGGTATCCAGGCTACTTGCTATCTTTGATGCATGAATGGGCATCTTAAAGACACGAGAATTGGCCCTCCATATGTAAGCAGGACTAGGGGTGTATCCCTCCATCACCGTGATCGAGACAGGTGCATGATCGGACCATGTGATGTCATGGATGGTGGAGGAGGACACCGCCTGCAAAAGCATTTTGTCCAGAAGGATCAAGTCTATTCTCGAATAGGAGTTATGCTGAGTAGAGTGAAAAGTGTAGTCCTTCTCGTTAGCGTGCTGGCATCTCCAGACATCGAAAAGGTCTTCTGAGTGGAGTAGGTTTTGAAGTTGGGGTATCGGGCGTTTGGATTTAGAGGAAGAGTCAAGTGTGAAATCCACAGTTAGGTTATGATCACCACAAATAACCAGAGATCCCTGCTTAAGCTCAGTAACTTTATTGTACAGCCTTTTCAAGAATCTGAGTTGGTGAGAGTTCGGGGCATATAGGTTGACAATGGTGAAGGGCTTATTATTGAGTTCACCTATCAATATGAGGTACCTCCCTTCGGGGTCAGCATAGGAGTTCAGCAAGGTAAAGGCCACTGAGTCTCTAATGGCAATAAGGACACCTTTCTTTTTGGAAGATGCTGAGGCAGAAAAAATATGGGGGAATCGGTTATGGCGAAAATAGGGAGGATTGTCTGAGAGGAAGTGTGTCTCCTGAATACAAAGGACATCAGCCTGAAGTTTGAGGGCCTCCCTCCAGACCGAGGTCCTCTTGGCCGGGTGATTTAGGCCATTGACATTAAAAGAGACTATTTTAAGCGCCATGTATGAATGAGGGGTGTGTATGATGACTATACCTCTTTCCAGATGAGATGACTAACATCCCAGGATCAGGAGATGGCGTAGAGACGAGATGATGTTCTTCTTGTAATGGGTAGGTTCGCAGAATTTCCGAGGCAGGATCAACCAGGGACAGGATTGAGTAGGTGAAACAATGGGGGACAAAGAGATTAAAACAGAGGAGGGGAAAAAATAGAAAAAGAGAAACAATACGTAGTTCACTATAAAAAATGTAAAAAACAGGTTCAAACAAGAACCAGAGGGAAGACTGGCTTCCCATAACTTGACGGAGGGGTATCAACTTGAAAGAGTCAGTGGGCTACAAACTTCAGAGCACACCGGGAACCTTGAAATACATGAATCATAAGAAAGTAAGAAATAGTTGGTCAAGATGTTTGTTTTTTGCCGCTCTTCTTCCGCGTCACCTTTTGCCATTCATATTGTGGGTCCAGCTTTGGTGGGGGTGAAGGCCCTGCAGGAGATTTCTCAGGCAGAATATCCAATGCTCGCAGCAAGGAGAGACCTTCATCTATGTCTATAATCACTGTGGATTTACCCTCATGTGTGACCGTAAGCTTAACTGGATACCCCCAGCGATAAGGGATGTTGTGGTTGCGGACTGCTTTGGTCACTGGCAGGAGGGATTTGCGCTTCTGCATAGTGAATTGTGATAGATCTGCGAACAGTTGGATATGTGCAAACTGTTCAGGTGGCTGCTGGGTTTTGCGGAACGCAATCATCAGTTGTTCCTTCACTTGGTAGAAGTGTACCCGCATAAGGACATCTCTGGGGATATTATCCGGAAGATGAGGAGGTTTGGGCAATCTATGGATGCGGTCTATTTGCATTTCTACCTCTGGGACGGAGGGCAGGAACTGTTTCACTAGGTCACGGGCGTATTGTTGGAGTTGTGCTGGGAGGATGAACTCAGGCATCCCTCGGATTTTTACATTATTCCTCCTTGATCTATCTTCGAGGTCAGCGACCTTTGCCCTGAGCCAAGAGAGTTCATCTGAGTAATCAGCGTGCGCATCAATCAATGTGTTGTGGGACGCAGCGAACTCTCCCATTTTCCCTTCAATGTGATCAACTCTGCCCGCTATGTCTCCTATGTCAGATTTAAAGTTCTGCATGCATTGCATCAGGTCAGCGTGCATAGAGCTGTGGAGGGAAACAAGCATGTCCTTAAGAGTAGTGTCTGATGCAGGGTGACCTGATGTAGGGAATGAGGTGAAGGGGTCAATCAGCTCCCTCGTGTCCTCCATAGGGCTGTGTGAGTTTCTCACCTGCATCCTGTCGCTGTCCAGGCGAGGTTTGGACTTCGCTGGGCTGCGAGATAGCGGGGTAGCAGCCGGTGGAGATGTCTGTGTTTGGCTCAGAGGTGATCCTGGGCTGGCTGCTGCGGACCGCGAGCTGCCGGAGGAGGGTGGTGAGACATTCCCCGCGTCGGCGCCATCTTGGATAGGCCCGCGGCCTCTCGGCGGGTAGAAATCTTCTAATTTCTTGGGCTGAGTATGATCTTTCCGTTTTCGGGTCATTCCCCAAGTGTCCCGGGACCTTCAGGTGGGATGTAGAGGGGAAAATAGCGGCCGGTGTCGTGCTATTTGTAAGCGGTTCCCGTGTCTGGAGCGGAGCTGTGCAGTCACACGTCCATGCAGTTGCGCGGTAGCCACGCCCCCCCGGTTCATCGACCTTCTTCAGTGGACTGAGCATCACAGGACTCTCTTTGGATGCAGAGAAGGCGTTTGATCGAGCCCACTGGCGTTACTTAATGGCTGTGCTGCATAAATTTGGATTTCAAGGAAACATCCTTAACGCCATCCTTAGTCTTTTCTCCAACCCAAGTGCCAGAGTATGGACCAATGGAATGATATCTGATCCCTTTGGCATCACCAATGGCACAAGGCAAGGATGCCCTCTATCCCTAATAATATTTTCCTTAATGAGGGAACTGCTAACCCATGCCATTCAAGTCAACCTCTCAATTACAGGCATTTCAGTAGGTGCTGTTATGCAGAAAATAGGGCTATATGTCATCATTTCGCTTACTGATCCCATCAAGTCTTTACCTGCACTACAAAAAGCCACATTTCTCTATATAAAATTAATTACAGTAAATCCTTAATGCTTGGCATGTGTTTACCACAACCAACTAGAGACCTAATCACCACAAACATTCCTCTCGTGGGCTCCTGATTATACCCTCCCTTGGTATTCAACCAATATCACCCTTATCACGACTTCTCAACATAAACTTACAAGCGTTAATAATTAAAGTATGACTAAACAACTTTTTTGTTGCAGAGGGATTAAAACACCTGTCGGGTTTTTATTGCTGTCTGTGTCCACGTTAGGAAGATTCTCTATCTCTTCTCCATCCCTATTTGTCCTGTCTATTATTTTCTGGGGACATCCCAAATTTTGGGTTGTCCCCAGAAAAGTAATACAGGGGAAATCTTGCAATGGGGATGCTAGTTCTGGTGTACTGGGGATCCCCAAGGAATTACCTTAATTTGCAGGGGTTTCCTGTCCCTTCCTGTTTGGCTAAGGGACAGGAAGTGAAGGGAAATCTCTGCAATGGCACACAGAAGGTGAAAAAATTCTGACAGGAGTTATAACCCTCTCATACTCTATCCAAAATGAAAAAAAATATGCCCATACTTTAAGCTTTCTCGCATATCTCAGGGTCTTCAACAAATTGCTGCCTCCTGGGCAGGATGTATGGCCTTAATAATTTTCATGCTTCATCATATATTGTACCTATTTAGATCAATACCTGTCCCGATTCTGTCCTCTCATCTTGCCAAACTCCAAGCTATAATCAACACATGCATCTGGAAAAGCAACTGTCCTCGAGTAAAACACATAATTCTCTGCACACCAACTAAGTATGCTGTCCTGGGTGTACCTAACATTGGGTCCTACTATAAAGCGGTAATACTGGATCAAGCTAAAACCCCCGTCATAGACCAACTTGGCTCCAAATAGAACATAAGGCTTTAGCTGTGTCTCCGAAGTAGTTGCTAAGTGCCATCCTTCTTCAATTGCAATGTCCTAAATCCTTCCTGGACACTCCTACAGCTACTTCTCGAGTATGGAAAGCGATTTACCAAAAATGTAATAGTAATTGCATTACTTTATCATTTTCCTCTTACCACCCTAGACCTTCTCATTCCGAACACTTCTTTTAATTCTTGGACCGAAGCTGGCCTCAACAATCTCAAAGCATTGTACTAGGGCCCTGTCCTCAAATCTTTTCAACAACTATGTCGGACCTACACTCTTAATCCCAAACATTTTTATGTACCTCCAACTCCGATCTGCCTTAGCTCATTTGCAGTTTTCTCAAAGCACTGTCCCCCTGGACTTAATCCATTTCTTTGCCCTTGTAAAACCATCTTCCAAAGGAACCTCATACATTTTTAAACTGATACTAAGTCCTCTTCTTCAAAGTCAATCCTCCTCCATGTGTTTATAGGAACGAGAGACAAATCAAACTTATACCACAACACAATGGCTCTTAGCCCTAATCTCCACGATTAATGCCTCACATTGCATATCCCATTAGGAAACAGCACATAAAATCTTCCATAACTGGTACCTAACCTCGACCAAATTAGCCCACATGTATCCATCGGTTTCCCCAAATTGCTGGAAACAATGTGGTCACTATTGCTCATTATTTCATATCTGTTGGAGCTGTCCCACATTTAATTTCTCTCCCACTCAGACGGTATTACTCAGCATGAACTCTCATCTCCAGCCTACTAGTCTTAATACCTTAATGACCCACCTTTTTATAGCCATTCGATTAGCCAGAGAATGAAAATCTCCCTACTCCCCTACCCTAGAAGAAGTAATCCATATATTGAATGAGGATTGCCTTCTTGAATACACCTTTGTCAAGGCAAATTTACAATTGCAAACCTTCTCACTTAAGTGGTAACCCTGGCTTCTCCATTGGAAAGGCCCTGGTGAACTTGAATAATGTAATTATCTAGGCGAATGCTCTATGCACACTACCATATACCCAGAGACCCACACAAGCTAAATGGCCATCTGTAATGCTTTAAAGTGCTCCTTCGACTCACAATTTTTAGCATGCATATTCTCTTTCAAGTTCTGTTTCTGCTGCTAGTATTTTGTTATTTTGCTAAAAAAAAACTTAGGCTCAATATAGCCCTACCCCAGTCATTGTTTACTGTATATGAGCTCTCAAACACTAATGTTACTTAGTGACTCTGTAAGTATGTATGTTGCTCATTATATACGGTTCACTTCTATCTTTTGTAATGCTTATGAAATGTAATAACATTTAAAAAAGAATCTATACACAGAAGGCTCTATAGGTCATAAAGATAAGGGAAGAAGAGGACCCCCTAACAGAAGGAATTCAAATAGGGATAGGCTCTGGTCCAGTAAGTGGGATGGAAGGAACAATGATAACATTAAAGGTATTTGGAATAACAGGTTTAGGCCTCTAGATCAGGGGTCTCCAAACTTTCTAAACAATGGGCCAGTTTACTGTCCTTTAGACTTTAAGGGGGCCGGACTGTAGCCATTGGGAGTAGAAATTGTCCTGGCATCAGTCGGAGTAAACAATGCTTCTTTGGTATTAGGGGGAGGAATAGCGCACCGTTGTTGGTGTCAGTGGGAGGAAAAGAGTCCCATCTTTGGTGTCAGTGGGAGGAATAATGCCCCATCCTTGGTAATAGTGGAAGGAATAGTGCCCCTTCATTGGTATCAGTGGGAGGAATAGTGCCCCTTAATTGGTATCAGTGAAGCCCCGCACACACGATCGGATAACCTATGGATTTTCGTCCGGAAATCCGATGAAACTGTTTTTCAAAACACTCCGATGAGCCGAGAAAAATGAAGTTTAATGCTTATGAGCATGCGTCGACTTGATTCTGAGCATGCGTGGGTTTTTTAACCGATGGACTTGCCCATAGACGATCGGAAATTCCCATCGGTTTTTTATCCATCGGAAAATTTTAAAACAAGTTCTATTTTTTACAACCGATGGAAAAAAGACCGATGGGTACCATACACGATCGGTTGGTCTGATGAAAACCATCCATCGGACGGTTTTCATCAGTCAAACCGATCGTGTGTACGGGGCTTTAGAGGAATAGTTTCTCATCATTGGTATCAGTGGGAGGAATAGTGCCCCATCATTGGTATAAGTGGGAGGAATAGTGGCCTATTATTGGTTCTATTGTGAGAAATAGTGCTCCTTTATTGTTGTTACCACCAGGAATTATGCCCCATTATTAGTGTCAATGGAAGGAATAATATCTTGTATCAGTGGGAGGGAAAGTACCCCAAGGGCCAGATAAAGGCAAGCAAAGGGCCACAGTTTGGAGACCACTGCTCTAGATGAAGAGTATACATTCAAAGACAAGCATAATATTTTTCAGACCAAAGGGGGGCATAGGACCCTACCATAGAGAAACCACAGAGATCAGTGGAAGAGATAAAACAGATGAACAATAGGAAGAACAACCAGAAACAAAAAAGGGAAAAAGGGGAGGTAAAAAAATCAAGAAAGGATCTAATGAAGTACGAGTGGGTTTAGACGAAAAGACCGCAAATATCCCAAGTAATGTATACAATTTAAGCCAAAGAGTCCTCACTGATGATGAGAGGGCAGTCTTACAAAAAGGATTAAACCTTGCCCCTACGAAGCAGTTGAGTCAATTTAAAGCATTTGTGGAAATTCACAAATATATTTGAAAGTTAACTCTTAAAAAAAATACTGCCTACAAAAATCCTATTGTATCCAATACTTCTGTATGCCCAAAGGTTAATTTTAGTACTTTTGAAAGGAAAAGATACCCCAGGGGGTTTTGTGATGCAGCTAAAAATACTAATGTTCATTGCGATATCAAAACTATGATTTATTTATACAGACTTGGCACTACAGGGCACATCTGTTAGATTCAAAAGCATATATTCAAAATAATACAATAAAAACATGTACATAGAGGGACAGCCGTAGGGATACATATACAATGAAATGTCAAGATAGTCAGGTGTTACAATAATAATGATAAAGACACTGACGCGTTTCGACCTTATTAGCTGGATACTGTTTAGGGTCTGTCCATTCAGGTGGCTACATAGGCTCTGAATGCGAGCTTCAAGAAGCCATCTCCTTATATGTTGGTCAGGATGAGTGGGCGTGCCTGGTGGACTCCGAGCAAAGCGGCTCACCTTTCCCACTTTCCTGCCCTTTAATACTCACATCTCACACCTGTCACTTTCGCTATCATCACACACATCACACCATACGCAATTCCTACATTCACTCACATTCATTCATCTCATTCACCATTTCACTAATTTTTCTACCTTTCACTTTCCCATTCACGCTCACTTTTCTTCTCGCCCTTCACCATCCCATTCTTTTTCTCCTCACAGCACCCTTTTCCATGCCTCTGTTTTTTCATGCCTCTGTTTTTTATTTGTTTTTATTTATTTTTCTAGGCCCACACAGCCCATTCACTACCCCTTTCCTACACTCACTTCTATCATCATTCTTTACCCACTGCACCTTTGCACTAGGGCTTACTATTTACTTTATATACACATTTTTCACCCATTAATGTAGTCATTAACACATGGAAATTTCTATATCATTCCACATTTCCACAGTATTCGCGTGCCTGGATTGGCCTCGGTTTTCTGGCTTCTGCCCCTGCTCCCTGACCTCTTCCTCCAAGAACCCCTCCTCCACCGCCAGTGCGACCTCTCGCGGGCCTGGGGGTGGTCACCACACCGGCAACTTGGGAATTTTTCATCTCACCCCCTTCCTCACTTTTACATGGGCCATTAGGGTCGCTGGCCCTAGCCACAAGGTCCTCGGTTGGTTCTTGAACCCCACACATGGGGAGGTCCTCCTCCCCCAGCCGTTAATGGGTAATTATATCCATCCATACAATACTATTTATTGTAGATGTTTGATTGTGGAGCGTGCTCTTGTTTTATGAACTATCTTACCTATACTATGTACTTTCTTACAGAGCACCCCTCTCCTACCCCCTGAAGAAGACCGTTATGATAAGGTCGAAATGCGTCAGGATTTTTATCATTATTATTGTAACACCTGATCATCTTGACATGTCATTGCATATGTATCCCTATGGCTGTACCTCTATGTACATGTTTTTATTGTATTATTTTGAATATATGCTTTTGAATCCAACAGATGTGCTCTGTAGTGCCAAGTCTGTATAAATAAATCATGGTTTTGATATCGCAATAAACATTAGTATTTTTAGCTGCAACACAAAGCCCGCTGGGGTATCTTTTCCTTTCATAACCATTTGGGGTGTGCAACGCACCTACCCACTGATAGTATCGCTATTCCCTTGCTAATTTTAGTACTTTTAATCCAGCAGAGGTAAATTGGGACTTTATTAACATTAAAAAAGCCATTTGGATGATCTGGATATGTTGGAAAATGGATGAAATGGATGTAATAATTTGAGAGAAAAAAAAGGCGAACAGCGAACAATTTGGGGTGTTTGCGGCAAATTCGAAAAGCCGCGGAACACAGTTAAAAGTCTATGGGAGAAATCAAAAGTGCTAATTTTAAAGGTTAATATGCAAGTTATTGTCATAAAAAGTGTTTGGGAACCTGGGTCCTGCCCCAGGGGACATGTATCAATGCAAAAAAAAAGCAGTGATTTTAATAATGCTTAAAGTGAAACAATAAAAGTTAAATATTCCTTCAAATTTCGTACCTGGGGGTGTCTAAAGTATGCCTGTAAAGTCGCGCATGTTTCCCGTGTTTAGAATTGTCCCTGCACAAAATGTCATTTCTGAAGGGGAAAAAAGTACTGTATATACTCGAGTATAAGCCGACCCGAATATAAGCCGAGGCACCTAATTTTACCACAAAAACTGGGAAAACTTATTGACTCGAGTATAAGCCTAGGGTATGCCTCACTTTGCCTCACTGTGTCCATGCCTCACTGTGTCCATGCCTCACTGTGTCCATGCCTCACTGTGCCCATGCCTCACTGTGTCCATGACTAGACTGACGTTTAACATGGGAGTCTATGGAAGGGGTGCCTGGCTTTGAAAAATCGGTGCTCCCCGGCCGTAAGTCCCTCGGACAAGAAACTTTGCAAACTTGTAGAGAAAGAGTGGGGCTACATGTGTGCTAAGTTTGGGGTCCAGAGGACCTACGACCGGCAGGTACCGGGTCCCCAAATTCACCAGAGAAATTACCGTTTAACATGGGAGTCTATGGAAGGGGTGCCCGGGTTTGAAAAATCGGTGCTCCCCGGCCGTAGGTCCCCCGGACAAGAAACTTTGCACACTTGTAGAGGAAGAGTGAGGCTATATGTGTGCCGGTACCGGCTCCCCAAAATCCGGGAGATCAGGCGCAAAAAGATGACTCGAGTATAAGCCGAGGGGGGCATTTTCAGCACAAAAAATTGTGCTTAAAAACTCGGCTTATACTCGAGTATATACGGTAATTTAAAACCACTCGTGGCTATAATGAATTGTCGGCTTCCCGGCACTACAGATCAAAGTCATTGAAAAAAATGGCAGAGGTCCCCCCCCACAGTCCATTACCAGGCCCTTTGGGTCTGGTATGAATATTAACCACTTCCATACAGGGCATTTTCACCCCCTTCCTGCCCAGACCAATTTTTAGTTTTCAGCGCTGTTGCACTTTGAATGACAATTGCGCACTGCAACACTGTACCCAAATGAAATCTTTGTTTTTTTCCCCCACAAATAGAGCTTTCGTTTGGTGGCATTTGATCATCTCTGCGTTTTTGATTTTTTGCGCTATAAACAAAAGAAGGGCGACAATTTTTTTTAAAAAACACAATATTTTTTACTTTTTGTTTTAATAAATATCACAATTAAAAAAAAAAAAAAATTTCCTGAGTTTAGACCGATATGTATTCTTCTACATATTTTTGGTAAAAATAAGCGTATATTGATTGGTTTGAGCAAAAGTTATAGCGTCTACAAAATAGGGGATAGATTTATGGCATTTTTTTTTTTTTTTACTAGTAATGGTGGCGATCTGCGATTTTTATTGTGACCGTGACATTGCGGCGGACATATCGGACACTTTTTGACATGTTTTTGGGACCATTCACATTTATACAGCGATTAGTGCTATAAAACTGCACTGATAACTGTGTAAATGTGACTGGCAGGAAAGGGGTTAACACTAGGGGGCTCTGGAGGGGTTAATATGTTCCCTATTGAGTGATTTTAACTGTAGGGGGAGGGGACTCACAAGGGGAGGAGACCGATGTGTGTTCCTCTGTACTGGGAACACACATCGGTCTCCTCACCTCTGACAGGAGGTGGATCTGTGTGTTTACACACACAGATCCACACTCCTGCCGTGATCGCGGGCAATCGCGTGTCCCTGGCGGACATTGCGGTCGCCGGGCACGTGCACCGGGTCACGAGCGGTGCCGCGCGTGCCCCCCTAGACGACCGGGAAGAAAAGACGTCATATGGACGTCATAGGGAATCCCCGGGGTTCCCTATGATAAGGACGGGTGACCCCGCCCCTTCTTACGCGTCATGGGGGTTTAGTTCCTGCTGGAGCGGGGAGACTGCAGCGTCGCTGGAGAATGGATCATCGTTGGACATCGTCGGGATTACATCGCTGGAATTTATTTATTTATTTATTTATTTTTAAATAAAGGACTTGTCCAACTGTGTCTGTGTGTTTTTTACAAATTTTTACACTTTCTTTGTGAAATGGTAGTGGTACAATGTACCCCATTACCAATTCACATAGGGGGGTGTCCCGGGATCTGGAGTTCCCCTCTGTTAAAGGGGGCTTCCAGATTTTGATAAGCCCCCCGCCCGCAGACCCCCACAACCACCGGGCAAGGGTTGTGGGGATGAGGCCCTTGTCCTCATCAACATGGGGACAGCCTCCCCATGTTGAGGGCATGTGGCCTGGTACGGTTCAGGAGGGGGGGGCGCTCGCTCGTCCCCCCTCTTTTCCTGCAGCCTGCCAGGTTGCGTGCTCGGATAAGGGTCTGGTATGGATTTTTGGGGGGACCCCACGCCATTTTTTTTTATTTTGGTGCGGGGTTCCCCTTAATATCCATACCAAATCTGAAGGGCCTGATATGGAATTTTGGGGGGACCCCCACGTTTTTTTTTTGGTTCGGGGTTCCCCGTTATATTCATACCAGACCCAAAGGGCCTGGTAATGGACTGTGGGGGGGACCCCTGCCGTTTTTGTCAATGACTTTGATCTGTATTGCCGGGGAACCGACAATTCATTATAGCCGCGAGTGGTTTTAAATTACTTTTTTTCCTTCAGAAATTACATTTTGTGCAGGGACAATTCTAAACACGGGAAACATGCACGACTTTACAGGCATACTTTAGACACCCCCCAGGTACGAAATTTAAAGCAATATTTCACTTTTATTGTTTCACTTTAAGCATTATTAAAATCACTGCTCCCGAAAAAGACGTTTTTAAAA
Organism: Rana muscosa; assembly: GCA_029206835.1. Lineage (NCBI taxonomy): Eukaryota > Metazoa > Chordata > Amphibia > Anura > Ranidae > Rana > Rana muscosa. Next base: position 971,353,930 of record CM055118.1, read on the forward strand.
CTTTTTTTTTGCATTGATACATGTCCCCTGGGGCAGGACCCGGGTCCCCAAACACTTTTTAGGACAATAAATTGCATATTAGCCTTTATAATTAGCACTTTTGATTTTTCATGTTCGTGTCCCATAGACTTTAACGGTGTTTGCGCGTTCGACCAAATTTTTTGCCTGTTCGCATGTTCTGGTGCGAACCGAACAGGGGGGTGTTCGGCTCATCCCTACTGCAGAGGAATAGGGGAATTGTGATTAGACCAGCTGATAAGGGTGGGGGATTCTGGATAGGCCTATCTATAAAGGGGAGATAGAGCGTCAACTAGTGGATAAGAAGATGTACAGTATGTTAATCTTAGAGGGGGGACCCAAAAGTTAGCATAATACTACCAAAAAAAAAGCCAAAGAATGGTATCATTATTAAAAAGGATAGGGAATATCCTGGTATTTTACATTCTCCCTAAAATTCATAAATGTCTTACAGACCCACCTGGGAGTTTCTGGAGTAGACTCACATACATCAAGACTATCAGAATTTATTGCTCTGCATCTCCAACTTTTTGTAGGAAAGCTCTATGGATAGAAAGTATTCCTAAGGAACAATTCTTTAGATACAGGTGAAATTGTACTAGTTTTTGAACAACAATCTGAGAATTTGATACAGAAATTCCTTGACAAGAAATATAAATCCGAGATTATTGGCAAAGCTTTTAAAGAGGCCCTCGATTGTAGTGTTGGGCGAACAGTTCGAGCAGAGCAAACGTTCTGCCCGAACATCGCCTGTTTGCCTAATGCCAATGCTGATGTCGCTGATTAAGTGTTATTGGGATCTTGAATCTCTGACTGTCTAAGCTGCCTAGTTTGTAGGTGTTGATTTTATCTTAAAGGGCTATTTTTTCTGCATCTGTTTGACAGGTGCGCCAAATTTAATTGTTTTTACAGCACGGCCATTTTTTTTCTTTCATCAAGAGTACCTCTAGAAGGTTACGGAGTAAAGGCACCACAAACACCCAAAGACCAATTTTTCCACAACTGTGTGACAGGGGCATCAAATTTTTATTTTTTATGGCAAGGCCAATTCTTGCTTTCATTAAGAGTGCCTCTAGAAGGTTACGGGGTGAAGACACTTTTATTTTTGAAGAGTGAAAGTCATACATAAGTAATCAATAAGAGAAACAATGAAGTATGATAATTGCACAACTCACAGTAAGCAAATGCATAGTCAGAGTCTATTACCCATGAGCTATTCTGGTCCTTTGGTTTATGACAAACCACGGACTACAATGGTAAGATCAGGCCCAACAGGGGGAGGATCCCTCTTCTCCTGGCACCCCAAATGGGAACAACCTGTGCCGGAGGGGGAATCTCTAACCCCCGTCTCAAGCCCTCAACCCACCGTCAAATACGGGAATAACAAAAGGATAATTGCTAAATAATTAAGCTTAGAATTACTTAAACTCTGAAACTTTCACTAAACTGTAATAATTCTCATATTAAGGAAACATGAGGTGAAGGAGATGGGAGGGAAGAGAGGGTGAGAAACTTGGAATGAAAGATGAGAAAGAGAAGAAAAGAGTAAGTATGCCTATCATAAAGCGCTGAGTTTATTTCATTCTGGCAGGATGTTAGTAACAAGGGGGATGTCTACCTAGCGGGCCGAGGGTTCCCAGGTAGCCTCAAATTTATGGGCTGTGTCCAGTAATATGCTGGATAACTTTTCCTGAGACATTATCCAGGATGTTTTCCTTTTAGCAGCCAATGTTGAAATTTTCGGTTATTTCCAAGCTTTAGCCACAGTAAGTTTAGCTCCTAGTAGAATGAAGTGGATTAGCCTGTGGGTGGACGTGGAGATCTTTGGTATCTGGGCATTAAGAAGGGCAACCATTGGGGTTCTGGGGATATGGCATCCAGTCAGCCTGTCAAAAAGGTTAAACATTTTTTTCCAAAAGGAGCGTATTCTGGGACATTCCCACCAGATGTGGGCCATTGTACCCGAGAGTTGACAATCTCTAAAGCATAGAGGATCTGCCAAAGGAAAAATAGAGGCCAGTCTAGTGGGACTATAATATCATCTAGAGAGCACTTTCAAACTGGCCTCTGTCAGAGATGTATTTAGGATACCCTTAAAAGACTTGAAGCAAGCCATCTGCCAGCTCCCCAGGTCCCACAGGAATTGGAAATCAGACTCCCAGGAACAGGGATGAGCCGAACACCCCCCTGTTCGGTTCGCACCAGAACCTGCGAACAGACAGAATGTTTGCGTGAACTTTAGAACCCTATTAAATACAATGGACTCGAACGTTCGAAATCTAAAGTGCTAATTATAAAGGCTTATATGCAAGTTATTGTCCTAAAAAGTTTTTGGGGACCCGGGTTCTGCCCCAGGGGACATGTATCAATGCAAAAAAAAGTTTTAAAAATTGTCGTTTTTACAGGAGCAGTGATTTTAATAATGCTTAAAATGAAAAAATAAAAGTGAAATTTTCCTTTAAATTTCGTACCTGGGGGCTTGTATAATATGCATGTAAAGTCGCGCATGTTTCCCGTGCTTAGAACTGTCCCTGCACAAAATGTCATTTTTGAAGGAAAAAAAGTCATTTAAAACTCACTCGCGGCTATTAATGAATTGTCGGCTCCCGGCAATAGAAAAGTCATTGATAAAAAAAAAAAAAAAAGCGTGACGGTCCCCCCAAATTCAATTACCAGGCCCTTCAGCTCTGGTATAGATATTAAGGGGAACCCCGCCGCAAATTAAAAAAAATAAATGCGTGCGGTTCCCCCCAAATATCCATACCAGGCCCTTCAGATCTGGCATGAATTTTAAGGGGAACTCCACCCCAAATTTAAAAAAAAAATGGCGTGGAGTTCCCCCCAAAAATCCATACCAGACCCTTATCCGAGCACGCAACCTGGCAGGCCGCAGGAAAAGAGGGGGGGATGAGAGAGCGCCCCCCCTCCTGAACCGTACCAGGCCACATGCCCTCAACATGGGGAGGATGTCCCCATGTTGATGGGGGCAAGGGCCTCATCCCCACAACCCTTGCCCGGTGGTTGTGGGGGTCTGCGGGCAGGGGGCTTATCGGAATCTGGAAGACCCCTTTAACAAAGGGGACCCCCAGATCCCGGCCCCCCCCTATGTGAATTGGTAAGGGGTACATTGTACCCCTACCATTTCACGAAGAAAGTGTAAAAAAATTTAAAAAAAAACACACAAACACCTTGGAAACGTCCTTTATTAAAAAAAGAAAAAAAAAAGAAAAAACATTCCAGCGATGAAATCCAGTGTCCCGCGGCGATCCGATGTCCAGCACTGTCCATCATTGGCTGAGCCTGGGCGGACCTGATGGGGAACTTCCTCCGCAGTCCATTAAATGTATAGACCCGCCCCTTCTAAAGTTCCCCATCAGGTCCGCTCAGCCAATGAATTGGTGTAAGGCTAAGCGGACCATATGCGGAACGTGAGAAGGGGCGGGTCTATTCATGTATTACACAGTGAAGGAAGGTCCCCATCAGGTCCGCTCAGGCCAATGACGTAGGCGGGGTCTGACATACGAGGGGGCGGACCTGATGGGGAACTTCCTTCACTGTGTAATACATGAATAGACCCGCCCCTTCTAAAGTTCCCCATCAGGTCCACTCAGCCAATGACTAGGTGTAAGCCCCCTGCCCGCAGACCCCCACAACCGCCGGGCAAGGGTTGTGAGGATGAGGCCCTTGTCCCCATCAACATGGGGACATCCTCCCCATGTTGAGGGCATGTGGCCTGGTACGGTTCAGGAGGGGGGGCGCTCTCTCATCCCCCCCTCTTTTCCTGCGGCCTGCCAGGTTGTGTGCTCGGATAAGGGTCTGGTATGGATTTTTGTGGGGACTCACGCCATTTTTTTTTATTTGGGGTGGAGTTCCCCTTAAAATCCATGCCAGATCTGAAGGGCCTGGTATCGATATTTGGGGGGAACCAGTGGCGTAGCGTGGGGGGTGCGAGGGGGGCCGTGGCCCCGGGCGCAACATTTTAGGGGGCGCAATCCTGGCTCTGTCCCCCAAACTTTATTTCCTGTGTCCCCGCGGCCTGCGTTCCAGCCGCCATGTTTTTTTTTACAATAACATCCAGCCGCCATGTTTGGTCTCCGGCTGCCCCTGTGATTGGGCGAATGGGGTCATGTGCCTGTGCGTCCTTCCTCTTTCACGTACCGCTCGGCGCGCGCTGACGTCATTTTAGTGCACCGGACGCCTTCAGCTCGGCTCCCCTGATGGTTGACCGCGACACCCCGAGCCCGCTCGGACACCAGCTTGGCCTAGGCCGGCCGCCGCGCTTTTCTTCTCACAACACCGGCCCCACATCCTCCCGCACCGCAGGTACCAATACCACGCACGCACACACACATCTACTAGACACGGCCGCGCGGCGTCTCTGCCCATAGCCTGGCTGCAGCCATCGGATCCTTCTCCCCAGCATGGTCACTGGTGCACTTCCATGCTACACCAGCGAACCTTCTGAATGTTGCTGCCTCGCTGGTTACCTCTCCATGCCTGTAGGCTTCCAGTTGTCAGTTTAGTGTAGTCTGTGTTGTGTCGAGTGTGTTGCAGTGGTCAGTGTAGTGTAGTCTGTGTTGTGTAGTCTGTGTTGCAGTGGTCAGTGTAGTGTAGTCTGTGTTGTGTAGTCTGTGTCGGGTGGACCTATTTACACCCATCGCTCTTGCATTTTGTGATATGCCTATGATGTTCTTCCAAATGTGAGTGTACATTTTTTAATCTTTTTTTAAATAAATACTTCCTTGTACGGTATCACACTATGTGAGTTTTTTTCCCCATTACGCATGTTATGTGGTTACCGTATCTCTGGCTCCAACAAGACTATATGTATTCACACTTCCTGGTGTTTACGGGAATTTGCGGTGCCGACTGATATGCGGATTCAGGACCAGCTGGATACACCTTGCTGACTGATTATTTAAACCTGTTTTGACTTGGGTGGTATACACCTTACCAAGTCAATACCATCTGGTAAGCCTCCTCCTTATATCGGTGGTGGTGTCTCTATCCTTTCACAGAGAGGGTCATATCCATGCAGTTTTTTCTACACTTTTGGACTGTTATTTGTGTGTGGTCACAATAGAGGACTGTTTCGTTCTGATTTATTTACATATAATATTTTTTTTCACGGATCACACTCAGTCACTTGGTGTCACTGAAATTAATATATATGCATGTTTGCAACATTTGTTATGTGTTGGTAACTGACTCTTTCACAAAAATAAGCGCTACACTTTTTCATATTCACCAGTTTTTGCTTTGTCTCAGCTGTGTTGGCAGCTAATTTTTGTGTTCACTCATTGCACAGCGCAGTATATCCCATATCTAATTTTTTGCATAGTCTGTGTTGTGTAGTCTGTGTTGCAGTGGTCAGTGTAGTGTAGTCTGTGTTGTGTAGTCTGTGTTGCAGTGGTCAGTGTAGTGTAGTCTGTGTTGTGTAGTCTGTGTTGCAGTGGTCAGTGTAGTGTAGTCTGTGTTGTGTAGTCTGTGTTGCAGTGGTCAGTGTAGTGTAGTCTGTGTTGTGTAGTCTGTGTTGCAGTGGTCAGTGTAGTGTAGTCTGTGTTGTGTAGTCTGTGTTGCAGTGGTCAGTGTAGTGTAGTCTGTGTTGTGTAGTGTGTGTTGCAGTGGTCAGTGTAGTGTAGTCTGTGTTGTGTAGTCTGTGTTGCAGTGGTCAGTGTATTGTAGTCTGTGTTGTGTAGTCTGTGTTGCAGTGGTCAGTGTAGTGTGTGTTGTAGTGTAGTGTGTGTTGCAGTGGTCAGTGTAGTGTGTGTTGCAGTGGTCAGTGTAGTGTGTGTTGCAGTGGTCAGTGTAGTGTGTGTTGCAGTGGTCAGTGTAGTGTGTGTTGCAGTGGTCAGTGTAGTGTGTGTTTCAGTGTAGTGTGTGGTGTAGTGTGTATTGTAGTGGTCAGTGGACAGTGTAGTGATCAGTTTAGTGTAGTGTGGTGTAGTGTGTATTGTAGTGGTCAGTGGACAGTGTAGTGATCAGTTTAGTGTAGTGTGGTGTAGTGTGTATTGTAGTGGTCAGTGGACAGTGTAGTGATCAGTTTAGTGTAGTGTGGACAGTGTAGTGTCTATTGTAGTGGACAGTTTAGTGTAGTGGACAGTGTAGTGTAATGGTCAATGTAGTGGACAGGTAGGTCAGTGTAGTGGTCAGTATAGGAATCGGGTAGGTCAGTGCGGTGGACAGTTAGGTAAGTGTAGTGAACAGTCTAGGAATCATGTAGGTCAGGGTAGAGGTTAGTGTAGTGGTCAGTGTAGTGGTCAGGTAGGTTAGTGTAGTGGTCAGGTAGGTTAGTGTAGTGGTCAGGAAGGTTAGTGTAGTGGTCAGGTAGGTCAGTGTAGTGGTCAGGTAGGTCAGTGTAGTGGTCAGGTAGGTCAGTGTAGTGGTCATTGTTGGAATTTGGCTGGTCAGTACTATTGTAGGAAGGAAAGGGACTCAGGGAATGCTAAAAGTCCATATGTTAGGGGGCGCAAATTTCTTGCTTGCCCCGGGCGCTGACAACCCACGCTACGCCACCGGGGGGAACCACACGCTTTTTTTTTTTTTTTTATTTGCGGCGGGGTTCCCCTTAATATCTATACCATACCTGAAGGGCCTGGTAATTGAATTTGGGGCCCCCCCCCACGCTTTTTTTTTCTTTTTTATCAACAACTTTTCTATGTATTGCCGGGAGCTGACAATTCATTAACCACTTGCCGACCGCGCCATGGACGAAAGACGTCTACAGCGCGGTCGAGTTATCCTGAGTGGACGTCCCAGGGACGTCCTCACAGAATCTTGCTCGCGCGCGCCCCCTGGGGCGCGCTCCAGGAAATGTCAGTGACCGCCGGGTCCGGAAGACCCGGCGCATCACGGATCACGGTAGATGGCCGCTAATCGAATGAGCGATCACTTGTAAACAGACCGGTTTCCTCTCTCCCCTCTGTGTACCGATCGGTACAGTGTGAGAGGAGAGGGGAGGGAGCGGATCATGTCAGCTCCCTCCCCCATGTCAGCTGTGGGCTGGATCTGTGACAATTGCAGTCACAGATCCAGCCATCCATCCATCCCTGCTCAGCCATCCCTGTACAATACCCTGTGCAATACTCTGCAATACCCTGTACAATACCCTGTGCAATACTCTGCAATACCCTGTACAATACCCTGTGCAATACTCTGCAATACCCTGTGCAATACTCTGCAATACCCTGTGCAATACTCTGCAATACTCTGCAATACCCTGCCAATACTCTGCAATACCCTGCCAATACTCTGCAATGCCCTGTGCAAAACTCTGCAATGCCCTGTGCAATACTCTGCAAAACCCTGCCCATACTGTGCAATACTCTGCAATACTCTGCAATACTCTGCCCATACTGTGCAATACCCTGCCATATTGTGCAATACTCTGCCATATTCCGCAATACCCTGCCATACTCCTCAATACCCTGCAATACGCCTCAATACCCTGCCATACTCCTCAATACTCCTCAATACCCTGCAATACTCCTCAATACCCGGCAATACGCCTCAATACCCTGCCATACTCCTCAATACTCCTCAATACCCTGCAATACTCCTCAATACCCGGCAATACTCCTCAATACCCGGCAATACCCCGCAATACCCCGCAATACTCCGCAATACTCCGCAATACCCGGCAATACCCGGCAATACTCCTCAATACCCGGCAATACTCTGCAATACCCGGCAATACTCCGCAATACCCGGCCATACTCCGCAATACCCGGCCATACTCCGCAATGCCCGGCCATACTCCGCAATACCCGGCCATACTCCGCAATACCCGGCCATACTCCGCGATACCCGGCCATACTCTGCAATAACCACTTCCCGCCCGCCGGCCGTCATATGACGTCCTTGAATTTGTGCGGGGATATCTGAATGATGGGTGCAGCTACAGGCATCATTCAGATATTCGCTTTTTCAGCCGGCGATTCCCTACACCATAAGAATGATCATAGTGGCTGTTCCACCGCTTTATCGCTCTTACGGGAGATGAGAGGGGATGCCCCCCCCTCCCGCTCCTCCCGGTGCTTCTACCGACTCACCGCTACGATCAAAGCCAAGATTGTTATTTTTTTTGTTTTTTATTTCAGGCTTCCCAGCCTAGAGGTGAGATGTGGGGTCTTATTGGCCCCATATCTCACTGTAAAGAGGACCTGTCATGCCATATTCCTATTACAAGGGATGTTTACGTTCCTTGTAATAGGAATAAAAGTGATCAAAAAAAAAATTGGGGGCGGAAAAACATGTCAAACTAAAATAAACAAAGTAAAATGAACAATAAAATATATATATTTTTTTAAAGTGCCCCTGTCCCCGCGAGCTTGCATGCAGAAGTGAACGCATACGTAAGCCCCGCCCACATATGAAAACGGTGTTCAAACCACACATGTGAGGTATCTCTGCGAACGTTAGAGCGAGAGCAATAATTTTGGCCCTAGACCTCCTCTGTAACTCAAAACATGTAACCAGTAAAAATATTTAAAGCGTCGCCTATGGGGATTTTTAAGTAGCAAAGTTTGGCGCCATTCCACGAGCGTGTGCAATTTTGAAGGGTGACATGTTTGGTATCTATTTACTCGGCGTAACTTCATCTTTCACATTATGCAAAAACATTGGGCTAACTTTACTGTTTTTTTTTCTTTTAAGCACAAAACAGTTTTTTTTCCGTCAAAAATGCGTTAGAAAAATTTCTGCGCAAATACCGTGCAAGATAAAAAGTTGCAACGACCACCATTATATTCTTTAAGGTCTTTGCTAAAAAAACATATATAATGTTTTGGGGTTCTATGTAATTTTCTAGCAAACAAATGATGATTTTTACATGTAGGAGAGAAATGTCAGAATTGGCCTGGGTGCTCCAGAACGCCTGAAGGTGCTCCCTGCATGTTGGGCCTCTGTATGTGGCCACGCTGTGTAAAAGTCTCACACATGTGGTATCGCCATACTCGGGAGGAATAGCAGAATGTGTTTTGGGGTGTAATTTGTGGTATGCATATGCTGGGTGTGAGAAATAACCTGCTAATATGATAATTTTGTGAAAAAAAAAAAGAAAAAAAAAATCTTGATTTTGCAAAGAATTGTGGGAAAAAATGACAACTTCAAAAAACTCACAATGCCTCTTTCTAAATACCTTGGAATGTCTTCTTTCCAAAAAGGGGTAATTTGGGGGGTATTTGTACTTTTCTGGCATGTTAGGGTCTCAAGAAATGAGATAGGCTGTCAGTACTTCAGGTGTGATCAATTTTCAGGTATTGGCACCATAGCTTGTGGACTCTATAACTTTCACAAAGACCAAAAAATATGCACCAATTTGTACTTATTTTTACCAAAGATATGTAGCAGTATAAATTTTGGCCAAAATTGATGAAGAAAAAATACTAATTTGCAAAATTTTATAACGGAAACAAAGAAAAATTAATTTTTTTACAAAATTTTCAGTCTTTTTTCTCTTATAGCGCAAAAAATAAAAAACCCAACAGTGATTAAATACCACCAAAAGAAAGCTCTATTTGTGTGAAAAAAAGGACAAAAATTTCATATGGGTACAGTGTTGTATGACTGAGTAATTGTCATTCAAAATGTGAGAGCACCGAAAGCTGAAAATTCGTCTGGTTAGGAAGGGGGTTTAAGTGCCCAGTTGTCAAGTGGTTAATAGCCAAGAGTGAGTTTTAAATGACTTTTTTTCCTTCAGAAATTACATTTTGTGCAGGGACAGTTCTAAGCACGGGAAACATGCGTGACTTTACATGCATATTATACACACCCCCTAGGTACGAAATTTAAAGGAATATTTCACTTTTATTGTTTCACTTTAAGCATTAATAAAATCACTGCTCCCCAAAAAACTGCAGTTTTTAAAACTTTTTTTTGCATTGTTACATGTCCCCTGGGGCAGGACCCAGGTCCCCAAACACTTTTTATGACAATAACTTACATATAAGCCTTTATAATTAGCACTTTAGATTTCTCCCATAGACTTTTCGAATTTGCAGCGAACACCCCAATTTGTTCGCTGTTCGGCGAACGGGCGAACAGGCAATGTTCAAATTGAACATGAGTTTGACTCAAACTCGAAGCTCATCCCTACCCAGGAAGTCATAAAGGAAGATTTAGAGTTAGGTAGAGTAAGTGACGAGTAGATGATTGAAATCCCCCCCTTCTGTTCCATGGCCTGTCCACACCAAAGTTAATAATCTGTGAACCTCAGTGGGAGTGGTTTAACCTTCCAGAGTGAGTGCAAGAAATGTGATATTTGTCCAAACCTGAAACGTTCAGTAATGGGTATGTCTAGCTTTTTGATGCAGTAATTGAGGGTGAAAGGACCCGTGGATGTGAAAAAATTTACAATTTGGTACAGTCCCTTGTCCAACCACCATTTAAATGCTATAATGTTCATTCCTGGGGGAAAGTCTGGGTTGTTAAATAAAGGTGTTAGCGGCTTGCTATCTGACACCCGGGCTGTCGATGCGCGCATAGCGTCCCATAGGGCAAAAGAATGTGATAAGGTAGGGGCCTGTAACGGTAGGGGTTACCGCCATTTAAGGATATTCCCTTTCCGAACACACATCAGCTACCGACACTCCACAGTCAGGCGAACCGAGACCCATAGAAATAATTCTCCCCCAGATACGAGACAAACGCTCTGTATGAGGTTCAAACAGGGAATGAATCTTTATTGCAAGCACATGGTAACACACTTCTCATCCAAACACTTCCCTCCCATCCTTGGGAAACAGGGTGGGTTAAACTGTCCAATGACAATGGTGATACAGGTCAAGTGTGTTCAAACTTCTCCTTCAGTAAACAGTCTTAGCAGGGGAAGGTTTGCTGGAGTGATCTCCTTCCCCCCCTTTCCTCACAGCAAGACACTTAAACATCCCATAATAGGCAGCCAGGCTGTCTACCAAGCTCCAATCCACATCACCACAAACAACAATGAAAAGGTCTTTAGAAGCTAGTCTGGATTCACTAACATTACAACAGGCATCCAGGGGGTTGGAGGTGATGACATTAACATCTTTCAACTAACATGTTGAATTCAGAATCAAACACACAGTAAATAGTTCTTTACAGATATCCTGGGGAATATTGTAGATTAATATTACAGACTAGACATGTGCATTAGTTTTCGTCCGAATGCATTTTCGTCCGAATTTCAGCTATTTTCGTTATCGTTTTAACAAACGAAAACGAAAGCACAGAATCCGAAAACCGAAAGATCCGACATAAACAAATGCTTTATTTTCGTTTTCGTTGCTACAACAGTTCGATATAGATAGGAGATTCGACGTGACGCTGACAATAACAATCTGTGTCTATCGAATCTGTGGTCGAATGTGCCTAACCTTAACTCTATTAGTCCAAGATTATTCTACATAGGAGAGAAAAGATTCGACATTATAGAGAGAAAAGATTCGACCTAGGAGAGAAAGATTCGACATAGGAGAGGAAAGATTCGACATAGGAGAGGAAAGATTCGACATAGGAGAGAAAAGATTCGACATAGGAGAGGAAAGATTCGACATAGGAGAGGAAAGATTCGACATAGGAGAGGAAAGATTCGACATAGGAGAGGAAAGATTCGACATAGGAGAGGAAAGATTTGACATAGGAGAGAAAAGATTCGACATAGGAGAGAAAAGATTTGACATTATAGAGAGAAAAGATTTGACATTATAGAGAGAAAAGATTCGACATAGGAGAGAAAAGATTCGACATTATAGAGAGAAAAGATTCGACATAGGAGAGAAAAGATTCGACATTATAGAGAGAAAAGATTCGACATAGAGAGAAAAGATCACTGCTTGTGGGCGGAACATTCGACAGACACCATAAGCCTTCAATGACAGATTCGACCTTAATTAATTCAGATTTTCGGACGAATGCAATTTTTAACGAAAAACGAAATAAATAAAAACGAATTTCGGGAGTAACTAAATAAATTTATTTTTTGCACGAAAACGAAATTCCGAAACGAAATATTTCAGTGTGCACATGTCTATTACAGACCCATTTTAAAGCAATCCAAGACATATTCTCAATGTCCATTATTTTCTGGCTCATACTTTCTAAGAATTTCTGGGGTCCACGGGTCCACCCGTTACAGGGCCAAAATCACAGGGCAATTTTTTGGGGGGCACCAAAGTACGAAGTTCAGAGTCTAGCATGGAACTGCTTGTTTTTCTATTTCTACCCAGTCCGGTTTCTCGAATCTGGAGTACACTATTGATAGTTGGGCGGGTCTGGCAGCTAGATAGTACTTGTGTAGTTGAGGTAAGCCTAGACCTCCCCTTCTTCTATGCGAGTATAAGGTTTACTGAGGGATTCTATAGCCAGCCTTTCCCCAGGTGAATTTCAGTAGCTTGCTTTGAAAGGATTTGATGTGGTCCCTCTTGATTATGATGGGGAGAGATCAAAACAGGTAGAGCAGTCTGGGGAGCAGCATTATTTTTATAGCGTTTATCCTCCCCAGCCATGATAGGTTATTTTTGGACCAGGACTTAAGGTCTGATTCAAGTATATGGTACATCGGGGGGTAATTACTAGAGTAGAGGGCTTGAGTCTTAGCTGTCAAGTTGATTTCAAGATATCTAATGGAAGACTCACTCCATTCAAATTTAAAGGATTTTTGTAATAGGGCAACTGTGTCTGGCTGTAGAGAAACGTTTCGTGCTTGAGACTTGGAGTAGTTAACCTGGAGTGTGGCATAAATTAGGAAGTGAGATTATTGGGGAGGTGAGGAATAGGAAAATATTGCCCGCAAAGAGACCGCATTTATGTGTTTGGGGGCCACATGATACCCCTTTTATGTTTGGGTTTGGCGAATTGAGATGGCTAGGGTTTCAATTGCTAAACAAAAATTAGCGGTGAGAGTGGACAACCTTGTCTGGTCCCTTTCGCTATATGTATTGGTTTGGAATAGTATCCCTGAAGTCGAATGTAAGCTTTTGGTTGTGAGTAGAGAGCCTGAATTAAGCCCATGAAACATCTGCCATAGCCCCAGCCTTCTAGGAGAGCAAATATATAGGGCCAGCAAACCGAGTCAAAGGCCTTGTGTAGATCTAATTGTTTCGGTCCCCCTTCCCAATTAGTCTGGAGTATGGAAACTATGTAAATTGCCCTTCTAATCTGGTCAGGGCCCTATCTGCCTGGGATGAAACCCACTTGATCTTTATGGATGTAAGTATTAACCACTTAAGGACCGAGCCTCTTTCTGAGATTTGGTGTTTACAAGTTAAAAACAGTTTTTCTTTCTCGTACATCACGGGACACAGAGCGACATAGTCATTACTAATGGGTTATATAGATACCGTCAGGTGCTGGCACTGGCAACTTCCAAAACCGGAAGTACCCTCCCCTATATAAGCCCCTCCCATCCGGGAGCACCTCAGTTTTTTGCCAGTGTCTAAGGTGTTGGCCAAGAAGAAACATGTGTTTTTCACTGAGCTTGCGTACAGGTTCTTTTGGGCCTCAGTAAGCTATTCCGGATCCGACCAAAAAAGCTTCATAGCTAAACGGTCGGTACCCGGGCCTTGCAGAGAAGAGCAAGGTTTTGCCTGTAATGCTTCTCTTAGGAGAGCTGGACCCTGGGATCCAGAGCTCTGGTCATACCCACGACCAAGATGTTTTCTGTGCAGGGTGCTATACAGGTCCAGGGGAGTGGAATCCTTGGGAACCCGGTCCCTGAAGGTTTGATTACAATGCCTGCCGTGATAGGTGAAGTTTGGGCTTTTGTGGACCAAACAAAGTCCTGCGGCGGGGAACAGGTAAGTGGGGGCCCCCAGGAACTTGGTTCTATTGGGGGGCCCCCAAGCCTAATTTGTCTTTCTGTCTGTTACCTAATGGTATTCCCGCAAAATTCTGTGCATGCCTGTAACTACTAAAAAAATGTAATAATTTTTAATGGTGGTCAAGAAAAAAAAAAAAAAAAATGTGTTTTATATATATATATATATATTTAATATATTAGACTGCGGTACCTGTGTTTGTCCACTAGAGGCCGCTGTGGAATGTTTTCTTGTCATGTGGACTAGTTTCTTGTCAGCAGAGCAAAGTCCAGGCAGATGGTGAGTTCTCTTATAGGAAACTGCTTCCTCTGCCATGTTGCAGTGCTCGTCCATCCCCCGGCCTGCGGCAAAGAGGGGCCCTGGCTCCTGTCCCTTGTTTCCATTTTTGAAATTAGCGCCGAAGGCGCACGTGGCCGCGCGCGTGCGCGTGCACGCGCCTCTATATATAGAGGTGAGCCGGGAAAGGGGGCAGAGCCTGGGGGATGACGCTCTGTCCGCGCCGCAGCGCTTCTGCGCATGTGCGGGCGTCCCAGCAGTTTTAAAAACCACAATATTGTAGTAAGCTGGCTATGAAGTACAGAGACAGAGCTGGCAACATTTAAAGGCATACAGCAAGCGGTTGATACAGGCATCCCCTAGAAAGGCACATTAGTAGACACCAACTGTTTCTTATAGCAGCATTTATGCTAGACTATTATCAGTAACTGGTGTATTACGGCTGGAATACCTCAGCTTTAGGCTTAGGAATATGCCGTCCAGAAGCTCCGGAACTGAATCTTCCAGGAAGCGAAGGGGGTCTCATCGGGCTCGGAGGATCTTGGGCATACTTCTGCTGCACCAGTCTCCCCTGAAGTTCAGAGGTAAGTGACCGTAGAGACCCCGCAGGGGTACTTGGTACTGTGGCTGTCCTCAGTTCACCTGCTCCTGTGTATGTAACAGAGGAGGTTTTTTCCTCAGCTCTGGGAGGATTAGAGAGAGATTGTCAACATTTATCGCTGCCTCCCTGTCAGGGAAAGCACGCCCGATCTCCGTCTCCTCCTTCAGAGTGCCTGTTAGCAGAGCAACAGTCCCATACAGGGATCGACCTGCCTGAAGGGGATCAGGATGAGGTTGATTCTGTTATAGAGGAATCAACAGTGGGGGAACCTTTTCTCAGCATCTCAAGCTGAAAGATTATGGGTTCAGTCTCTGACTAACATGGTCCGATCAGCATTTAAAAATGCACCTTGCGGAACCATCAACCACTACTGTATCCTCGTTGGGGTCGCTAGAAGCCCCCAGACTGTCTGTTCTTTTCCACTTCACCCTTTACTGAAAGGGCTCATTTACCAGGATTGGGAACGTCCTGAGAAAATATTTATTCCCCCAAGAGATTTCCGATGGTCTATCCCATGGAGGATAAGTTCATCAAAAAAAAAAAAAAAAAAAATGGAAGGTCCCTACAGTGGACGCAGCCATCTCTTGTATGTATAAATCACTGACATGTCCAGTGGATAATGTCCAAATGTTCAAGAACCCAATAGATAAAAGATTGGAGTCCTTATGAAAATCTGCTTGGTGATACAACCAGCAGTAGCAGCTATTGGGGTCTGCTAAGCAGTGAAGGATCAGTTGAAACAGGTCTTGAGGGACTTGACAGATCAGCAGGCTTTGCCCTAGCTGATCTACCTAGAGCCTTAGGCTTTGCGGTTGACGCCATAAAAGATTCAGTCCATCAGGCCTCCCGCCTTACGCTGCCTATAGTACATATGCGTAGGCTCCTATGGCTCAAAAACTGGTCTGCTGAAGCTCCCTGTAAAGAATGGCTGGTTAGCGTCCCATTTCATGGTGAACGCTTATTCAGGGAAAACCTGGACAAATATATCCAGAAAATTTCCAGCGGTAAAAATACGCTCTTGCCGGTTAAAAACAGAGTTAGAGGCCCTCTTTAAGAGGCCTGCTTCTCCAGTCCCTGGGGCATCGGCTGTGTAACAGTTCCGACGGCCTCCTCGGTCAAATCCCGGGGGTAAAAAACAGGGACAGTAGCAGGGTAATGAGAAACCCTGGGTCAGGGGAGGTACAAAACCTCCCCCAAAGTTAAATTCATTGAAGCCCCCACTCAGTCGGGTGGGGGGAGGGCTCCAGTTGTTCGCAAGAGACCTGGCGGGACACGATCAAGACAGATAGGTGCTCTCCGCAGTAGGTTTGGGATACAGATTGGAGTTAAAAGACTCTCCTCCTTCCCATTTTTGAGGTCAAACGTGCCAAGGGATCCCCGGAAGAGAGGGTCCCTCCTGTTGGCACTAGAACAACTATTGCTCCAAGGAGTAATTATGGAGGTTCCCCTGGAAGAATGAGGGTTTGGGTTTTACTCAAACCTCTTTACAGTCCCGAAGCAAACGCGGACGGGAGGCCCATATTAATTCTAAAAGGGCTATACAAATTCCTGTATATCAGGACTTTCCGATGGAGTCGATCCGATCGGTGGCCACTGCCCTACAAGGGGAGGATTGGTTAGCCGCGATCGACATCAAAGATGCTTATTGCACATTCCCATCTTTCCAGTCCACCAAAAATTTCTACGCTTTGCAGTAGAAGGGCGCCATTTTCAGTTCAGAGCCTTACCCTTCGGTTTGGCCACAGCACCACGAGTGTTTACAAAAAATTCTGGCCCTTTATTGGCCAATCTAAGAACACAAGGTGTAATGATAATGGCATATCTGGATGACTTGTTGCTGATAGACCACTCAGTGAAAAAACTAGACGTGGTCGTTCACAAGACAATCAAGTATCTGGAATCTCACGGTTGGATTATCAACCGAGACAAGTCAGCCCTAAAAACCAGTCAAAAGTCTGGAATACTTGGGGCTAAGGTTGGATTCAGGCCAGAGAAAAATATTCTTGCCTCGAGGAAAGGTGTTGTCTTTGAAAGATTTGATCCACTTAGTGGGTACAAAAAAGACAGCCGTCCATACGCCTGTATATGAGGCTGCTGGGAAAAATGGTGGCATCATTCGAAGCAGTACCCTACGGTCAATTCCATTCAAGGAATTTGCAAGGGGCCATACTGTCAGCCTGGAACAAAAAAGTTCAGGCCCTAGACTTACAATGTCCTTGTCCCCTTCCGTTCGCAAGAGCCTCCGTTGGTGGTTGGTTCCCCAGAATCTGGAAAAAAGGAAATCCTTCAGTCCGATTTCTTGGAAGGTGGTCACTACAGATGCCAGCCTTATAGGCTGGGGAGCAGTACTGGAGCAATAGTCTCTCCAGGGCAGATGGTCGGATGCAGAAAAGGCCCTGCCCATCAATCTCTTAGAGATACGAGCAGCCCGGTATGCCCTAGTAGCATGGACATCCAAACTCCAAGGGTCCCCTGTCAGAATTCAATCAGACAATGCCACAGCAGTGGCATATATCAATCATCAGGGGGGCACCAGGAGTCGTGCAGCCCAGAGGGAAGTAAATTACATCCTGAAATGGGCAGAAAAATATGTCCCAGCCATATCTGCGGTATTCATTCCAGGAGTGGAGAATTGGAAGGCGGACTTTCTAAGTCGCCAGCAATTAGGCCCAGAGGAAGGGTCCCTTCACCCCGAGGTTTCTGGACAATATGTCAGCGGTGGGGAACATCGGATGTAGATCTTCTAGCATCCAGATTCAACGCAAGGGGGGACAGGTTTGTCTCTCGGACAAGGGATCCCCTAGCTTGCGGCTCGGATGCCCCAGTGTTCCCTTGGGATCAGTTCAAGCTGATATATGCATTCACACCGCCACAATGGTTACCTCGATTACTCCGCAGAATCAGGGTAGAAAAGAAACCAGTGATTCCGGTGGCTCCAGCGTGGCCCCGAAGAGCGTGGTACGCGGAGATTGTAAAATGTCAGTGGGGAGTCCTTGGACTCTCCCACGTCGTCCGGACCTGCTTTCGCAAGGACCGATATACCACCCTTCCTTACCAGCCCTAGGTTTTGACGGCCTGGCTATTGAAGCCCACATTCTAAAAAAGAGAGGGCTCTCTAATGCTGTGGTGTCTACCATGATCAATGCCAGGAAACCGGTATCCAGGCAGATCTACTATAGAATCTGGAAGGCGTACATCGCCTGGTGTGAGGCCAGGAAATGGCATCCACGTAAATACGTAATAGGTAGGATTCTGGACTTCCTACAATGGGCTGTAGATAGGAAGCTTGCCTTGAGTACTATCAAGGGTCAGATTTCGGCCTTGTCAATATTTTTTCAAAGGCCCTTGGCTTCGCATTCACTAGTCAAAGCCTTTATACAAGGAGTGATGCGTATTAGTCCTCCGGTTAATATTCCCATATGTCCATGGGATCTAAACTTGGTTCTGTCGGTTCTACAGAAACAACCATTTGAACCATTACAGCATATTTCCTTGGTGCTTCTCACCAGGAAATTGATTTTTCTAGTAGCCATTTGTTCGGCTAAAAGAGTATCAGAATTAGCAGCTATGTCCTGTAAGGAGCCATATCTGGTTATCCATAAGGACAGAGTAGTGTTACGTCCTCATCCAGCCTTTCTTCCTAAGGTGGTATCGAGTTTTCATTTGAACCAAGATGTGGTTCTTCCTTCTTTTTTCCCCAAACCTACTTCGGTAGAGGAAAAGTTATTGCATTCTTTGGATGTAGTAAGAGCAGTTAAAGCTTATCTAAAAGCCACTGCTCAGATTCGCAGAACGGATACTTTGTTTATTCTGCCGGAAGGCCCCAGAAAGGGTCAGGCAGCGTCAAAATCTACTTTAGCCAAGTGGATTCGACAGGTCATAATACAAGCCTATGGCTTGAGAAGAAGACCACCTCCGTTCAAAGTTAGAGCGCACTCCACGAGAGCAGTTGGAACTTCATGGGCAGTGCATCACCAGGCCTCCCTGGCTCAAATCTGTAAGGCCGCAACATGGTCTTCAGTACACACGTTTACTAGGTTCTACCAGGTGGACGTTAGAAGTCAGGAGGATGTCGCCTTTGGGCGCAGTGTGTTGCAGGCCGCAAAAGATCCTCATGTCTGATAGCGCTCAGCTTATATATGGTGTATCCCCCCCCTCATTTGGCATTGCTTTAGGACATCCCATTAGTAATGACTATGTCGCTCTGTGTCCCGTGATGTACGAGAAAGAAAATAGGATTTTTATAACAGCTTACCTGTAAAATCCTTTTCTTGGAGTACATCACGGGACACAGAGCTCCCGCCCCTCTTTGGGGACACTTATTGCTTTGCTACAAAACTGAGGTGCTCCCGGATGGGAGGGGCTTATATAGGGGAGGGTACTTCCGGTTTTGGAAGTTGCCAGTGCCAGCACCTGACGGTATCTATATAACCCATTAGTAATGACTATGTCGCTCTGTGTCCCGTGATGTACTCCAAGAAAAGGATTTTACAGGTAAGCTGTTATAAAAATCCTATTTTTTTTTGCTAGAAAATTACTTAGAACCCCCAAACATTATATATATTTTTTTCTAACGCCCTAGATAATAAAATGGCGGTCATTTCAATACTTTTTGTCACACCGTATTTGCGCAGCAGTCTTACAAGCGCCCTTTTTTTGGAAAAAAAATAACTTTTTGGAATTAAAAAAGAAGACACAATGAAAGTTAGCCCAATTTTCAGGGTCCGCCTGTGCTGGATAGTAGAGGGTGAAAGATCTGCAACAATTTGCACAGGGTGGCCTTGGCATGTCACCTGGGTCATGGCATGAGATTGTTTTATGACCGCTTCTTTAACTGCATAGAAGTGGGGCTTGGCTATGATGTCTCTGGGGGAGTCATCCTTCCTGGGGGGTCTATGGGCTCTGTCCAGCTCCAGGTGGTGTTGCAGGGCATTCAGTATCAGTGATTTTATTAGGTCTTGTGTCACCGCCGTGACATCAAGGATTGTCTCCGGCAGGCCCCTAATCCTGAAATTGGACCTACTGGATCTGTATTCCAAGTCGTCTATGCGTCATAAAGCAGTGTCCAGTTGTTCATGGAGGTTTTGGATAAGGTCAGAGTTTTGGTTAGATACTGCTGCAGTCTGATCTAGTTTGCTTTCAATTGCTTCCTTCCTGGAGCCTAGATTTTGGAGGTCAGATTTTATGTCCCCTGTGATTTTGGCAGCTGTAATCGCCAATCCCCTGTCCAGGAGGGCTGATAATTTGTAGTAAAGGTCTGCTGCGTTAAAGTTATGGTCTTGGGCTGGGATGCCTGGGGTAGGAAAGTCAGTGTAGGTGGATACTACAGGCCCTGCAGGAGAGAAAGCATGGTCTCCAAAGGAGTGGCTGAGTAGGGATTCTGTGGATGCAGGAGAGCGTGTCAGACCCTGCTGGCTGTACCCATGAGTCGCTGGGGTGTAGTTTAGAGTGGCAGGGGCTATCACTTTCCTTTGTTCAAGTGCTCCTTCTGTGGTGTGAGAATGAGGCTGTGTTGCTGCGGTGGCTGCGGAGGCTAGCTAGGTACACCCGTCCTGGGTGAAGGCTTCGAAATCCAGCCCCAGGTTTCACCTGACGGCCGGGTTGTACATTTGGGGGGTGTTCCCTGGTGGTTTAGGGAAACTAACTCCTAACTGTGAGTGACCCTGGGTAGTGCTGGAAGGTGCTGTGGGCGACACTGGTCTGGCATGGTGCAGAGCTCCGGGCTCAGACGGCCATCTCAGAACTCCCGTGCATGCGCACTCCCCAAAGATCAATTTTCAGGGGCATCAAAATTTTTTTTTTACAGCGAGGTCCATTCTTGCTTTCATCAAGAGTACCTCTAGAAGGTTATGGGATGAAGGCACCACCAACACCTAAAGACCAATTTTTCTGCAACTGTGACAGGGGTGTCAAATTTCAGTTTCTTATAGCAAGGCAAATTCTTGCTTTTATCAAGAGTACCTCTAGAAGGTTACGGGGTGAAGGCACCAACAACACCCAAAGACCAATTTTTCTGCAACTGTTTGACATGTGCATCAAATATAATTTTTTTACAGCAAGGCCAATTTTTGCTTTCATCAAGAGTACCTCTATAAGGTTACGGTGTGAAGGCACCACCAACACCTAAAGCCCAATTTTTCTGCACCTGTTACTTCCAAAGTCTGCGAAAGACACCAGACTTTATCTAAAAAAAATGTTAATCTTTGCCTGAGTGTACTATAATTTGGCTTCTTCACATAAGGCTTGCTCACTGTGGTCAAACATTTGCTATTTCTATCCAAAGTCTGCCAAAGAGACACCAGAATTTATCCAAAAAATCTCTAATCTTGTTCCGAGCTGTGGCCTCATGCAGACTGGCTCCTCAAGCCATTTGTTTTGCTGCAGCCGGTTCTATACATGGTACAGATGCGCCACTTTACAGGCAGACTATGGGGACCCCGCAGGCACTATATTTAAATATTTAAATTTATTTAATAATTACTTGCATATAAGCCTTCAGAATGGCGACTTTGAATTTTTCCTAAAATAAGAAAAGGAAAAGAGAAGTTTGGGACTTTAAATAAGGGGTAACTGCCTCCATCCCTATCATAATTTGTTAAAAAGGAGAGAGTATTTGCGGGACTTTATATGAAGCACACAGCAGTAAAATGGGAAGTCAAGGGAGTAGAAAAAATATATATATTTATTTTGTATTATACATTCACATGAAGCATATATTGGGCGTAAGCCTCTAAATAATAAGCATTTGAATATTTGCAGCACAGAATACATATAAATCCACAGTCTGATATACATTTGAATACAGTAATAAAGAAAAAAGGGGAATGACATGGTTGAACTGGTTTGCAGTTAAAATTAAGAATTCAATCATACAGAGTATAGTAGGGTCCATGGTAAAAAATGATGGTGATAATGAACTGGCTCTACGCAATTCGCGGGCCTTTTTGCCGCTCATCAGGAGCATATACCATGGAATTTTAATCTAAAATGAAAAAAATACATGTCTGGGGGGCGTGGCCTGGACATGGCTGAGTGAGGCTGCTTTCTCTTGGAGCTCCCGGCCCAGGCCCTCCTAAACCGGCAAGATAACGTGATAAACCAGTATGTACTCAGCCAAAAAGTATAACACTAGGGCAGCTACTAGGGGGACCCCCTCCAGGAAGAACCAGAGCGAAATTCGCAGGTATTTCAAGCTCCTGCAGGATGACTCCCCTGGGACTAGAGCAACGGCACCACGAGGCTCCATGCGGGGAACTGTACGGAAGGCCCAAGCACCGTCCTCCAATGGCATCTTACCTGACTCCACGGCAGGAACACCAGAGGCACATCACGATCCGGGGATGTCAGCGGACCTACATCTAAACGCCGAGATGCAGGAGCACGACATCCGGGCCTTGCTGATGGCCCTCCCTACCCGGGCGGACATAGAGGCCCTCCCGACCCGGACGGACATCGAATCCCTGATCCTCCGCCTGGAGGAGACACACAGGCGGGACATCCAGGAGGTACGAGGGGAAGTGTCCACACTCGCGGAACGAGTGACCTCAGGGGAGACTTCGGTGTCCTCCCTGGAAGTCAGAGTGGCGGCAATGGAACGATCCAGGGACTTGCACCGGGAGACCGTGGTGGACCTACAGCTCCACCTGGAGGACAGGTCCTGGGACCATGATGATGTAGAGGTAGAGGGCGTCCCGGTGAAGATCCTCCCCAACCTCATTAGGGCAACGCTGCGTCGCAGGGCCCTGCTGCGTCCCCTTCTGGATTTGGCCAAGCAGAGGGGACTTACCTACCGCTGGGGATATCCACTGTCCGTGTCCTTCCGGAGGGACTCCAACTCCTTTACCCTACAGACCCCGGTGGACCTCCTTGCTCTCTTTCGCTTTATGGAAGCGGAGCCCATCCGGATCCCTGACTGGCTTCAGCTGCTGCCGCGTCCCACCGGACGTTTGGGCCTCTCGGCACAGCGTGGCCCCTTTCCACCCCGCCAGCAGAGGGGATGCCGGAGGAACTGATCTGTATCCAGGGAGAGACCACGTGAGTAGGCCGTAGGCCATATCCTCAAGCATATGACTCCATCCTCCCTCCCCCTCTGGTTGTAACTGCCGACCGCATCCTCCCGGACACCCCCCCCTCTTTGACGCGCGATGTGGCTCTCGGCCTCCTGCCGGGGTTCCCGGAGGGGTCCGCAGATCTTTGATTCCCCTGAGGGATATGGGAGATACCTGGTGCCCCCCTTCCCTCCGGACGCCCGGTGGCCCAGTGTTGTCACCCATACATGAGAAGACGGCATTTGACGAGGCAGAACTGGAACACCGATTTGGCCTGCACATGAGAGAAGGTACTGTTGGGGTTGGCCGTTGCGGTGCCGCTGGGGGCCTGTGCTGTTGTTTGGGTGGGAGGTTTTGGGGGAGGTGGGGGGGCTCTGCACTCTACTTTCTGATCCAGGAAGCGGACTCCCCGCCTTGAGGCTGTGGAGATCGGGATTACTTTTAGCCTAGTGAAGGACACTGAAGCCACCGAATGTTGGGCGGGGACTGTACCACGCTGGGGCGCAGTCCGCACCTGTACAGTTGCTGTGCCATGTTTGGGAGGGGGAGGGCAGTTTGAGTTTCCATGTTGGGAGTCGGGGATGGATACCGATTGACAGTTCCATGGTTTTGACCTTTGACCTTTGCACTTTTACTGCTGGTTATCAATGTCAGGTTTCCTGTGTTACTGCTGCAGTCCGTTAGAATGCAAAATTTTGAACACAATGTTATACTTTTGTTGTTGCCTTTTTTACCTTATATGTCTATGTTTTATACATTTCCAGTATTTGCCTTTTTCAGCTGACATGCGGGGAGGGGAGTTCACACCTCAGTCCTGTACACCCACCACCCCACTTAGGACGGCGCTCAATACCCCGGAGGCCTTCTTTCTAGGAACCTCCGGCGAGTGCCATTGCCAGTTAGGCTATTGTAGACTCCTATTGTTGCTGTCTGTCCAGGGGCAGCTCTCTCTTTCTTTTGCTATCCACTCTTTAACTGTATTTTTCTACATTTAGTCTCTACGTCTCTGATCTTTTCCTTCCCCCCCCCCATCTTTCCCCTCTCTCCCCCCCTTTACCCCATTCTACCCCCCTTCTGTTGTTGTTTTTTGTTGTGAGTTGCGGACATGGACATGCTTAATGTTATGTCCTTGAATGTCAAGGGTCTAAACATCCCGGAGAAGCGGAGAATGCTGCTCAATGACATGCGTCCAGCGAGAGTAGATATAATGATGCTACAGGAAAGGCATTTCAGAGACACTAAATTACCACTGCTTAAGAACAGACTGTACCCCCTGGCCTACCACTCTGCCTATGCACAGGCCAAATCTAGGGGGGTGTCCATCCTTATCTCCGCCAGAATCCCTTGGAAACTGGTGGATGTTCAAACAGATGGAGAGGGCTGCTTCCTGTTTTTGAAGGGCCTGATTGGGGACAAGAGGGTGACATTGGCGAACATGTATGCACCCAACGCTCATCAATACACATTTCTTAAGAGACAGATTGACAGGCTAGGGCGTTACTCTGAGGGCCAGCTCATTGTAGGGGGAAACTTGAATATACCCCTATTGCCGTCAGAGGATACCTCTGCCGGTACATCCTCCACCTCACGGGACGTCCATAAACGCATAGGCTCGACAATGCACGCTGCACAGTTAGTGGACACCTGGAGACTTTTCCACCCGGGGGAACGTGACTACTCCTTTTACTCTAAGCCGAACAAGTCATACTCCCGTATCGACTACTTCCTAGTGCCCCACGGACAAGGACACCTCAATTGGCTCGATAACATGGTCGGACCACACCCCGATAGGGCTGCGGTATGCGCTATCAGACACCCTAGAGGGACAACACCCGGTTTGGAGACTCAATGAGAGTCTTCTGCAGGAGCCGAAGGTCTTGGAGGAGGTGACCACCGAGGTAGGCCACTACTTTGACACTAATTCTACAGCTGACAGCGACCCCGGACTTGTATGGGAGGCACACAAGGCCGTGATTAGGGGGGTGCTCATAAAACACGGGGCCAGATTGAAGCGTGCGTGGACTGCAAAACTGACACTACTTCTGACCAACCTGCAGGCCTTGGAAAACTCACACAAGACAAACCCGACTAGACAACTTGAGACGGAGCTAGACACGACCCGGCGACAGATCACGGATATCTTGTAATTTAAGGCGAAAGCTGCGATGCAGATTTTCCGTAGGAAAGTCTATGAGTCCGGCAACAAATGTGGCAGGCTCTTAGCACAGACCCTGAAATCACAACGGCAGGCGTCTTACATACCGCATGTGGTTGCCCCCTCCGGACAGAAGGTATCCCTACCCCACCGGATTACGCAGGAGTTCTGGTCCTTCTACAGTTCCCTGTACAACCTGCGTGCGCCTGACCCCGCTCTTGACCCCACGCAGGCCTATCTTGAAAGGTCCCTCATGCCTAAGCTACCGATAGACATACGGGAGGCCCTAGAAGAACCCATTACTATACCCGAACTTCAACTTGCTCTTAAAAATACAAAACCTGGTAAGGCCCTGGGCCCGGATGGCTTCACCACCCAATACTATAGGTCCCTCCTTCCCTCACTGTGCCAGCATATGGTGAGACTTTATAACGCCCTGGGTACAGGAAAGTCCTTTCATACCACCACGCTGCAGGCACAGATCTCGGTTATACCGAAAGAGGGTAAAGACCCATCTCAATGCGGGAGCTATCGTCCCATATCCCTTCTGAACGCGGACCTTAAATTGTTCACCAAAATCCTTGCGTCCAGACTGCAGGGCCACCTACCCCACCTGATCCACTTGGACCAGGTGGGCTTTGTCCCAACCAGGGAGGCCAGGGATAACACCACGAGGTCCTCAACCTGCTGCATATAGCGGTCAGCGACAAGACACCGTGTGTGTTGCTGGGGACAGGCGTTTGACCAAGTAGATTGGAGATTCATGTTTGCGACACTGAGGTACATGGGCCTGGGAGATCAGATGATGAAATGGGTAGCGGCGGTTTATTTGAACCTGACGGCCAGGGTCAGAGCAAATGGAGTCCTCTCGGAATCATTTCCAATAACGAATGGGACACAGCAGGGTTGCCCCTTGTCACCCCTGCTCTTCGCTCTGACCATGGAACCCTTTTTATGCCACGTCCGACAAAACCCTGGCATCATTGGGGTGACCACCAGTGGTACGCAGCATAAGGTGTCGGCCTATGCTGATGACTTACTGTTCATGCTTACGAACCCCTCTGCTTTCCCCCTTCCGTACCTCCTGCGTGAGTTTGACACGTATGGCCAACTGTCCAACCTGAAGATAAATCTCTCCAAATCGGAGGCCATGGGGGTGGGGATCCCTCCACACCAACTGATGAGGCTTTAAAATAGTTTCAACCTGAAATGGACAGATGACGCCCTGAAGTACCTGGGCACCTATATACCTGCATCTCTTTCCCGCCTATTTAAGCTTAACTTCCCCCCGCTTCTCGCGAAAGTGCAAAAACTCCTATACCAATGGAACAGCGGCCTCCATTCGTGGCTGGGCCGCTGTAACATTCTTAAGATGTCAATCTTACCCAAATTCCTCTATACCCTACAGGCTCTCCCGATCTCGATCCCGGGATCCTTTTTTAAGCAGATCCACTAGATTCCTTTTGGCAGGGAAGAACCCGCGCCTTAACAGGAATACGCTATCCATCCCGAAACTACACAGAAGCTTAGCCATGCCGGACATTCATGTTTATTACCAAGCGACTCACCTCAGCAGGCTCCTAGACTGGTGCCGACATACGGACGCCAAGCTCTGGAAGCAAATAGAGCAGTCCCAGAGCATAGTCCCCCTTCATAGAGCACCATGGTGCCACTCAGCCTTGCCCTCGGAGCTTAAACCACACCCGCTGATAGGCACAACAGTTAAGATTTGCTCACAATTGATGTTAAAACCCTCAATCTCCGCTAAGACCTGTGTTAGGGCACCCTCACTTTATGCCGGGCATCCAAGATAGGAGGTTCCTGGATATACAAGCGGCGGGATATTATCAGGCGTCCCATTTTAGCACTATGGGACGGTGGAAAACGATCGCAGAGCTATTAGACCTTTCGGGACCGTACAAACTAGACTTCATGCAAGCTCATCAACTCAGTCACTTCTTGCATAGCCTACCACCCCCCCCCGATGCCGCACGCTCCCCGCCTACACTACTAGAAGAACTCTGCACAGAGTCGGGGCGGTCCCCCATTCCTTATCCTTGATGTATGACATGTTGATTACGCCACCAGCGGACAGCCCCATACCATACCTAACTAAATGGGAAAGAGACCTGAACTGCCAATTTACCGAGGGGAAGAAGAAGCACATACTCCACTTCGCCCATAAATCCTCTCTGTGTTCTAGATTTCAGGAGACGAATTACAAGATCCTCACTAGGTGGTACAAGACCCCCGCCCTCCTGCATACTATCTTCCCGGTGTCTTCGGACCTTTGCTGGAGATACCGGGGGGAGAAAGGTACCCTCTTACATATCTTTTGGTCCTGCCCCCGACTACGGAATTTCTGGGGTGAGGTCTGACGGATTACCCAGGACTTCACCGACCGTGAGGTGCCAGACGACCCAGCTTATTTTCTACTCCAGGCGACAGACACACCGTTGCGAATCTACCAAAAATCAGTTGTGCGACACCTGTTGGATGCTGCTAAGGCCTGCATCCCACTTCACTGGAAGTCACCCCACCCGCCGTCCATTTCCCTTTGGATTAAAAAAGTAGACAACATATGCCAGCTGGAGGACCTGATCCTCACCAGCCAAGAGAGGCAGGAGACTTTTAAGAAGACCTGGCAGCTGTGGAATGTGTTCAAGTACTCCGCGGAGGGTCAGCGACTTAGAGGAGTGGACGGGGCAGTCACTTAGATTAAACTGCGGCCAACTGCCCAGGCCTACTGACTCTACCAATGACTTGCTGGGGATACCGATGATTTGCTGGGGATCCTTAGCGGAAGAATGGTCCTCCCCCTCCCCCTCCCCCTACCATATCCTTGCTCACACTCACAGCTCCCTTCCCCTCGTCCATTCTCTCCCCCCACCCTACTCTCCCGTCTCCCTTTATCCTTTTTCCTACTCTTTGTTTTTCTAATCTCTTACTTCACTTTTCTTGTATTTTGAAAAATAGTTGAGAGACTGGTCCTGTGGGACCGGATACCATCTGGGAAGCTCCTTGTGTGGAACTCCCGGTTGCCCTTGGTGTAGGGGGTGGCAGGGATTACACCCGGGGGCATACTATGGGTCATCCGCACATACTGTCCTTTGACGCGCACGTTACCACACAGGTATGGTAACCCCCCCCTTGGGGGCGCTTGACAACGGACCACACATAAATATATACAGCAGGCATTGTCTATATATATATATGTGATTGAACAAAATACCCTTGCTTGTACCAATGTGTGTCGTATATATTATGTATTATGCTGTATTATGCTGTATTGGTCCATGCAGACCGGTCTCTCTGTTACAAATAAACAAATAAAAAAAGAAAAAAAAAATACATGTCTGAATAATGTTGGATATTTTGACTTGAAAAATAGAAAATAAATGAAAAATAAAGAATATTGATAATATTAAATATTGATACTGATGACTTAGGGGGGAGGGAAGGGGGTATTTAAGTATAAGAACTTACGTCTGCACACCGCGCAGCCCTAGCGTGCCACCGACAGTCGCCAGCGCATGTCAGAGCGCCAATACCAAGCGCTGTTAGGTCTGTAGGGCAACAGCAACAGATAGAGGCAGATCCCAGGCAGGTAAGTGTTGATGGATACCCTTGACACAGGTGAGGGAAATGTGTCCTGTGAGGGACCTAAATATAGTGAATAAATTAGTGTATGTGGGGTGTAGAAGTGAAGAGAAATAAGGTGTGTAGGATGTGAATGTATGAGAAGTGAGGAGATGGAAGGAAAATAGGTGAGAATATGGGAGAGGGAAGGGTGGAGGAAAGTGTAGGAACTAGGAAGGAAGAAAAGAAAATAGAGACAAAAAACAAAAGCAAAGCAGAAACCACAAACAAAACAAAGGGGACAGGCACAAAAGCAGCAAGGACTGGGGATAAGGAGAAGGGGATAAAAGGAATGAAGAGGTGATGAAGTGAGGGCTAGGAGGTACCTGTGTTGATCTGAGGAGAGCCGGGGTCCATTTGAGTGTAAGTGATCCAGGTGAATGAGTAAAAAGTGGTGTGTGTAAGGCCTGCAATGGGAGGTGCCTATATAGGTGTGCCGCCGCATACAGATCCCCCTACGTCACGCATGCAAGGGCAACCAAAGGAAGGAGAGCGCTCTTTCACCTGGGCGGCTCAGCCGTCTGGCGATTAGCGCCTGATCAACTTCATAAGGTGCCTGCCAGCGTGGAACGCAACGCCATGCAAGACGTGCCAAGGGGGGCCTGACGTAGATGGGCGGGAGTGGCACATCACCCACATCACTCATCCCGCGTCGGAGACTCGCAGGGAGAGGGGGAGAGAAAGCCACGTCACACAACACAGCTGGTGGGAAAGAGGCAGGGCCACGCAACCAACAAGGCCGGTGACGCAGCCCAGGATGCGCGGAAGCAGACCAAGTGAGCAGCAACCGTGAAGGCTGCTGCTCACTGATCTGAAAAAAAATGGGAAAGTCATCAGTATCAATATTTAACAAAATATCCAACATTATTCAGACATGTATTTTTTTCATTTTAGATTAAAATTCCATGGTATATGCCCCTGATGAGCGTCAAAAAGGCAGCGAAACGCGTAGAGCCAGTTCATTATCACCATCATTTTTTACCATGGACCCTACTATACTCTGTATGATTGAATTCTTAATTTTAACTGCAAACCAGTTCAACCATGTCATTCCCCTTTTTTCTTTATTACTGTATTCAAATGTATATCAGACTGTGGATTTATATGTATTCTGTGCTGCAAATATTCAAATGCTTATTGTTTAGAGGCTTACGCCCAATATATGCTTCATGCGAATGTATAATACAAAATAAATATATATATATTTTTTTCTACTCACTTGAGTACTCACCATTTTACTGCTGTGTGCTTCATATAAAGTCCCGCAAATGCTCTCTCCTTTTTAAATTTTCCTGTTCAGGTCTTGTAAACTTCAATTGGGTTCGTCGTTCAGGTCTGAACTTTTGCAATGTTCAAGAGCTCTGGTGTGAACCGAACTGGGGGGTGTTCAGCCAATCTCTACTTTATTGTGATAGCAGGGTTCTGTTAAAGAACACAGTAAGAAAAAGTATTAAGACATTTCAATCTGTGTATTCCTCTACTGTGTAAACCAGGATGGGGTTATAAGGGTGATTAGAAATTATTAGCCAATAGTAAGGAAAGATTTTAACAAACAATACAGAAAGTATAAATATAAAAGAGCATTGGTTCCATTTACAATACATAACATAGCTACAAACAAATGGCGGAACCAACACGGGTCTTCCTGTATAAATTGCAAATAATATACCTGACATAAAAAGACATACAGTAAATTGCTCCATGAGATGCCAATGCATAACCATTTATGTGAATGATATTTCAATTGTCTAAAAACATGTCAGAGTTACTAAGAAGTCAGGGCCTACAAAATTACTTGTATTCTAATTTCTGATTGTTCCACAAGTCATGAGAGGACTGGGAATAGGAGCCGACCACCCAGGTCTGCTCACTACCCTATGACCTCCATATGCTTGGGCTTAATTAAGGGGGGACTAAGGATAAAGAGAAAGAATAGAGAAGAGGGGGGGAGTGTACACAGAGGAGAGTTTAGGCAGAGGGGGTGGGATGACCACCAACTACCCTCTCCATCTACTCCTGGTAGCGACATATGTTATATAAAATCCACAATGCCCTCAGATTGCACCTTCAAATAGAATAAAGAACCTTGGAACACAGGTCAAATATTATCCTGTATCAGTTCTTGGTACCGCTGAGCGTTTCGATATTCAAACCATGCTTCCCATGTATTTGAAAAACTGGAGATTCTATCCTGGGTGGTGTATATCATCTCCTCCATCACGGCTATATGGTTAATACATGATGCACATTCTTTCATTGAAGGTGGCGATTTAGACCTCCAATGGACAGGTAAGCAGAGCCTAGCTGTCAGGGCGGGGCTCAGCCCTTCCTTCTCTGAGCTGTCCGCTCAGCTGTCGGCTAATTTCCAGCTCCTTCTCTCCACAGTGACTCACCTGTTGATGATATCCTGCTCGTCAGTACTGCTTACTTAAGCCGTCCAGCCCAGATGATTGCTGCCTTCGCCTTGGTCAACATCACAGAGACTAGCTCCTGCGTTCCTGTTAAAGACTTGCTTGGCTGACATTCCTTCTCGCTCCAGATCCTGTTTGCTGTTCCACTAGCGATCTCTGGCTTCCTGACTTTCTGGCTTGTCTGACTATCCGTTCCGGTTACTGTACTTTGGCTATGTTTTGACTACGTTTCTTCTATTTACTATTATTATTAAACAAGTGTGATTTAACTGTACTTCTGTCTCGATCTGATTCATGGTTTCTGACAGTAGGCGAAGGCCATTAATTCAGAAGATGCAGTCAATCCACTTGATGGTAATATTTTTTTCAGAATTGGATGAGCAGGATCACCGCATGGATCAGTTTGCAAACGCTCCTGAGTCTCACGGCTCACCTGAAATCTCCCACTGTGGCTGCTCCGGCACAACCTGTGTTGCAGGCCATCCCTGCTGCTGCTCCAGTCTCTGTGCAGGCACCCGCCTTGAGTATGAATATGGAAAAGACAAATATATTAGAGATAAAAAGGCTGAAAACAAATAAAATGGAAAGTTTCCCCGATGGGGCTTTAGACAGCAGTGTAACAAGGTCAAAGATTTGAATGATAATAAAGGGTAGTTTATTAAAAGAATAGTCCAATAACATGGTAGGGTTAGATACAATGAGATTTGATCTGGTCCAATGATACAGTATATGTACAATGCAAATACAGTACAATGCAGTAAAAAACACACAATTGTGCACATCATTGCATGGCAAGTGCTCTGTCGTTTGCAAACCCCGACGCATTTAAACCTCTATGCGGTCTCCTCAGGGGGACAATTGGCTCTAAAAAGATACATAGCATTACATTACATAAGTTCAAAATTGGAAAAACGTGTCATCATACATCATATTGAGTGATTCATAATGGTATATTTACCGCTCGAGAGTGGAATAACTATTCATGTGACCAGAAGTGATAGAGCCGTTGAAGAATCCAGGGGGCTTGGTGGCCACCCCTGCCCCCCTAGACCACCGAACGGAGGCTTACAAGGAGCCACACAATAAACGCCCGCTTAGGAAAGGAGGAGCCGCCACCTGCAACGACCACCCAAATGATAGCCATATATTAGTAAAGAAGATTAAAAGGGTTAACTCGTAGCATGTCTGCCAGAGTGTCAGTTTGACTATAAATGTTTCTAAATATTTATATGTTTATATAAGTATGTGTAAGGACTAACGGCAAGTGTGGGTTGCCGATATGCAGAATCCTCTGGGCATCATTAACATCCCTTAGGGGTAGCTAGCCAATATCATAGGTAGTTGATTGGAACAATGGTATTCCAAGCAATGGTATAAGTGGGTGATCATGTGAATGAATCTTATAGTGAACAGGAAGTGCAATGGTGTGTCAAGGGGACTGAAGGAATACACAGTCAAACAATGCACTGTGTGCTCAGTGATGTTGGGGGTTGAAAAAATATCATGGGATAATTAAAGTACTGTATTTATTGGCTTATAACACTCACTTTTTTACCCTGAAAAAATAAGGTAAACTGTCCCTGCGTGTTATACGCAGGGGGCTGTGGAAAGTTTTTTTCCTGAAACGTCCCTCTTAAAGTTAGGGTGCGTGTTATACGACTGTGCAAGTTATACGCCAATAAATACGGTATTTAAAACAATTCATCAAGTGCAAGGTGTGCACCAGCTGTATGATGGTATGGCTTGACAAATGAATAACAGCAACAAGTGATGTCAAAAACAAAACCAGGAGTGAAGGTACAGACACAGACAATCCGGAGATGAACAAGGGACACTGCCGGCAGGGCGGAGCTCACTTCAGCGGCCGAGAGTGCCGCTGACTAGAGCAAGATGGGGGGACGCAGACAATGTCTCATCCCCCATACCCTGCTGGGATGCCGCAGGGGTCCCAGCCCAAACCCCAAAATGGGGGGGGAACACAACCAGTACCCACCAAGATGACAGCAACTATTGGTCAAATAACATGATATAAGGGTCGTGCCTGTATGGTTGGTAGTTAATCATTGGATTGTGAGGTACAGAAAAGAGGACTGATTATATTCTTTATTAGATTTATACAGGAGCTGTGTGTTATTTCAGGACCCCAACTTGCGTATAAGTTGCCAGAACAAATACCCTTGTGGATATTTGTACATGGTGCAGTATAGGAGTCTATATTAGATTTCTCCTGATGCATGCAAAGGGAGGAGATGGAGTTCTAATCTGATCCCTCAGGGGTGAATACCTCACCAACAAGGTGAGGTTCACCCATTAACACCCTTGGATAATTATCAAGAGTGAAAATGGTTTGTATATATTTATAACAATTAAAGGCAACGGCAAGAGTTAGAGAGATAGCTGAAAAACACACTGGTCATGTCATATCTCTAATGTGTCAGGGGGAGAGGGGTGCTTAACCACCCAAAAAGATATGAATATGGAAAAGACACATATAGTAGAGATAAAAAGGCTGCACACCCCGAAAACAAATAAAATGGAAAGTTTCCCTGATGAGGCTTTAGACAGCAGTGTAACAAGGTCAAAGATTTGAATGATAATAAAGGGTAGTTTATTAAAAGAATAGTCCAATAACATGGTAGGGTTAGATATAGGGATGAGCTTCGAGTTCGAGTTGAACTCATGTTCGACTCGAACATTGCCTGTTCGCCGAACAGCGAACAATTTGGGGTGTTCGCGGCAAATTCGAAAAGCTGCGGAACACCCTGTAAAAGTCTATGGGAGAAATTTAAAGTGCTAATTTTAAAGGCGCCACCCAACCTCCTGAACCATACCAGGCCATATACCCTCAACATGGGGAGAATGCTTTGGGGTCTGGACCCAAAAGCACCATGTCCCCATGTTGATGGGGGCAAGGGCCTCATCCCCACAACCCTTGCCCGGTGGTCTGCAGGCGGGGGGCTTGTACTTGAGAGTGACCGCCTTTTGGCTCCTGTTCTGCCCCCTAGACCTCAGATTGTTTTTAGGGGAGCCTCTTCTTTATCAAACAGAATTGCTCCAAGCATTCAAGATCCACCTAAGGAGAGCCGGTGTTTTTTCTCGAATCTCACTGGGTATCACAAATGTAAAAAAATAGGATTTTTATAACAGCTTACCTGTAAAATCCTTTTCTTGGAGTACATCACGGGACACAGAGCGACATAGTCATTACTAATGGGTTATATAGATACCGTCAGGTGCTGGCACTGGCAACTTCCAAAACCGGAAGTACCCTCCCCTATATAAGCCCCTCCCATCCGGGAGCACCTCAGTTTTGTAGCAAAGCAATAAGTGTCCCCAAAGAGGGGCGGGAGCTCTGTGTCCCGTGATGTACTCCAAGAAAAGGATTTTACAGGTAAGCTGTTATAAAAATCCTATTTTCTTTCTCGTACATCACGGGACACAGAGCGACATAGTCATTACTAATGGGATGTCCTAAAGCAATGCCCAATGAGGGGGGGGGATACACCATATATAAGCTGAGCGCTATCAGACATGAGGATCTTTTGCGGCCTGCAACACACTGCGCCCAAAGGCGACATCCTCCTGACTTCTAACGTCCACCTGGTAGAACCTAGTAAACGTGTGTACTGAAGACCATGTTGCGGCCTTACAGATTTGAGCCAGGGAGGCCTGGTGATGCACTGCCCATGAAGTTCCAACTGCTCTCGTGGAGTGCGCTCTAACTTTGAACGGAGGCGGTCTCCTTCTCAAGCCATAGGCTTGTATTATGACCTGTCGAATCCACTTGGCTAAAGTAGATTTTGACGCTGCCTGACCCTTTCTGGGGCCTTCCGGCAGAATAAACAAAGTATCCGTTCTGCGAATCTGAGCAGTGGCCTTTAGATAAGCTTTAACTGCTCTTACTACATCCAAAGAATGCAATAACTTTTCCTCTACCGAAGTAGGTTTGGGGAAAAAAGAAGGAAGAACCACATCTTGGTTCAAATCAAACCTCGATACCACCTTAGGAAGAAAGGCTGGATGAGGACGTAACACTACTCTATCCTTATGGATAACCAGATATGGCTCCTTACAGGACATAGCTGCTAATTCCGACACTCTTTTAGCCGAACAAATGGCTACTAGAAAAATCAATTTCCTGGTGAGAAGCACCAAAGAAATATGCTGTAATGGTTCAAATGGTTGTTTCTGTAGAACCGACAGAACCAAGTTTAGATCCCATGGACATATGGGAATATTAACCGGAGGACTAATACGCATCACTCCTTGTATAAAGGCTTTGACTAGTGAATGCGAAGCCAAGGGCCTTTGAAAAAATATTGACAAGGCCGAAATCTGACCCTTGATAGTACTCAAGGCAAGCTTCCTATCTACAGCCCATTGTAGGAAGTCCAGAATCCTACCTATTACGTACTTATGTGGATGCCATTTCTTGGCCTCACACCACGCGATGTACGCCTTCCAGATTCTATATTAGATCTGCCTGGATACCGGCTTCCTGGCATTGATCATGGTAGATACCACAGGATTAGAGAGCCCTCTCTTTTTTAGAATGTGGGCTTCCATAGCCAGGCCGTCAAACCTAGGGCTGGTAAGGAAGGGTGGTATATCGGTCCTTGCGAAAGCAGGTCCGGACGATGTGGGAGAGTCCAAGGACTCCCCACTGACATTTTACAATCTCCGCGTACCACGCTCTTCGGGGCCACGCTGGAGCCACCGGAATCACTGGTTTCTTTTCTACCCTGATTCTGCGGAGTAATCGAGGTAACCATTGTGGCGGTGTGAATGCATATATCAGCTTGAACTGATCCCAAGGGAACACTAGGGCATCCGAGCCGCAAGCTAGGGGATCCCTTGTCCGAGAGACAAACCTGTCCCCCTTTGCGTTGAATCTGGATGCTAGAAGATCTACATCCGATGTTCCCCACCGCTGACATATTGTCCAGAAAACCTCGGGGTGAAGGGACCCTTCCTCTGGGCATAATTGCTGGCGACTTAGAAAGTCCGCCTTCCAATTCTCCACTCCTGGAATGAATACCGCAGATATGGCTGGGACATATTTTTCTGCCCATTTCAGGATGTAATTTACTTCCCTCTGGGCTGCACGACTCCTGGTGCCCCCCTGATGATTGATATATGCCACTGCTGTGGCATTGTGTGATTGAATTCTGACAGGGGACCCTTGGAGTTTGGATGTCCATGCTACTAGGGCATACCGGGCTGCTCGTATCTCTAAGAGATTGATGGGCAGGGCCTTTTCTGCATCCAACCATCTGCCCTGGAGAGACTATTGCTCCAGTACTGCTCCCCAGCCTATAAGGCTGGCATCTGTAGTGACCACCTTCCAAGAAATCAGACTGAAGGATTTCCCTTTTTCCAGATTCTGGGGAACCAACCACTAACGGAGGCTCTTGCGAACGGAAGGGGACAAGGACATTGTAAGTCTAGGGCCTGAACTTTTTTGTTCCAGGCTGACAGTATGGCCCCCTGCAAATTCCTTGAATGGAATTGACCGTAGGGTACTGCTTCGAATGATGCCACCATTTTTCCCAGCAGCCTTATGCACAGGCGTATGGACGGCTGTCTTTTTTGTACCCACTAAGTGGATCAAATCTTTCAAAGACAACACCTTTCCTCGAGGCAAGAATATTTTTCTCTGGCCTGAATCCAACCTTAGCCCCAAGTATTCCAGACTTTTGACTGGTTTTTAGGGCTGACTTTTCTCGGTTGATAATCCAATCGTGAGATTCCAGATACTTGATTGTCTTGTGAACGACCACGTCTAGTTTTTTCACTGAGTGGTCTATCAGCAACAAGTCATCTAGATATGCCATTATCATTACACCTTGTGTTCTTAGATTGGCCAATAAAGGGCCAGAATTTTTGTAAACACTCGTGGTGCTGTGGCCAAACCGAAGGGTAAGGCTCTGAACTGAAAATGGCGCCCTTCTACTGCAAAGCGTAGAAACTTTTGGTAGACTGGAAAGATGGGAATGTGCAAATAAGCATCTTTGATGTCGATCGCGGCTAACCAATCCTCCCCTTGTAGGGCAGTGGCCACCGATCGGATCGACTTCATCGGAAAGTCCTGATATACAGGAATTTGTATAGCCCTTTTAGAATTAATATGGGCCTCCCGTCCGCGTTTGCTTCGGGACTGTAGAGAGGTTTGAGTAAAACCCGAACCCTCGTTCTTCCAGGGGAACCTCCATAATTACTCCTTGGAGTAATAGTTGTTCTAGTGCCAACAGGAGGGACTCTCTCTTCCGGGGATCCCTTGGCACGTTTGACCTCAAAAATGGGAAGGAGGAGAGTCTCTTAACTCCAATCTGTATCCCAAACATACTGCGGAGAGCACCTATCTGTCTCGATCGCGTCCCGCCAGGTCTCTTGTGAACAACTGGAGTCCTCCCCCCACCCGACTGAGTGGGGCAACCCTTCAATGAATTTAACTTTGGGGGAGGTTTTGTACCTCCCCTGACCCAGGGTTTCTCATTACCCTGCTATTGTCCCTGTTTTTTACCCCCAGGAATTGACCGAGGAGGCCGTCGGAACTGTTACACAGCTGATGCCCCAGGGACTGGAGAAGCAGGCCTCTTAAAGAGGGACCTCTAACTCTGTTTTTAACCGGCAAGAGCGTATTTTTACCGCTGGAAATTTTCTGGATATATTTGTCCAGGTTTTCCCTGAATAAGCGTTCACCATGAAATGGGACGCTAACCAGCCATTCCTTACAGGGAGCTTCAGCAGACCAGTTTTTGAGCCATAGAAGCCTACGCATATGTACTCTAGACAGCGTAAGGCGGGAGGCCTGATGGACTGAATCCTTTATGGCGTCAACCGCAAAGCTTAAGGCTCTAGGTGGATCAGCTAGGGCAAGGCCTACTGATCTGTCAAGTCCCTCAAGACCTGTTTTAACTGATCCTTCACTGCTTAGCAGACCCCAATAGCTGCTACTGCTGGTTGTGTCACCAAGCTTGCTGTAGAAAGAAGCAGACTTTCATAAGGACTCCAATCTTTTATCTATTGGGTTCTTGAACATTTGGACATTATCCACTGGACATGTCAGTGATTTATACATACAAGAGATGGCTGCGTCCACTGTAGGGACCTTCCATTTTTTTTTTTTTTTTTTGATGAACTTATCCTCCATGGGATAGACCACCGGAAATCTCTTGGGGGAATAAATATTTTCTCAGGACGTTCCCAATCCTGGTAAATAAGCCCTTTCAGTAAAGGGTGAAGTGGAAAAGAACAGACAGTCTGGGGGCTTCTAGCGACCCCAACGAGGATACAGTAGTGGTTGATGGTTCCGCAAGGTGCATTTTTAAATGCCGATCGGACCATGTTAGTCAGAGACTGACCCCATAATCTTTCAGCTTGAGCTGCTGAGAAAGGTTCCTCCACTGTTGATTCCTCTATAACAGAATCAACCTCATCCTGATCCCCTTCAGGCAGGTCGATCCCTGTATGGGACTGTTGCTCTGCTAACAGGCACTCTGAAGGAGGAGACGGAGATTGGCGTGCTTTCCCTGACAGGGAGGCAGCGATCAATGTTGACAATCTCTCTCTAATCCTCCCAGAGCTGAGGAAAAAACCTCCTCTGTTACATACACAGGAGCAGGTGACTGAGGACAGCCACAGTACCAAGTACCCCTGCGGGGTCTCTATGGTCACTTACCTCTGAACTTCAGGGGAGACTGGTGCAGCAGAAGCATGCCCAAGATCCTCAGAGCCCGATGAGACCCCCTTCGCTTCCTGGAAGATTCAGTTCCGGAGCTTCTGGACGGCATATTCCTAAGCCTAAAGCTGAGGTATTCCAGCCGTAATACACCACTTTTACTGAGAATAGTCTAGCACAATTGCTGCTATATTACAGTTGGTGTCTACTAAAGTGCCTTTCTAGGGGATGCCTGCATCAACCGCCTCTGTGTGCCTTTATCTGTTGCTAGCTCTGTCTGTGCATTCAATAGCCAGCTATAATGTGCTTTAAAACACGCTGGACGCCCGCACATGCGCAGTAGCGCCGCGGCGCACACCTGAGCGTCATCCACCCGCTCCGCCCCTTTTTTCAGATCGCCTCTATGAATAGAGGCGCGTGCACGCGCACGCGCGCGGGCACGTGCGCCTTCGGCGCCCTTTTTTAAAAAACAATAAGGAGCTAGATGGGAGCCAGGGCCCCCTTTGCCGCAGGGCCCGGGGATGGATGAGCGCAGCAACAGGGCAGAGGAGACAGCTTCCCAGCAGAGAACATACCAACTGCCTGGATTTGATTCTGGAAGAAAAAAATCCACATTACAAGAAAAAGAACCATAGCGGCCTCTAGTGTCTAACACAGGTACCGCGGTCTTACATTTTTTTTTTTTTTTTTTCTTGCCTACTATTAAAATTTTTACATTTTCTCAGTAGTAACAGGCATACACAGAATATTAGCGGGAATACCTTAGGTAACAGGCAGAAAGACAAAATAGGCTTGGGGGTCCCTCAATAGAACCAAGTTCCTGAGGGCCCCCACTTACCTTTTCCTCGCCGCAGGACTTTGTTTGGTCCACAGAAGCCCAAACTTCACCTATCACGGCAGGCATTGTAATCAAACCTTCAGGGACCGGGTTCCCAAGGATTCCACTCCCCTGGACCTGTATAGCACCCTGCACAGAAAACATCTTGGTCGTGGGTATGACCAGAGCTCTGGATCCCAGGGTCCAGCTCTCCTAAGAGAAGCATTACAGGCAAAACCTTGCTCTTCTCTGCAAGGCCCGGGTACCGACCGTTTAGCTATGAAGCTTTTTTGGTCGGATCCGGAATAGCTTACTGAGGCCCAAAAGAACCTGTACGCAAGCTCAGTGAAAAACACATGTTTCTTCTTGGCCAACACCTTAGACACTGGCAAAAAACTGAGGTGCTCCCGGATGGGAGGGGCTTATATAGGGGAGGGTACTTCCGGTTTTGGAAGTTGCCAGTGCCAGCACCTGACGGTATCTATATAACCCATTAGTAATGACTATGTCGCTCTGTGTCCCGTGATGTACGAGAAAGAAATGCCAGGTGTGCTCCCTTAATAGGTGTAGGGACAGGAAGATCACTACCTTTACGTCCACTAGTACTCTACGTTCATATGAGGTGGAACCATTCATCACTTGTGCCACAGAGGGAGTGGTCTACCTCATCCAATGCCCTTGCGGTCTGCAATATATTGGCAGGACCAAGAGGGCAATACGTGTTCGTTTGAATGAACACATAGGAAACATCAGGAGAGGGTTTGACAAACACTCAGTTTCCAAACACTATGACCAAGTACATAGGAGAGATCCATCTAACACGCTCTTTGTGGGCATTGACAAGTACAAGCCACATTGGAGAGGGAGTTCCCTAGTTAGGGAAATCTCCAGGCTTGAGATGGCCTGGATTTATCGCATGAAGACTTATGTTCCGTTCGGCCTCAATGTTGATACGGACGTTAATGCGTTTATCAATAACTGATGTATCCGGTCCATCTCAGGCTTGTAGATACTATTGTTTAATTCTCCCCCTCAAACATTGACCTTTTGGTGATTTTCATATCCGTATCTATTTTTATTTATGCAATTTTTTTCCAATGCTGTATGTACAATCGGGTTTGGTTGGTTTTGATGACAGGTTTACAACTGGTTCTGAGTCTCCACCCATTTCCTCTTGTTTATCGCATTTGGATCCATATTCTTTGGGAAATCAACCTTCCAGAAGCTGATGTATAATCTGCCTTACTAAAAAAGAGAAAGAGACAATTTTTTTTCTTAAGGAGGGATTTTTCTTTTTCTTTTTTCTTTTATATTTTTTATGTTTAGATATTTCCAAATTTTGCCAATTTTATATTTTATTAACATATCACTGAATTCACAGGATTTTTATAGCAGCGTTCCCCCATAACAAGGAAGCAGGTTCTGCTAGACAGGTTTCCTTGTAATGTTTTTTAATCTTATGGCTCTATGCCAATAAAGGTGTTCTTTATGTCAACTGTTTTTTGCCCATTAGAGGTCGCTATATGTACATCTATGGACATTTTGAAAAATACGGTTTTAGTTCTGACATCAACATCTCCTTTTTGTGCTTTTTTAAATTTGAGCACTTAGATGATGTTCAGTTGAATGCACTGGCTCTCATGGTAACTACTAACCAGTAGTCTGGTTGGTTTACTTTGGTCCAATACGTTCTTTCACACATGAGAATATACACGATCTCCCATACACCATGACATTCTCAATATTCGCCTCTCGGTTGTGTCTGGACGAGACTCGAGCGCAGTTTCACCACGGGAGCTCTGATTGGTCAGCGCGGGCTCCTGGGGGTGGAGTTGCGGCGCCGTGTTCTTGCTAGACGCTGTTGGCGGGGTTCCGCTTACGTCATTGGCTATTCCCCAGCAAGCGGGAAAGCTGGGGCTTACCCTATGATGTGACGGTGACCCTGCCCCCTCGTATGTCATGGGGGTTTCGTGTGGAGTGGAGACTGGAGGAGACTGCAGCGCTGGACATCGGATCACCACGGGACATAGAGATCAATGCTGGACAGACTGGATTACATCGCTGGAATGGGTTTTTTATTTACATTTTTTTTATGTTTAATAAAGGACTTTCCCAATGGTGTCTGTGTGTTTTTTTTTTACACTTTCTTGTGAAATGGTAGGGATACAATG
Source organism: Rana muscosa (assembly GCA_029206835.1). NCBI lineage: Eukaryota > Metazoa > Chordata > Amphibia > Anura > Ranidae > Rana > Rana muscosa. The sequence goes on from CM055118.1 coordinate 971,395,543, forward strand.
TACCCCTTACCAATTCACATGGGGGGGTGATCTTCCAGATTCTGATACGCTCCCCGCCCGCAGACCCCCACAACCACCAGGCAAGGGTTGTGGGGATGAGGCCCTTGTCCCCATCAACATGGGGACTTGGTGCTTTGAGGGGTCACAGACCCCCAAAGCATCCTCCCCATGTTGAGGGCATGTGGCCTGGTACGGTTCAGGAGGGGGGGCGCTCTCTCGTCCCCCGCTCTTTTCCTGAGGCCTGCCAGGTTGCGTGCTCGGATAAAGGGTCTGGTAGGGATTTTTTGGGGGCACTCCACGCCATTTTTTTTTTATTTGGCGTGGAGTTCCCCTTTAAAATCCATACCAGACCTGAAGGGCCTGGTAATTGAATTTGGGGGGACCCCACGCATTTTTTTTTTCAATCTCGAACCTCTATGCGGTCTCCTCACGGGGACAATTGGCTCTAAAAAGATACATTGCACTACATTACATAAGTTCAAAATTGGAAAAACGTATCATCATACATCATATTGAGTGATTCATAATAGTATATTTATGGTCGTAGCCCTCTGTCTGAAGAGATATGTATCACATAAACACGACACAAGACTAACAACACAAATAAGATCTGAAGTGTGGCCTGGCCTGCTGTACGGTATGCAGGGACGCTGATAGGCCAGTACAACTGGCCCAGTTGTACCGGGCCCGGCCAGCAGGGGGGCCCGGCAACCTGAACAGAAAAGTAGTTAAATGTAAAAAAAAAAAAGACCGATCAGGGTCCCAGCACCAATCGCCATTCCGCTGCGATACACCACCATCCACCCCAACGCCGTTTACATTTTTTTTTTTTTTTAATGCTGTGCATTCTTATGTAGTGGCCACGGCAGGACAGGGACTATTTCTCATATTTCGGGCGCGGAGTGATTCTTCCTGGCGCCGCGGAGTGATTCTTATTGCTCTCTCTCCGCGTGAAGAAATAGCAGTGAGGCGACTCAAGGGGAGCAGCGGCGGCAGAGGATATCGGCATCCCATGATCATCTACTGGAATAGTTTGTGGACCCTCAAGTTCAGGCAGCAGCAGGATCAGGAATAAGTGACTCCTTGGGCCCAGCCAACAATTACACAGGTCAGGTGTGTGCTTGCTTGGGGGGGGGGGGGGTTGGGGGCTTCAAGATCTACTGCCACTGCAGCAGCAGCATCTATACATTGTGGCATGGGTGGCTCTGTCTGCCCATAACACATGTGCTGCCTGCAGAGACAGTGCCACCCATGCCGCCAAATCGCCAATGCCGTAATGTGCTGCAGACAGTGCCACCCATGACACTAATGCCATAACGCATGTGCTGCCTGCTGGGTGGCACTGTCTGCAGTACAACATGGCATTGGCGGCATGGGTGGCACTGTCAGCAGCACAATATTGCATTGGCGGCATGGGTGCCACTGTCTGCAGGTAGCACATGCGTTATGGCCCAAAAAGCATGTGCTGCCTGCAGAGACAGTGCCACCCATGCCGCCAAATTGCCAATGCCGTAATGTGCTGCAGACAGTGCCACCCATGACGCTAATGCCATAACGCATGTGCTGCCTGCTGGGTGGCACTGTCTGCAGTAGAACATGGCATTGGCGGCATGGGTGGCTCTGTCTGCAGCACAATATTGCATTAGCGGCATGGGTGCCACTGTCTGCAGGTAGCACATGCGTTATGGCCCAAAACGCATGTACTGCCTGCAGAGACAGTGCCACCCATGCCGTCAAATTGCCAATGCCGTAATGTGCTGCAGACAGTGCCACCCATGACGCTAATGCTATAACGCATGTGCTGCCTGCTGGGTGGCACTGTCTGCAGCACAATATGGCATTGGCGGCATGGGTGGCACTGTTGGCAGGCAGCACATTCGTTATGGCATTAGCATCATGGGTGGCACTGTCTGCAGCACAATATGGCATTGGCGGCATGGGTGCCACTGTCTGCAGGTAGCACATGCGTTATGGCCCATAACGCATGTGCTTCCTGAAGAGACAGTGCCGCCAATGCCGTAATGTGCTGCAGAGACAGTTTCAAGGCGGGGTCTTGGGAGGGACCAGGGGCGGAGCCAGGGGTTGGGCTGAAGGCGGGACCAGGGGTGGAGCTAAAGGGGCCCGTCAGGTAGGCTGTACGGGGCCCCACGATTTCTATCAGCTGCCCTGACGGTATGCCAAAAGGAGGGGCCATACCTAAGATAGAAATAATGGATAATTCTGTTTGAGAATTGTTTGTAGAGAAGTGCCCTAAAAGGGGGTATGGGTGGGTGGGTACCGCGCACTAGAGCCGACACTGACCATCGTAGACGGTCTCGTTTAAGTACCCCTCGAACTCCTCCCATAATTTCAGGCCAGCATACTGGCCTTCCTATTTATGGTCGTAGCCCTCTGTCTGAAGAGATATGGATCACATAAACACGACACAAGACTAACAACACAAATAAGACCTAAAGTGTGGCCTGGCCTGCTGTATGGTATGCCAAAAGGAGGGGCCAAAAGTCACACAAGGTTAGGGAGAAATTGTTTTATTATGTTTAGGTAATGACTACAAAGCGAGACTGTTGAAGGCTCGTGATATTTCCGTCTGAGGATCGGGAATGTATGGGGCGAAACACGTGGATTTTCATCGGCCCATCGTCTTGATGACATGGTCCGGAACTCCGTTCCGTGATGCTGTGGAGGCTGCTCCTATACGGAAGGAATGTCCTGAGTATCGTTTGGGATCGAGGCCCAAGGAGCTCAGAAGTGTCCTGACATGGCTAATGAACTGGTTCCCGCTCAGGGGTTCATTAGGGAAAGGCAGAAGCGGGCTGTCCGCGGGTAGGTCGGACAGAAGGGTTACGAGACGATCTAAAACGTCCACAGGGCACCAGGCATTGTGCGTCTGGAAAAGCTTAATGTCAACACCGGGACCGGTTTGTAGAATTTTAGACACCGTTAGGTGCAGGACGTAGTGTCCCTGGTGGCGAATCAGGTGGTGCCTGCGTAGTACCTGGCAGTTAGGGCTGGTGACGGTAAACTCACTGGGCCGGAGGAAGCCGTAGAAGGCTAGGTTTATGGCCGCCTGGATAACCAGGCTCGGCCGTACACCGAAAGGGGCACGTGACAGGATTGTGGACATGCCTCGGAATGTGGAGCTGGTCACTGGTAGGCGCCTGACGCAGGTGTGCGGCTGCTGCTTTTGGATGCCGCGTAGTATGACCTTGACCGCATGGGCGGCGAACAAGAAAGGTGTGGTCGGGTCTTGCAGGGACGTGAAATGCTGGATACCGGCCAAGTACAATCTGATAGTATTGTGTGACAGCTTGAGTTGGGAGTGACAGTGGGAAATGAATGCCAAGATATGGCTGAGGTTGCCTGAGAGCGCACCGGGGTTAGTGGCTAGGAATCTGTTGTAGATCTTCCAGGCGGAGCGATAGGCTTTTAGCGTATTGGGAAAAGACAAGGACGCGTTGATGAGGGTGGTAGCGCCCTGGAGGTGCTGACTCAGTCCAGGGTTAGTTGCGACAAATGTGGGACGTGTGACATGGCCGGGTCGGCTCCGGGCTCCTGCGAAAAGAACGTGGCATAATTAAAGCGTGACAGAGCATCGGCCGAGGTATTGCAATAACCGGGGATGTGGACACAGAGGACATTGAATTGGTGTTGAAGGGAAAGTAGCACCAGCCTGCGCAGGAAGGACATGATGGCCAACGATTTGGACCCGCCTTTATTGATGATAGCGGCTGTGGCCTGATTATCTGTGAAGAAGGTGACGGTCTGTCCCACCCAGGTGCTGCCCCATACTCGAGCTGCAGCAACTATGGGGTAGATCTCGAACAGGGAAGAGGACTGACTGAACCCGGGAATGGTGAGTATTTCCGACGGCCATGACCCCGCGAACCAATGATGGCCAAAAATTGCAGCAAAGCCTGTGGAAGCTGCGGCGTCGGTGATTACTTGTGGAGAGGAAGGGGATGCTGAAGGAATGAACATGGATCTACCATTCCAGTTCTCGGGGAACTGATCCCACATGTCCAGATCTGCTATAGCGGCTGCGTCTAGCTTGATGACTTGGTCGGGGTCTTGTGCCAGGGAAAGAAACACTAAGAGGCGTGAGATGAAGGATCGCCCTTGGGGGATGATCCTCATTGCGAAATTGAGCATGCCCAGCAGGGATTGCAACTGTCTCTTGGTGCACACTCGTGAGATGGTAAAGGCGTGAACGACTGCTCTGATGCGGGTCAACTTATCAAGAGGTAGGCTGGCCTGCATGGTGCGAGTATCTAGATTGACTCCCAGAAAAGTGATGAGCTGTGCCGGGCCTTCTACTTTTTTCTCTGCTATTGGCACGTTGAGGTTTCTAAAGACCTCTCTCAGCCTTACTAGGTCTACTGGGGGCCTGCTAGGTGTCTCAAAAAGTAGAAAGTCGTCTAAGTAATGGATTACCTGCTGACAGTGTGCATGGTGTGAGAGTATCCAGGATAGGGATTGAGCAAAGGTGTCAAAGAGCCAGGGGCTACTTTTGGAGCCGAAAGTCAGCTTGGTTGCAAAGTAGTACAGACCTTTCCACTTAATCCCGTGCCACCTCCAAAGGTACAGTAGGTGCCGCCGATATTGTGTCAATCTCGCCGCTTCTAGCGGCGAGATTGACACCCTATGAGCTCCGTCGCGAGAGCCAGCGCCGAGCTGTCTCATCATTGGGTAAGGAAAAAAATGTTCCTTTCACGATGAGCGACACGCATTGCCGATAGGCGGGGATCCGACGTGGATTCCCGCCAATACCAGGCACTGCGTTTGGTATGAATCCTGAGCGGGAACTCCACGCCAATTTTTAAAGAAAAAAACGGCATGGGTTCCCCCTCCAGGAGCATACCAGGCCCTTGGGTCTGGTCTGGATTTGAAGGGGAACCCTACGCCGTGGGGGTCCCCCTCAAAATCCAAACCAGACCCTTATCCGAGCACGCAACCTGGCAGGCCGCAGGGGAAGAGGGGGGGATGAGAGAGCGGCCCCCCCTCCCTCCTGAACCGTACCAGGCCACATGCCCTCAACATGGGGGGTTTGGTGCTCTGGGGCAGGGGGGCGACCTGTGCCCCCCCACCCCAGAGCACCTTGCCCCCATGTTGATGAGGACAGGGCCTCTTCCCGACAACCCTGGCCGTTGGTTGTCGGGGTCTGCGGGCGGGGGGCTTATCGGAATCTGGGAGCCCCCTTTAATAAGGGGGCCCCCGGATCCCGGCCCCCCCACCCTATGTGAATAAGTATGGGGTACATCGTCCCCCTACCCATTCACCTGGTGGAAAAAAATGGCAGTAAAAACACAACACAGTTTTTAAAAGTATTTTATTGCACAGCTCCGGGGGTCTTCTTCCGACTTCGGGGGTCTCTGGTGTCGTCGCCGCACTCTCCGGTTCTTTCTTCTGCCGGGCCACCGCTATCTTCTTCCAACTCTTTTGCTAGCGGGGCCCGGTCTTCTCCGTCGCCTTCTCCCCTCTTCTCCGGTTCTTTCTTTCTTCCGCCGGGCCTCCGCTAACTTCTTTTAGCTCTTTTGCTAGCAGAGGCCCGGTCTTCTCCGTCGCCTTCTCCCCTCCGGTTCTTTCTTTCTTCTGCCGGGCCTCCGCTAACTTCTTTTGGCTCTTTTGCTAGCGGAGGCCCGGTCTTCTCCGTCGCCTTCTCGCCTCCGGTTCTTTATTTCTTCCGCCGGGCCTCCGCTAACTTCTTTTAGCTCTTTTGCTAGCAGAGGCCCGGTCTTCTCCGTCGCCTTCTTCTTCTCCCGCTCTCCGGTGTCGTCTCCGCGCTCTCCGGTTCTTTCTTCCGCCGAGCCTCCGCTAACTTCTTTTAGCTCTTTTGCTAGCGGAGGCCCGGTCTTCCACGTCGTCTCGTCCGGCTCTCTGTTGTCCTTCTGCCGGCCCCTCCACTAACTTCTTGGTAGCTCTTTTGCTAGTGGAGGGGCCGGTCTTCCCTTCGTCGCCGTCGGCGTCTTCTTCCCTCTTCTCCTCCTCGATGTTGACTCGTCGCTTCCTCTCGCAGTAATGCTAAATCTACGGAGAGCCGGACGAGACGACGGGGAAGACCCCCGGAGCTGTGCAATAAAATACTTTTAAAAACTGTGTTGTATTTTTATTGCCATTTTTTCCACCAGGTGAATGGGTAGGGGTACGATGTACCCCATACTCATTCACATAGGGTGGGGGGGCCGGGATACGGGGGCCCCCTTATTAAAGGGGGCTCCCGGATTCCGATAAGCCCCCTGCCCGCAGACCTCGACAACCAACGGCCAGGGTTGTCGGGAAGAGGCCCTGTCCTCATCAACATGGGGGCAGGGTGCTCTGGGGTGGGGGGGCCGCAGGTCGCCCTCCTGCCCCAGAGCACCAAACCCCCCATGTTGAGGGCATGCGGCCTGGTACGGTTCAGGAGGGAGGGGGGGCGCTCTCTCGTCCCCCCCTCTTCCCCTGCGGCCTGCCAGGTTGCGTGCTCGGATAAGGGTCTGGTTTGGATTTTGAGGGGGACCCCCACGCCGTTTTTTCGGCGTAGGGTTCCCCTTCAAATCCAGACCAGACCCAAGGGCCTGGTATGCTCCTGGAGGGGGAACCCACGCCGGTTTTTTCTTTAAAAATTGGCGTGGAGTTCCCGCTCAGGATTCATACCAAACGCAGTGCCTGGTATTGGCGGGAATCCACATCGGATCCCCGCTCAATACAGTGCCGCGTCTCCTCGCTATTGCAGTGAGCGCGACACGTGTCGCCACCCTGTTGCCGAGATCTCGGCACTCCTCCGATCGGAGCCCCTCCTAGCATGTGATTGGCCCGCGGGACGTTGGTGCACGCCAACGTGCGATTGTACGTGGGAGGAGAGGGGTATAATTAGGCTGCCTACACACAGTCTTGTGTATCTCCATGGGATCACGCCACATTGCTTAGGGATTCTTTCCCTTACTGTTCTATACTCAGGTAATTTTGCTATCAGCTGCCCCCGCCCTGGATAACATCCAGGGTGTTTATTGGATATTTTTCCCTGTTTTTTACAATCTTTCTATTTTTAAATGCAGATTTACTGGCGTGCCCCTACAATTGACCACCATTTTGGCGCAGCACCCCTTTTTGGTCATCTCCTTCCTGGTCCATCTCGGACCTGTGTTTTCAGTTGCACTTGGCGTATTATCCTCAACTTCCGGGACTGACACCCTCTGGCTGACTCTGGTCCAAAACCACACTTACCCCTACCATCCACACTATTCACCTGTGGTATGTAACCCTTGGATTTTATATACATGCTCTCCTCATATTATGCTCAGTGCCACTTAGATTTTAACATATCTCAATCTTTTTAGATTTGGGTGCATCCGCCCCTGATGAGTGTGCAAACACGAAACGCGTTGGGCAATTTTAGGATGCCAACGCACTTTTACGTCACCCCAACGATCCATCCACTGATTGACAAGCACATATGAATTTCAACTTTTTATCGCATGTTACTATATCTGCACTGTGCCATTTTAGGGATTTATGTGTGTGTATTTTTGTATCTATGGGAGCGGTTCATTCCTTTCATACTGTTATGTATTGTTGATCGATATCATTGTATATCCTTGATGTCCATGTTTCATATGTAATGCCATGTGTCATGAGTTTCCAAGTTGATATTAATATGTGCCCTCAATGTTCACTACAATTATGTTCTTATGTACAGCCCCATTGACTCAGACAGTACACCACATTTTTTCATGTCAATGTAGCGGGGTCCTCAATTTAGTGGGGTACACTTGGGGAGTAGTGTCACCCAAGTGTGTAATTATGTTAGGGTTCAGACCCCTTTTTCTTATTCGTGGAGGATTGGGTGGTGTAATATTCTCTTCGACCAGTAGGTGTCAGTGTACCTACTGGCTCGGGGCAGAATCACTACCGCAGTGCTACCCTTCTTTGTCCCTTCCTGGAGATGGTACGGCTGGGGCGGGGAACCCGCCGTGGTGTCGACGGGAGGAGATAAAAGGGGGAGACGCCCTCGCCACGAGGTCTTCTTCGGGGATGATCTCTTCACGCACCCAGGCACCTTCAGCCTGGGTGTGGGCGGTTCAAGGTTCCGGCCTAGGCGCCCTAGGCCTGGCCGGGATGAAGATGGAGTCCATCCCAGGCACCTTCAGCCTGGGATGAGGTACTATTGAGGAGGCCTGGGACCCGGTGACTCCGACTGGGTCCCGCGAGGGTGGAGTTGCTCCAGGGTGCCCCTCTCGAGGGGACCCGCATCTGAGGTGAGGAGGCTGGGGAGGTCACTCGTTCAAAGACCCGGTGTAGTGTCAACCCGGTGACGGATGGGCCTTCAGTAACTCCCTTGGAGGACATCTTCCCCTGATAGAGGCCCGCAGCGCAACGGAGGTATTCATGTCGAGACTCCTACAACCCTTGGTCATAGTATAGGGGGTGTAGGGACCCAGATCAGTTTAGTGCCTCGACCTGCTCATTTCACCGTATCATGCCATCGCATTGCCTTGTAACTGAAGATACGAAATAAATCTAACCGTTGGACTGTGATTGGTGTGTGGACTCTGTTAATGGGAGCAGAGGGAGGTTTCTGCACGACAGACTCGGTACATGTTCAGGACACCGGCCCGAGGAAACATTAGGTATTGGCCTTCACCTTGCCTGCAAGTAGTAGGGAGGACATGGGCCGTAGCGCACCCTCACCCCTGTCGCGTGACATACCCCTAGGCTAAAGAGGACGGGGTGAGGGGGTGGCCGCTACATCAATAAACATGTTTCCTTTACCTTACGCCTACCTTGTTTTGAACCTCATTTAAAGTTCCAAACTCCCCCCCCCCTGCATTATTGTACCAGGGATGGAGGCACAGAAATGTGCCTCATTTAAAGTCCCACCTATGCTGTTGCATAGATTCCCCCCTCTCGTTTGTATACATTAGGGATGGAGGTTCCTCACCTAGCTGACAGTGTCCCCCTGTCATCTATGTGGGCATTCTCAGTTCCCCTTTGTGGCCTTGTACCGCTATTGGGGACCTGGTCTCATTCATGACAGGTTTTACTTGTCCATGAGATTTATGGCTACAGCGTTTTTTCTTCTGGGTCTGTGTGATCTTTGACACTATGGGCCGCCTCATTGTTGTCACCTACCCGGAAGTTGCGATGTGCTCTGGACGTCCCTCCTCTGCCCCTTCCCCCGCCCCATTGGGCGGGGGTTTCCTGGGGCTCTGGGCGGCGCTCACAGCGTATCGACATCACGCCCACGTGACTCACGTCTGACGCCATTTGGTGTCATGACGCGGATCGCGTCACTACCATCTCAGCCTCGCACAGCCTATGGGGGCAAGCTCCTGTCGTGGGCGGGTTTTTTCCCTCCCTCCGATCGGAGCCCCTCCTAGCATGTGATTGGCCCGCGGGACGTTGGTGCACGCCAACGTGCCATTGTACGTGGGAGGAGAGGGGTATAATAAGGCTGCCTACACACAGTCTTGTGTATCTCCATGGGATCACGCCACATTGCTTAGGGATTCTTTCCCTTACTGTTCTATACTCAGGTAATTTTGCTATCAGCTGCCCCCGCCCTGGATAACATCCAGGGTGTTTATTGGATATTTTTCCCTGTTTTTTACAATCTTTCTATTTTTAAATGCAGATTTACTGGCGTGCCCCTACAATTGACCACCATTTTGGCGCAGCACCCCTTTTTGGTCATCTCCTTCCTGGTCCATCTCGGACCTGCGGTTTTAGTTGCACTTGGCGTATTATCCTCAACTTCCGGGACTGACACCCTCTGGCTGACTCTGGTCCAAAACCACACTTACCCCTACCATCCACACTATTCACCTGTGGTATGTAACCCTTGGATTTTATATACATGCTCTCCTCATATTATGCTCAGTGCCACTTAGATTTTAATATATCTCAATCTTTTTAGATTTGGGTGCATCCGCCCCTGATGAGTGTGCAAACACGAAACGCGTCGGGCAATTTTAGGATGCCAACGCACTTTTACGTCACCCCAACGATCCATCCACTGATTGACAAGCACATATGAATTTCAACTTTTTATCGCATGTTACTATATCTGCACTGTGCCATTTTAGGGATTTATGTGTGTGTATTTTTGTATCTATGGGAGCGGTTCATTCCTTTCATACTGTTATGTATTGTTGATCGATATCATTGTATATCCTTGATGTCCATGTTTCATATGTAATGCCATGTGTCATGAGTTTCCAAGTTGATATTAATATGTGCCCTCAATGTTCACTACAATTATGTTCTTATGTACAGCCCCATTGACTCAGACAGTACACCCCATTTTTTCATGTCAATAAACATGTTTCCTTTACCTTACGCCTACCTTGTTTTGAACCTCATTTAAAGTCCCAAACTCCCCCCCCCGCATTATTGTACCAGGGATGGAGGCACAGAAATGTGCCTCATTTAAAGTCCCACCTATGCTGTTGCATAGATTCCCCCCTCTCGTTTGTATACATTAGGGATGGAGGTTCCTCACTTAGCTGACAGTGTCCCCCTGTCATCTATGTGGGCGTTCTCAGTTCCCCTTTGTGGCCTTGTACCGCTATTGGGGACCTGGTCTCATTCATGACAGGTTTTACCTGTCCATGAGATTTATGGCTACAGCGTTTTTTCTTCTGGGTCTGTGTGATCTTTGACACTATGGGCCGCCTCATTGTTGTCACCTACCCGGAAGTTGCGATGCGCTCTGGACGTCCCTCCTCTGCCCCTTCCCCCGCCCCATTGGGCGGGGGTTTCCTGGGGCTCTGGGCGGCGCTCACAGCGTATCGACGTCACGCCCACGTGACTCGCGTCTGATGCCATTTGGTGTCATGACGCGGATCGCGTCACTACCATCTCAGCCTCGCACAGCCTATGGGGGCAAGCTCCTGTCGTGGGCGGGTTTTTTCCCTCCCTCCGATCGGAGCCCCTCCTAGCATGTGATTGGCCCGCGGGACGTTGGTGCACGCCAACGTGCGATTGTACGTGGGAGGAGAGGGGTATAATTAGGCTGCCTACACACAGTCTTGTGTATCTCCATGGGATCACGCCACATTGCTTAGGGATTCTTTCCCTTACTGTTCTATACTCAGGTAATTTTGCTATCAGCTGCCCCCACCCTGGATAACATCCAGGGTGTTTATTGGATATTTTTCCCTGTTTTTTACAATCTTTCTATTTTTAAATGCAGATTTACTGGCGTGCCCCTACAATTGACCACCATTTTGGCGCAGCACCCCTTTTTGGTCATCTCCTTCCTGGTCCATCTCGGACCTGCGTTTTCAGTTGCACTTGGCGTATTATCCTCAACTTCCGGGACTGACACCCTCTGGCTGACTCTGGTCCAAAACCACACTTACCCCTACCATCCACACTATTCACCTGTGGTATGTAACCCTTGGATTTTATATACATGCTCTCCTCATATTATGCTCAGTGCCACTTAGATTTTAACATATCTCAATCTTTTTAGATTTGGGTGCATCCGCCCCTGATGAGTGTGCAAACACGAAACGCGTTGGGCAATTTTAGGATGCCAACGCACTTTTACGTCACCCCAACGATCCATCCACTGATTGACAAGCACATATGAATTTCAACTTTTTATCGCATGTTACTATATCTGCACTGTGCCATTTTAGGGATTTATGTGTGTGTATTTTTGTATCTATGGGAGCGGTTCATTCCTTTCATACTGTTATGTATTGTTGATCGATATCATTGTATATCCTTGATGTCCATGTTTCATATGTAATGCCATGTGTCATGAGTTTCCAAGTTGATATTAATATGTGCCCTCAATGTTCACTACAATTATGTTCTTATGTACAGCCCCATTGACTCAGACAGTACACCACATTTTTTCATGTCAATAAACATGTTTCCTTTACCTTACGCCTACCTTGTTTTGAACCTCATTTAAAGTCCCAAACTCCCCCCCCCTGCATTATTGTACCAGGGATGGAGGCACAGAAATGTGCCTCATTTAAAGTCCCACCTATGCTGTTGCATAGATTCCCCCCTCTCATTTGTCTCCTGCGATAGATATACAATATCGGCAGCACCTACTGTATGGCTCTATGGGCAGTAACTTAAAGGCATCTGAGATGTCAGCTTTAGAAAGCCAGGCCCCAACCCCTGTTTTTATGATAGACTGGATGGCTAAATCAACAGAGGAATATTTGAGTGAGAACTCCTCTGATGGTATGAGGGAGTTTAAACTGGGTACGTTGGAGGAATGAGGCGCGGACAAATCATAGATTAATCGCAGTTTATTAGAGAACTTTCCCTTGACAAGTCCAATAGGGCTGACTCTCCAGACGGTAAAGGGAGACTGAGTAAAGGGGCCAATCATGTACCCCCAGTCCAATTCGACCTGTAGTAGGGTGGAGATGGCAGCCTCGTCGGTGGCCGCCGAGAGCAGGTTTTTGCACTCGTACGTGGAGTCGGGTAGTGCGATGAGACCGGTGTGGAACCCAGAAGTGAATCCTTGCACTAGGAAGGCTGCTAGGGACGGGGTTGGGTGTGAGGAAAGGTAGAAGCCGAGCCACCCGACGTGCACGCGGCCTAGTCAGGATGGACCCAGCTGTTTGATGCTGCAGGCACTCTTTGGATGAGCCTTCTGGCACAGGAGGCAGATCTGCAGAAGTCTGCAGTGGGGGTAAAAGCAGCCCTTAAAATTGAAATTGTTGCATATGGGTGCACCCCCCAATGCTCGTATCGGACGTCCTAGCCTGTCAGCCTGGAATGACCGAGTGGCTGATGGTGTATTGTGAGGTGCATTGGAGGTGGAAGGAAAGCTGGGGGGACGTCTACCGCTCAACTCGGAGCACCAATTCGCCGCGTGGGAGGCAGATTGGCAGATGGTGCAGAGTGGGGAGCGAAGGCCGGCAAAATGGCGACAGAACAGTTCAGTGTCTATGGTGCTCCAGTTAGTGCTGAGCTGGAACTGAGACAACCTGGCTGCGGCTCTTGCTGAAAACGAGCGGTGGTAGTCGTAAAAGGAGCACCCACCGTACTTGTGGCCTAGATCGACTACTGCGTGGAGGTACAGATCGAGTTCTTCCCTCCTGCTGGGGTTGGCCGAGCATAACACATCTCTAAACATCCCGAAAGCTAATACAAACTCGGTGACCGAGAGCTTGCGGTTGAGCCTGGGATCTTTGGCCTTTAGGACAACAGAGACATCCCCCCAGGAATATGATTTATTCTCCGCCATGTCCTGTACGGAGATAAGCAAGGACGCTAAGTTCACGTCCTTGCCGTCCAGGATGTCCTTCCTGATGCCCGCTGGGACAAGGTGGGAAGGGAAGATGGTGGTGCTTCCGTCGGGCGTACCTGAAGGTGGGGGTACGGTGACGGCCGTGGAGACTAGAGCTGCTGGTGGTGAAGCTGGACGTGTTTCCAGGACCCCTACTCTAACCTGGATGTCAGTGACTGAGGTAGCTAGCGAAGCCACCAAGTCGTGGAGCTGGGTGATGGTGGCAGATATTGACTGCAGAGATGCTTGGGGATCTGGTGGAGCTGCCGCTGGTGGTGGGAACAGCAGCCAAAACAGCTCGGCTTTCGTGGCGGTGGCCGGGTAGGGGATGTCCCTACGGCGTAGTTTGGCCGTAAGCCTGGGGATAGTCCAAGCCCTGAGAGACTGCGTAGAGCCGTCCGCTGTACCCGCGAGGGGTGATGGTGGGGCGGAGGCGAAGTCTTCGCTGTCGGGCTGCGACATGTTGTCGGCTAGGAGAAGGGGAATGCATATGTTTTAGAATAAGATGCCAGGTCGGAGGGGATAGAAGAGTTTTTAGAAAACGGGGAGGAAGAAGGAAAGGAGGGTGGACAGGACAAGGAGCGATAGGCGTAGAGAACAGTTCAGTTTGCGTACGAGCGCTGTAGAGTGAAAATTTTGAAAACTCAAAAGAATGCGTAGCAACTGAGGTGAGCCAGGAGGTGACTGGCTAGATAACCGAAGCTCAGGTGCCGTCTGTGCTCGGCACAGACTAATGAACCAGAGCCCCCAGGGCGTGCTGGGGCGAGTAGCTGAAGTCTGGTGCGCTAAGTAGGAATGTTACAATCTGTAGTTAGTTGACGAGTGGTCGGTCTGCTAACCCTCGCACTGCCAGCAAGGTGGACGTTAGGCAACCTTGTCTGTGTGGTGAAGGATCTCGGATCGCTCTTCGAAAACAGAGTGTAGTGCGCAGAGGTATGTGACAGTCTCTAGCGCCTCGTGAGCGGTCGAATTGTGTATGTGAAGAAAACATATGTCGTGATAGCGTGCGAGAAGAAAGCAAGGGGGGGCCCTTGCATTTTTACGCACCTATCTGGTGCGCCGGTAGTCGGAGTCTGGTTGAGGTCGAGACGTGGGTCGACCGGAAACCTGTGACAAGAGTGACACGGAAATATGTATATTTTTCCCTTCTATATATTTTTTTTTTTTTTTACCTGAGGGGAACACTGTCCAACCTGGTGGAGGGTGGGCCAACTGGAGCTCAATCTCAAACTGACCTGTATGGGGAAAGGGACAGAGAAAAAGGTGAGTAGCCGTGTTGCTACTGGAGATGATGAGTGGCTGATGTTTGAACCACTTGTCGAATGCTCGCAGCGATTGCGAGGAACACAGCCTTACTGAGAAGGCGAAAGAAGGAAAGTTTGTGAATTGTGAGTATGTAGGGATGACCGTCCGTGATGAAGCCAGAGAAATTGATGCAAGGTGTGTATGCAGTGCATGAAGAAAGTCACACATATATATATATATGTATATATATTTTATTTTTTTTTGGTTTGGGGAATGAGTCGAATGTAAAGGCACCGATAACACGACCGGAAGCGTATGAACCCTTCGTATGGCCGATGAACTGAACGTCTGAGCTGAGGCTACGACCGAGTTCGGATCGGTTGGAGGGATCTGTAGCGCCGGGAAGCAAGGTCGTCGAGCTGGTGGTGCAACTGACTAGGTTTGATAGTGTTTGCCAAGGATCCGAGTCTTAGAGTCGACGTTACGACTAGATTGGATCGGTTAGGAAAGTTTGATGCTATAGATCCGAGCCGTTTGAGCCGGTGGTGCGACTGTGCTCGGATTGGTCGCGTTGCCGTGGATCCGAAACCTAGGGCCGATGGTACGACTGGATTCGGAACGGTTAGAAAGTTTGATGCTGCGGATCCGAGCCGTTTGAGCCGGTGGTGCGACTGTGCTCGGATCGGTCGTGTTAGCGGAGGATCCGAACCTTTGAGCCGATGCTACGACTGGGTTCGGAACGGATAGAAGTTTGTTGCTAGAGATCCGAGTCGATTGAGCTGGTGATGTGAATGGATTCGGATCGATCGTAAATGCCAGAGATCCGAATCTTTGAGCCGATGCTACGACTGGATTCGGATCGGTTGGAGGGGTCTGTAGTGTAGGGAAGCAAGGTCGTTGAGCTGGTGGTGCGACTGGACTTGGATTGATAGTGTTTGCCAGGGATCCGAATCTTAGAGCCGACGTTACGACTGGATTCGGATCGGTTAGAGAAGTTTGATGCTGCAGATCTGAGCCGTTTGAGCTGGTGGTGCTCGGATCGGTCGTGTTAGCGGAGGATCCGAACCTTAGAGCCGATGCTATGACTGGGTTCGGATCGGATTGAAAGGTTTGTTGCTAGAGATCCGAGTCGATTGAGCCGGTGATGTGACTGGACTCGGATCGAACGTAAATGCCAGAGATCTGAATGTTTGTGCCGACGTTACGACTGAATTCGGATCAGTTAGAAGTTTGATGTTTACAGATCCGAGCCGATAGAGCCGGTGGTGCGACTGTGCTCGGATCGATCGTGTATGCCAGAGATCCGAATCTTTGAGCCGATGCTGTGACTGGATTCGGATTGGTTATGGCTGTGACACGAGGGGGTTTGAAGCGCCGGATCCGAATCATAGCGCCGGGGATACGACTGGACTCGGATCGGCTGATCGGTGTTTCGAAGTTGAAGGGGCTTGTGATTGCCGAGGGTCCGAACTGTAGTGCCGATGTTATGCGACTAGATTCGGACCGGCTGTTGGTGTCTGTCGTATGTAGTAAGAGGTGTGGGGTATCAGTTAGGTGAAGGGAGAGTATCGTAGGAGGTGTAGGGCATCAGTAGATGGGATGAGGAAACGAAGAGTGGGACGCCGGTCCGACGACCGGGTATCGTACGCGCGACTTATAGTAAGTGGCTTGCGAGCTGTATGAGTAATTCGTAGAACCGGACAAGCTCTGTGAGAAGTAGTGTCTAGGCGGGCCGTTACGGTCGTAACGTTGAGTGCGACAGGGCTCGAAAGACAACTGGACTAGGCAGTAGACATAAAATGCAAACAGAGAAAACACGGGGTTGCGAGCCGTGTAACTTGTAAAAGAGGGAAACGTATACCGGCGCTACGATTCGTTCGAATGGTAACGACCGGTCTTACCTGCGACAGTGAGCGAGGACACGATCAACTGCGAGCGATCTGGAAGGTTCGAACGCAACTACACGGACGTCGTGAGTTGTGCAGCGTCGGGCTGGTGACGTCGTATTACCGCGCACTAGAGCCGAATCTGACCATCGTAGACGGTTTCGTTTAAGTACCCCTCGAACTCCTCCCATAATTTCAGGCCAGCATACTGGCCTTCCTATTTATCGCTCGAGAGTGGAATAACTATTCATGTGACCAAAAGTGTTTTTTACTGCATTGTACTGTATTTGCATTGTACATATACTGTATCATTGGACCAGATCAAATCTCATTGTATCTAACCCTACCATGTTATTGGACTATTCTTTTTATAAACTATCCCTTATTATCATTCAAATCTTTGACCTTGTTACACTGCTGTCTAAAGCTCCATCGGGGAAACTTTCCATTTTATTTGTTTTCAGGGTGTGCAGCCTTTTTATCTCTACTATATGTGTCTTTTCCATATTCATATCTTTTTGGGTGGTTAAACATCCCTCTCTCCCTGACACATTAGAGATATGACATGACCTGTGTGTTTTTCAGCTATCTCTCTAACTCTTGCTGTTGCCTTTAATTGTTATAAATATATACAAACCATTTTTACTCTTTATAATTATCCAAGGGTGTTAATGGGTGAGGCTGCTGCGCTTGTACACATAGCTGGATCGAATGGGCTCAGGTCAGGAAAAGGGATGGTCTCTGGTGGAGAGATGAAGCACAGAAGTTTTTTCACCTTAATGCATAGCATGCATTAAGGTGAAAAACCTTTAGACTTTAGAACCACTTTAAGATGAAAAACCTTAAGGCTTTAGAACCACTTTAATATTTATGGCTATGCTCTTTTACAGAGAGACAGGGTAAAACATAAAGGTGGTGGTGTCTGTCTATGTGAGAAGTGATCTCGAGTCTGAGGCTGGGTTCCCACCTAATACCGATGCGGCTCCCAGCAGTATGTCCCCATTCACTGTTTCAGGTCAGATTTTTGCCCAAATTTTTGGCTGAATTCAGACCTGAAATGGACCAAAAGACGCACAGGGCTTCTGTGCAAATTCACACCGAAGCCACAGCGGAGATATATGAACTGGCTCCATAGAGAGCCGGTCAAAATCTCCTGCTATTGAGAATTGGATACGGGGAACCCACATCCAATTTGCAATGGTGTGAACCCAGCCTCAAAGTGTTAATGAGGAGGTGCACACTCAACTCCTTGCACAGATAGAAAGGGCTGGGACAGTGATAATAATGGGGGATTTTAACTTCCTAAAACTGACTGGAGTAATGGCACTGCTTGAACAGTAAAAGGATGGAAATGTATAAACCTATTACAAGACAATTTTATGTTACAGTTCAGAGAGGCCCTGCTCAGAAATAATGCTCTACTAAACATGGTAATCTCAAACAATGCAGAGATTATTACTATTGTTCATATAAAGGAACATCTAGATAGCAGTGTCTATAACATGATCTCATTTAATGTAAGCTGTAAACAAGAAGCACATACTGGAAAGATAAAAACACTTATTTTTAGGAGAGCCAATTTTCTAAGGCTGAGGATTGCTCTCCAAGATTTAGACTGGGAGGGAATGAAAAAACAAAAAGGCTACATTGATTTCCATAAGCAAAACGTTAAAAAGACAAAAAAAAACAAAAACCCTATGTGGTTTATGTCCAAAGTTAAAATAGCTATAAATAAAAGGCAAAGAAATATAAAAAAATATATAAAAAATGGAGAAACACTATCATCAAATTTAGAATTTCTGTATTTTTTTTTGAATTTCCGCAATTTTGAATTTTCTGATTTTGGAATTTCGAATTTTCGAATCTCTGATTTTCGAATTTTGAATTTCTGCTTTTCGAATTTCCGATTTTCAAGTTTCCGGATCTTCGAATTTTCAAATTTCCGGATCTTAGAATTTTGGAATTTAGAATTTTCGAATTTCTGAACTTCGAATTTTCGGATTTTTGAATTTTCAAATTTCTGCATTTTGAATTTTGAATTCCTGCTTTTCGAATTTCCGAATTTTCAGATTTTTGAATTTTGGACTTTAGAATTTTCGAATTTTCAAATTGGAATTTCGAATTTTGGAATTTTGGAATTTTTCATTTTCTAATTTCTTATTCTCAAATTTTCTTATCTCCGAATTTTCAATTTTCAAATTTTCAGTAAAATTCAAAATAATAACTATTAAATTACCGGTAGGTATTGGAATTTCCTTTCAAATTTGGCTGTTGGTAAATGTAACAAATACAAATTTATCTGAAGTTACAAATTATCCAAAATAACTTCCTATTTTGGATAATTCGTAACTTCGGATAAATTTGTATTTGTTACGTTCACTAACTAACAAATTTTAAAGGAAATTCCAATACCTATAATTTAATAGTTAGTAAAAGTTAAGTTATTATTAGTTAGTTATTATTTCAGAATTTTGGGTTTTCTAATTTTCGGATTTCATTTTTTTACAGATTTTCGCATTTTAACCACTTAAGGACCGGACCATTACGCAGCTTAATGACCAGAGGTGTTTTCACAATTTGGCACTGCGCTGCTTTAACTGGAAATTGTGCGGACATGCAATGTTGTACCCAAATGAAATGTGCGTCCTTTTCTTCCCACAAATAGAGCTTTCTTTAAATGGTATTTGATTGCCTCTGCGATTTTTTTTTGCAATATAAACGGAAAAATACATATTTTCTACTTTTTGTTATAAGAAAAATCGAATAAACTAAATTTTAGTCATACATTTAGGCCAAAATGTATTCAGCCACATGTCATTAGTAAAAAAATATCAATAAGCGTATATTTATTGGTTTGCGCAAAAGTTATAGCGTCTACAAACTAGGGTACATTTTCTGGAATTTACACAGCTTTTAATTTATGACTGCCTATCTCATTTCTTGAGGTGCTAAAATGGCAGGACAGTAGGGATGAGCTTCGTGTTCGAGTCGAACATACGTTCGACTCGAACATCGGCTGTTCGATCGTTCGACGAAGATCGAACGATTTGGGCCGTTCACGCCAAATTCGAGTGACGCGAACGGCCCACAATGCACTACGCCATCGCAGTGTCATCCAGGCGCTGTGATTGGCCAAGCATGCACTGTGACCCCGCATGCTTGGCCAATCACAGCGCCGGCAGCGAGGAGAGCAATGATTGGCCACAGGCAGGATGCCTGTGGCCAATTATTGCTGAGGGGGTTTAGTACACGCCCCACACTATAAAAGGCCGCCAGCGCGGCGGCCTTGTGTAGTGTGTTCCGGAGCAGGGAAAGAGAAGCATAGGCAGGGACAGTGTCATTTTTTTCCTTTACTAATCCTAGATTCCTTGTGTTTAGGGACAGAGAAGGATAGGTAGGGAGAGTGTCAGTGTGTCATTCTGTGCTAAACCTTGTTTGTAGGGACAGAGAAGGACAGTGAGGGAAAGTGTCAGTGTGCTATTCTGTGCTAAACCTTGTTTGTAGGGACAGAGAAGGACAGTGAGGGAAAGTGTCAGTGTGCTATTCTGTGCAAATCCTTGTTTGTAGGGACAGAGAAGGACAGTGAGGGAAACTGTCAGTGTGCTATTCTGTTCTAAACCAATCTTGCTGAACTGTATTTGAAATCCTTGAGTTTAGGGACAGAGAAGGACACTCGTGGAAACTATCAGTGTGCTATTCTGTGCTAAATCTTGTTTGTAGGGACAGAGAAGGACAGTGAGGGAAACTATCAGTGTGCTATTCTGTTCTAAACCAATCTTGCTGAACCGTATTTGAAATCCTTGAGTTTAGGGACAGAGAAGGACACTCGTGGAAACTATCAGTGTGCTATTCTGTGCTAAATCTTGTTTGTAGGGACAGAGAAGGACAGTGAGGGAAACTATCAGTGTGCTATTCTGTGCTAAACCAATCTTGCTGAACCATATTTGAAATCCTTGAGTTTAGGGACAGAGAAGGACACTCGTGGAAACTATCAGTGTGCTATTCTGTGCTAAATCTTGTTTGTAGGGACAGAGAAGGACAGTGAGGGAAAGTGTCAGTGTGCTATTCTGTCCTAAACCAATCTTGCTGAACCATATTTGAAATCCTTGAGTTTAGGGACAGAGAAGGACACTCGGGGAAACTATCAGTGTGCTATTCTGTGCTAAACCAATCTTGCTGAACCATATTTGCAATCCTTGAGTTTAGGGACAGAGAAGGACACTCGTGGAAACTATCAGTGTGCTATTCTGTGCTAAATCTTGTTTGTAGGGACAGAGAAGGACAGTGAGGGAAAGTGTCAGTGTGCTATTCTGTCCTAAACCAATCTTGCTGAACCATATTTGAAATCCTTGCGTTTAGGGACAGAGAAGGACACTCGGGGAAACTATCAGTGTGCTATTCTGTGCTAAATCTTGTTTATAGGGACAGAGAAGGACAGTGAGGGAAAGTGTCAGTGTGCTATTCTGTCCTAAACCAATCTTGCTGAACCATATTTGAAATCCTTGAGTTTAGGGACAGAGAATGACACTCGGGGAAACTGTCAGTGTGCTATTCTGTTCTAAACCAATCTTGCTGAACCATATTTGAAATCCTTGAGTTTAGGGACAGAAAAGGACACTCGGGGAAACTATCAGTGTGCTATTCTGTGCTAAATCTTGTTTGTAGGGACAGAGAAGGACAGTGAGGGAAACTATCAGTGTGCTATTCTGTGCTAAACCAATCTTGCTGAACCATATTTGAAATCCTTAAGTTTAGGGACAGAGAAGGACACTCGGGGAAACTATCAGTGTACTATTCTGTGCTAAACCAATCTTGCTGAACCATATTTGAAATCCTTGAGTTTAGGGACAGAGAAGGACACTCGGGGAAACTATCAGTGTGCTATTCTGTGCTAAACCAATCTTGCTGAACCATATTTGAAATCCTTGAGTTTAGGGACAGAGGAGGACACTCGGGGAAACTATCAGTGTGCTATTCTGTGCTAAACCAATCTTGCTGAACCATGTTTGAAATCCTTGAGTTTAGGGACAGAGAAGGACACTCGGGGAAACTATCAGTGTGCTATTCTGTGCTTAACCAATCTTGCTGAACCATATTTGAAATCCTTGAGTTTAGGGACAGAGAAGGACACTCGTGGAAACTATCAGTGTGCTATTCTGTGCTAAATCTTGTTTGTAGGGACAGAGAAGGACAGTGAGGGAAAGTGTCAGTGTGCTATTCTGTCCTAAACCAATCTTGCTGAACCATATTTGAAATCCTTGAGTTTAGGGACAGAGAAGAACACTCAGGGAAACTGTCAGTGTGCTATTCTGTTCTAAACCAATCTTGCTGAACCATATTTGAAATCCTTGAGTTTAGGGACAGAGAAGGACACTCTGGGAAACTATCAGTGTGCTATTCTGTGCTAAATCTTGTTTGTAGGGACAGAGAAGGACAGTGAGGGAAACTGTCAGTGTGCTATTCTGTTCTAAACCAATCTTGCTGAACCATATTTGAAATCCTTGAGTTTAGGGACAGAGAAGGACACTCGTGGAAACTATCAGTGTGCTATTCTGTGCTAAATCTTGTTTGTAGGGACAGAGAAGGACAGTGAGGGAAACTATCAGTGTGCTATTCTGTTCTAAACCAATCTGGCTGAACCGTATTTGAAATCCTTGAGTTTAGGGACAGAGAAGGACACTCGTGGAAACTAACAGTGTGCTATTCTGTGCTAAATCTTGTTTGTAGGGACAGAGAAGGACAGTGAGGGAAACTATCAGTGTGCTGTTCTGTGCTAAACCAATCTTGCTGAACCATATTTGAAATCCTTGAGTTTAGGGACAGAGAAGGACACTCAGGGAAACTATCAGTGTGCTATTCTGTGCTAAATCTTGTTTGTAGGGACAGAGAAGGACAGTGAGGGAAAGTGTCAGTGTGCTATTCTGTCCTAAACCAATCTTGCTGAACCATATTTGAAATCCTTGAGTTTAGGGACAGAGAAGGACACTCGGGGAAACTATCAGTGTGCTATTCTGTGCTAAACCAATCTTGCTGAACCATATTTGCAATCCTTGAGTTTAGGGACAGAGAAGGACACTTGTGGAAACTATCAGTGTGCTATTCTGTGCTAAATCTTGTTTGTAGGGACAGAGAAGGACAGTGAGGGAAAGTGTCAGTGTACTATTCTGTCCTAAACCAATCTTGCTGAACCATATTTGAAATCCTTGAGTTTAGGGACAGAGAAGGACACTCGGGGAAACTATCAGTGTGCTATTCTGTGCTAAATCTTGTTTATAGGGACAGAGAAGGACAGTGAGGGAAAGTGTCAGTGTGCTATTCTGTCCTAAACCAATCTTGCTGAACCATATTTGAAATCCTTGAGTTTAGGGACAGAGAATGACACTCGGGGAAACTGTCAGTGTGCTATTCTGTTCTAAACCAATCTTGCTAAACCATATTTGAAATCCTTGAGTTTAGGGACAGAGAAGGACACTCAGGGAAACTATCAGTGTGCTATTCTGTGCTAAATCTTGTTTGTAGGGACAGAGAAGGACAGTGAGGGAAACTATCAGTGTGCTATTCTGTGCTAAACCAATCTTGCTGAACCATATTTGAAATCCTTGAGTTTAGGGACAGAGAAGGACACTCAGGGAAACTATCAGTGTGCTATTCTGTGCTAAACCAATCTTGCTGAACCATATTTGAAATCCTTGAGTTTAGGGACAGAGAAGGACACTCGGGGAAACTATCAGTGTGCTATTCTGTGCTTAACCAATCTTGCTGAACCATATTTGAAATCCTTGAGTTTAGGAACAGAGAAGGACACTCGTGGAAACTATCAGTGTGCTATTCTGTGCTAAATCTTGTTTGTAGGGACAGAGAAGGACAGTGAGGGAAAGTGTCAGTGTGCTATTCTGTCCTAAACCAATCTTGCTGAACCATATTTGAAATCCTTGAGTTTAGGGACAGAGAAGGACACTCGGGGAAACTGTCAGTGTGCTATTCTGTTCTAAACCAATCTTGCTGAACCATATTTGAAATCCTTCAGTTTAGGGACAGAGAAGGACACTCGGGGAAACTATCAGTGTGCTATTCTGTGCTAAATCTTGTTTGTAGGGACAGAGAAGGACAGTGAGGGAAACTATCAGTGTGCTATTCTGTGCTAAACCAATCTTGCTGAACCATATTTGAAATCCTTGAGTTTAGGGACAGAGAAGGACACTCGGGGAAACTATCAGTGTGCTATTCTGTGCTAAATCTTGTTTGTAGGGACACAGAAGGACAGTGAGGGAAACTATCAGTGTGCTATTCTGTGCTAAACCAATCTTGCTGAAGCATATTGCACATCCTTGTGTTTAGGGACAGAGAAGGATAGGCAGGGGATGTCAGGATCACCTGTGGCCAGGTGACAGATGCACACCGTAGGGGGACAGGAGTGCACCGCAAGGTAGTGAACCCTATGGCTGGCTTCTGCGGATAGGAAACTGGGTGGTTGTGAAAAGCGGGACCAGAGGAGCACAACCGGGATCCCAACGGAAGCGAGAGCCAAGATTCCCCAGGGCGCGGAGTCTAAGACCCAGCTGGTCTTCTCCAGGGCCTCTAGTGGTGAGGATGTTACGCTGCAGGCTGGGACCAGGTCGCGGCCCCTGGAGTTTCCTAGCTCACGCCCCGTAGGATAAGGGGAAAAGAGGGGAAGCAGCAGCACACGATAGAGAGAACCGAATAACAAGCCGAAGGTCAGGGGCCACAAGCAGACAAGGATAACGAAGAACGAGCCGAAGGTCAAGGGTCACGAGCAGACAGGGATAGTCGGGGACAAGCCAATAACGTAACAGAGAGACAGACGTAGCACACGGCAGGCAGGAACCCAAACACACAATGCCTAACAAACACGTTGATCAGCAAAGCAGGCTTGCAGTGCACAGGTTAATATAGTGTTCTGTGATAGGGCCTGGGGTGGAGTCTGGCTGGGAGAAGATTATAAAGGAAGCCAGGTGAAAGGGCTCAGGCCTCTAAGATGAACACATGGGAAGGAAGGTAAGCTGACAGACAAACACTACTGCATATCCATGACAGGGGACAGTGTCAGTGTCTTTGTTGCTAAGCCTCCTGCACAGTATACACCTGAAGGTAGCCCTTATTGCTGTTTTTCCCATCTCCCTGCAGGCCATCCATTAAAATGTCTGGAAGGGAAACAAGGAGAGGCAGACAGTCAGAAGGCAAAAAAAGAGGGCAAGCAGGCTCTGTGTCTGGGGGCAACAGTGCTGGTCGTGGACGCGGTGCATTGTCATCAGCACGTGGCCATGGGACACGCTTGTCCTTCTTTTCGGCAGCTGGACATGTTGAGCCACATCATGCCGAAGACTTGGTAGAGTGGATGACCAAGCCCACCTCATCCTCCTCATCCTCTCTCACCCAGGCTCAGGGTACTGGCAAAGCAGCTGCCAAAGCGTCCTCTTCTCTGGTATCAATGTCATCATTAGTCACTCCTTCCCTAGACCCACCATGTCCTCCTCCTGAGGAGTCCCCCGAACTGTTTGAGCACAGTGTTGGGTACATGCTCCAGGAGGATGCCCAGCGTTTCGAAGGATCTGATGATGATACCCAGCTAGAGGATGGCAGTAGCGTGAGAGCAGAGAGAGGGGATGCTCAAGAAGGACACCAATCTGGCAGTCATGCTCCAGCAGCTGCAGCATACTGCCAGATTGGCTCCAGTGATGAGGAGGGAGGGGATGATGAGGTCACTGACTCCACGTGGGTGCCTAATAGGAGAGAGGAGGAGGAGGAGGATGAGGAGGAGGCACATCTCCAACGAGGCAGGATGCCCTTGGGTGGCCAGCGTATGGGCAGCACACCGACGGAATCACACCGCAGAGCTCCGCCTGTGCAGGGCGCTGCCTCTGCCCGTCATTCAAAAAGTTCTTTGGTGTGGGCCTTTTTTGAGGCGAGTGCATCAGATCGCACAGCTGCTGTTTGCAACATATGTCTCAAGCGTATATCGCGTGGCCAAAACATCAGCCGTTTGGGCACCACATGCTTGATCAGACATATGTTGACCTGCCATGCAGCTTGTTGGCAAGCCTACCTTAAAGACCCACACCAAAGAACAAAGCAGACCTCTCCTTGCACCGCATCAGCTGGGATCTCCAACCCCACTATACCATCAGTCCTCTCTGAAACCTGCACTGAGAGGAATGAAGGTGTAGAATTAGGTGTGTCACAGCCAAGTACTTGCGGCCACTCTGCTAGCAGTACACCGACGTCCGATTCTAGCAGGCAAATTTCCCTGCCCCAGCTGCTGGACCGTCGAAAGAAGTTCACTCCCAGCCATCCACATGCCCAGCGGTTGAATGCTAGCTTGGCTAAATTGCTAGCGCTTCAACTGCTGCCTTTTCAGTTGGTAGACTCGGCCCCCTTCCGTGAGTTTGTGCAATGTGCGGTTCCTCAGTGGCAGGTTCCCAAACACCACTTTTTCTCACGGAAGGCGATTCTGGCTCTCTACAGGCATGTGGAAGGCAATGTCTTGGCCTCGCTGGACAGGGCGGTCAGCGGTAAGGTGCATATTACCACTGACTCATGGTCCAGCAGGCATGGACAGGGACGTTACCTTTCTTTCACGGCCCATTGGGTCACTCTTTTGGCAGCTGGGAAGGATGCAGGACAAGGTGCAGTAGTGTTTGAGGTTGTTCCACCGCCACGCCTCCAAATGCTACTACTGGTTGTGACACACCTCTCTCCTCCACCCCCTCCTCTTCTTCTTCCTCCATGGCCTCTTCCTGTGGTTTGTCCTCGGAACCAGCGGTGCTCCGTAGGCATTCAAGGGGCTACGCAAGTACGCAGGCAAAAAGATGCCATGCCGTGCTTGCGCTGGTGTGTTTGGGGGACAGGAGCCACACTGGGGCAGAGGTCCTGTCTGCTCTGCAGGGGCAGGCCGAGAGGTGGTTGACGCCACGCCAGCTTAAGCCAGGAATGGTGGTTTGCGACAATGGCACCAACCTCCTCTCCGCCCTCCGACAGGGACAACTGACCCATGTGCCCTGTATGGCTCACGTCCTTAACCTGGTGGTGCAGCGGTTCTTGGGCAGGTACCCGGGCTTACAGGATGTCCTGAGGCAGGCCAGGAAAGTCTGTGTGCATTTCTGCAGATCTTATAATGCCAGTGCTCGCCTGGCTGAGCTGCAAAAGGAGTTGAACCTGCCCAAGAACCGCCTTATATGTGACATGCCCACCAGGTGGAACTCAACGTTGGCCATGCTGCAGCGGCTGCACACGCAGCAGAGGGCCATCAATGAGTACCTGTGCGACTACGGCACCAGGACAGGGTCAGGGGAGCTCGGGTTTTTTTCACCACGCCAGTGGGGCATGATCAGGGATGCATGCACTGTCCTGGCACCATTTGAGGAGGCCACAAGGATGGTGAGCAGTGACAGTGCATGCATCAGTGACACTGTACCTCTTGTCCACCTGTTGGAGCACACGCTGCGTGGAATAATGGACAGGGCACTTGAGGCAGAACAGAGGCAGGAAGAGGAGGACTTCCTTGCCTCTCAAGGCCCCCTTTACCCAGACAGTGTTCCTTCTGTCCCACCCATCGCACAGGAAGAGGAGGAGGAGGAGGAGGAGGATTGTGTCAGCATGGAGGTGGAGGCTAGCACTCAGCATCATCAGCAGCAGTCTTTTAGGGATGATTTACAGTCCCAAGAAACCAGTGGACTTGTACGTGGCTGGGAGGAGGTGGCTGCGGATCATGTCGTCCTTAGTGACCCAGAGGACTCCGGACTGAATGCCTCAGCTAACCTACGCTGCATGGCCTCCCTGATCCTGCAAAGTCTGCGGAAGGATCCTCGTATTCTTCGGATCAAGGAGAGGGACCATTACTGGCTGGCCACTCTCCTTGATCCACGGAACAAGGGTAAGGTTGCGGACCTTATCTTACCGTCGCAGAGGATGAGACAACTCCGGGAGGCCTTGCAGAAAGGTCTGTGCAACGCGTTCCCAGAGACTGGGAGGTTACAAACTCCTGGTCCTGGACAACGAGTTGCTGAGGCTTCGGGCAGTCAAAGAAGGAGCGGTGGGGAAGGTGGCCGTCTGACCGATGCGTTCAGACAATTCTTTAGTCCGCAGCCCCAAAGTATGATCGGTTCCAGCAACCATCGCCAGCGTCTGATATACATGGTGCAGGAATACCTAGGGGCAAGGTCAGACTTGGACACCTTCCCCACCGAAAAGCTTACTGGGTCTTGAGGATGGATCACTGGCCAGAGCTTGCACAGTATGCAATTGAGCTACTGGCCTGTCCTGTATCCAGCGTTCTTTCAGAACGCACATTCAGTGCTGCTGGAGGATTTGTCACGGATCACAGGGTGCGCCTGTCCACCGACTCGGTTGATCGACTGACTTTCATCAAGATGAACCAGTCTTGGATCACCACCAGCTACCACACACCTGATGCTGATATAACAGACTAAAAAATTATAATATACTGCGCTGTCTATGTGTAGATCTAATTCCACATAATAAAACGTGAATGTAATCTAAAAATCCCTACAAATGCTGCAACTTAAAAGTGAGACACACACAGTAAACAATAATAAAAATGATAAAGCTGCGCAACGTTTGAATTAAACACCAAACTTACATAAACATAAGGTGTGACCAAAAATAACTCCTATACAAAAATGTTTCAACCACCAATGATGGTGAATTGAATAAAATAACAAATCCCAACCAATAAAAAATCACAACCAATAAAATTGATTGATAACTAATCGAAAATGCTGAAAAATGCTGAAAAAAAAAAAGGGAGAAGAAGAAAGTTCAGTCCTGTGGATAATTATTGCAATCAATAGAGTATAAAGATCGTGTAAGCAAAGGACATCAAACAGGGGTCTTCTCACTCCACCACTGGTGACTTCAAACTCTAAAAACACCCTTGGAATAGTGCCTGGTATTCGATAGACAGAGATTCCACCACCACTAGTAATCGCTGCCGCTTACCAGAGCAAAGGATCTGTGCACAGATCAATATCAACAGATGGCTAATTCCCTGCCAGGGTCTCTTTAATGATGATTACTTCCCCTCCTCTGGATTCCACGCCACTTCTCTCTCCATGTCCTCAGATTAACTCTTAATCTGAGGACATGGAGAGAGAAGTGGCGTGGAATCCAGAGGAGGGGAAGTAATCATCATTAAAGAGACCCTGGCAGGGAATTAGCCATCTGTTGATATTGATCTGTGCACAGATCCTTTGCTCTGGTAAGCGGCAGCGATTACTAGTGGTGGTGGAATCTCTGTCTATCGAATACCAGGCACTATTCCAAGGGTGTTTTTAGAGTTTGAAGTCACCAGTGGTGGAGTGAGAAGACCCCTGTTTGCTGTCCTTTGCTTACACGATCTTTATACTCTATTGATTGCAATAATTATCCACAGGACTGAACTTTCTTCTTCTCCCTTTTTTTTCAGCATTTTTCAGCATTTTCGATTAGTTATCAATCAATTTTATTGGTTGTGATTTTTTATTGGTTGGGATTTGTTATTTTATTCAATTCACCATCATTGGTGGTTGAAACATTTTTGTATAGGAGTTATTTTTGGTCACACCTTATGTTTATGTAAGTTTGGTGTTTAATTCAAACGTTGCGCAGCTTTATCATTTTTATGATATAACAGACTAATTGATTTTAAAATGTCACATCCCTTCAAGACTGATGCTGATGCTGAGTGCCTGTGCTGTTATGTTGACTGGCTATCCTCCTCCTCCTCCTCAATGATACGATTAATGATGATAGCTTGGAAGATCATTTTGGTTTATGGGTGATGCCACCAGTGGCTAAGGCCCAATTTTTCAGCCCCTGTTTAACAGGGGCGTGTAATTACAATTTTTGATGCAATACTTTGCAACAGGCCTCATTGCTGTGCTCCAAGTACAGTATCTGTGAGGGGTTGCAGTGTTGTGCCACCAGTGCCTAAGGCCCAATTTTTCAGCCCCTGTTCAACAGGGGCATGCAATTATAATTATTGATCTAATAATTCACAGCAGGGCCCATTACTGCGCCCACCAAGAGTAACTGTCAGGCCTTACAGTGTTGTGGCACCAGCACCACCATCACCACCACCACCACCACCAAAGGCCCAATTTTTCAGCCCCTGTTCAACAGGGGCATGCAATTATAATTATTGATCTAATAATTCACAGCAGGGCCCATTGCTGCGCCCACCAAGAGTAACTGTCAGGCCTTACAGTGTTGTGGCACCAGCACCACCATCAAAGGCCCAATTTTTACTACCACTGTTCAACAATTATATGTTATTACAATTCCTGATATAATAGTTGACAGCAGGGCGTTCCAGCACCCACCAAGAGTAACTGTCAGTGCTTACAGTGTTGTGCCAACACCAACACCTAAGGGGCCAATTTCTGCAGAGTATATACGGCAGGTCCCTACTTTCAAACATCCAACTTACAAACGACTACTACTTGCAAACGGAAGAAGACAACAGGAAGTGAGAGGAAATCTACCCCTTGGAAGGAAAATTCTCTCCTGTAAGAATTAATATGGGAGAAAGGTGTCTCCTCTCTACTGATGCTTTATCACCAATCCTTGTTTCAATAAAAACACCACATTTCAAAAACAGTTGTCATTGGGACGCAAAGTGAGGTGAAATGTTCTGAACAGGGGCACAGACAGCAAAAAAAATGTTACAGGGGTGATAACCCTTCCCTATGTTTTCCAAAAAGCTTAAAAATAGGTATTTGGCCTGGAGCTACACTTAAACAATGTAGCTGTTCAAAATTACAAACAGATTCTACATAAGAACAAACCTACAGTCCCTGTCTTGTATGCACCGCCTGTATACGGCTGTTCAGAGTATATAGGGCCTTTTTTATTTTGTGTGCAGGGTTCCCCTTAATATCCATACAAGACCCAAAGGGGCTGGTAATGGGCTGGGGTTGGGGGGGGGGGGGGTTGATGGGGTAGCTATGCCATTTTTCTTAAAGATTTTCATCCATATTACCGGGACCAGACATTACATTAAAGCCGCAAGCAGTTTTAAATAGCTTTTTTTTCCTTTAGAAATGTTATTTTGTGCAGGGACAGTTCTAAACACGGGAAACACGTGGCACTTCACAGGCATACTTTAGACACCCCCCAGGTACAATATTTAAAGGAATGTTTGACTTTTTTTTTTCACTTTATGCATCATTAAAATGACTGCTCCCGGAAAACGTCCGTTTTTAAAACTTCTTTTTGCATTGATACATGTCCCCTGGTGCAGAACCCGGGTTCCCAAACTCTGTTTAGGACAATAACATGGATAATAGTCGTTATAATTAGCACTTTAGAATCCGAACGTTCGCATCCATTGTATTTAATAGGGTTCTAATGTTCGTGCGAACTTTCGGTCCGTTCGCGGGTTCTGGTGCGAACCGAACCCGGGGGTGTTCGGCTCATCACTACAGGACAGCACAAAACCCCCCCAAATGACCCAATTTTGGAAAGTAGACACCCCAAGCTATTTGCTGAGAGGCATCTTGAGCCCATTGAATATTTTTTTTTGGTCCCAAGTGATTGAATAATGACAAAAAATAAAGAAAATGTACAAAAAGTTGTCACTAAATGATATATTGCTCACACATGCCATGGTTATATGTGGAATTGCACCCCAGAATACATTTTGCTGCTTCTCCCGAGTACGGGGATACCACACGTGTGGGACTTTTTAGGAGCCTAGCCTCGTACGGGACCCCGAAAACCAAGCACCGCCTTAAGGATTTTGAAGGGCACAAATTTTTGATTTCACTCCTCACTACCTATCATGGTTTCGAAGGCCATAAAATGCCAAAATAGCACAAAACCCCCCAAATGACCCCATTTTGGAAAGTAGACACCCCAAGCTATTTTCTGAGAGGCATGGTGAGTATTTTACAGCTCTCATTTGTTTTTGAAAATGAAGAAAGAAAATATTTTTTTATTTTTTTTCAATTTTCAAAACTTTGTGACAAAAAGCGAGATCTGCAAAATACTCACCATACCTCTCAGCAAATAGCTTGGGGTGTCTACTTTCCAAAATGGGGTCATTTGGGGGGGTTTTGTGCCATCTGGGCATTCCATGGCCTCCGAAACTGTGATAGGCAGTGAGGAGTGAAATCAAAAATTTATACCCTTAGAAAGCCTGAAGGCGGTGCTTGGTTTTTGGGGTCCCGTACGCAGCTAGGCTCCCAAAAAGTCTCACACATGTGGTATCCCCGTACTCAGGAGAAGCAACAAAATGTATTTTGGGGTGTAATTCCATATATGCCCATGGCATGTTTGAGCAATATATCATTTAGTGACAACTTTGTGCAGAAAAAAAAAAATTGTATTTTTTCCGCAACTTGTGTCAACATATAAAATATTCCATGGACTCGACATGCCTCTCAGTATATAGCTTGGGGTGTCTCCTCTCCAAAATAGGGTCATTTGGGGGGTTTTGAACTGTCCTGGAATGTTATACACAACATTAGGAAGCTTACATCCACTCTTCTAACCACTTGAAGACAAAGCCCTTTCTGACACTTTTTGTTTACATGAAAACACTTTTTTTTTGCAAGAAAATTATGTTGAACCCCCAAACATTATATATTTTTTTAAAGCAAAGGCCCTACAGATTAAAATGGTGGGTGTTGCATTTTTTTTTCCACACAGTATTTGCGCAGCGATTTTTCAAACGCATTTTTGGGGGAAAAAATACACTTTTTTTAATTTTAATGCACTAAAACACACTATATTGCCCAAATGTTTGATGAAATAAAAAAGATGATCTTAGGCCGAGTACATAGATACCAAACACGACATGCTTTAAAATTTCGCACAAACGCGCAGTGGCGACAAACTACATACATTTTTAAAAGCCTTTAAAAGCCTTTACAGGGTACCACATTAGATTTACAGAGGAGGTCTACTGCTAAAATGACTGCCCTCGATCTGACCTTCGTGGTGATACCTCACATGCATGGTGCAATTGCTGTTTACATATGACGCTAGACCGACGCTTGCATTTGCCTTTGCGCAAGAGCAGGGGGGACAGGGGTGCTATTTATTTATTTTTTTATTATTTTTGTTGCTTTTTTTTTTTTTTTTACTTTTCCTTCCATTTTTTTTTTTTACCATTTTTATTGTTATCTCAGGGAATGTAAATATCCCCTATGATAGCAATAGGTAGTGACAGGTACTCTTTTTTTGAAAAAAATTGGGGGGTTAGACCCTAGATCTTTCCTCTGCCCTCAAAGCATCTGACCACATCAAGGTAGGTGTGATAAAATGCTTTCCCAATTTCCCATGTTTCGGATGTTTATATCCGGGGGGAACATTCCCTCCCGCTGCTTGTAAAAGCAGTCTAGAGGCTAATTAGCCGCTATAATTGC
Source organism: Rana muscosa (assembly GCA_029206835.1). Taxonomy (NCBI): domain Eukaryota; kingdom Metazoa; phylum Chordata; class Amphibia; order Anura; family Ranidae; genus Rana; species Rana muscosa. The sequence continues at coordinate 971,428,296 of CM055118.1, forward strand.
TTTTACATGAAAGCCGACCGCTGGCTGAAAAGAATGATACCAAGATGATACCTAAACCCGCAGGCATCATTCTGGTATAACCATTCAAAGTCCAGCAACATACCAGTACGTTGCTGGTTCTTGTTGAACATGTATTGTAATCTGTTTTTTCATGCAGCCTGTTGGCTGAATGAAAAAAAAGAGATTGATCGGTGGGTATGCCCACGATTAGAATACCTCCCTTCGGGCCTAAGTATGGCGGAGTAGCGAGACACACACTACAGAGCTCCGTCTCTCCACCCACCCAACTAGCAGACTAACCTGGGGACGAGACAGCCAGCCAGCTGGCCGGGCAAAACTGCAGCTTGATAGCCGTGCTGCCGGGTCCGGTGTCCCGTGTCCTGAGTGCGCTGGTGTCCTCCCCAAATCCGCGGTGCTCTCTGCTCTGGGAGCGAGCGAGTGAGCGGGATTGGAGCCTTGGTCCGGTGCCCTGCATGTGCTGGTGCCTTCCCCAATCCACGGTGCTCCCCGTGAGTGAGACTGGAGCCCTAATTGGAGACCTGGTCCTGTGTCCTATGTGGACCCTGTGTGCGCTGGAAAAAACTTTAGCTTAATATCCGCTCAATAGCCGTGCTGTCGGATCCGGTGTTCCGTGTCCTGTGTGGTCCTGTGTGCGCAGGTGTCCTCCCTAATCCGCGGTTCTCTCCGCTCAGGGAGCTTAGCGAACGAGTGAGCGGGAATGGAGCCCTGATTGGAGCGCTGATTGGAGCCCTAAAGGTGGATGGTCTGGGATGAGGAGGAGAGGAGCGGGGGTGGCGAAGGCAGCTAAGGCGTCTAAGGCAGCAACTCATGGACAACAGACGCTGCAGACATTACCGCAGTCATTACCGCATCTATCACAACCGGAGATCAAGGGCTTTTTTCCATTAACCAGAGCGGCCGCTCTGAGGGATCGTGAGACTGGGTCACGTGACACAGAAACAGAGACGGTGACAGTGATAGAGACTGCAGGAGAGCGAGCCAGCCGACGCTATCAGCCCAGCACACCTCACCTACTCCACCAGCTAGGGTTAATACGGAGGCAAACATAGAGGCAGAGGTGGGCAAAGAAGGTGAGATGGCCTCAAAGAAAGTGTTGGAAACTTCAGAAACTCCAGAAATATCTCAGGGTCATCCCGGGGGGCCAGAATCAGAGCTACAACTGGAACCAGAGCCTGATTTAAGGACTCTCCTACAGGCGTTACCAACACGAGCAGACTTACAAGCACTTCTAACTCACGCTGATATGGAGCGATTTGTCACACGAGTAGAGGACGACATGGAGTCATTAGTGGCACGAGTGGAGGAGGCGCACCGCAGAGACCTGGAAGCCGTACGAGGAGAAGTTCAACAGCTGGCAGATAAGTTAAAAAATGATGAGACAATGTTATCATCGCTAGAGAAACGCATTCTACATTTAGAGCAAACACACACCCACCAGTAATTTCAGGTAAATGTTATGCAATTGAAATATGAGGAGTTTGAGGATCGCAGTCGCCGTAAGAACCTGAGATTTAGGGGAATCCCTGAGACAGTTGAGAGAGAACAGCTACCGCAGACCATTCTAGCAATATGTCTTCAGCTAGCTACTCCCCCTAGCCCACAGGCTTTCGAGTTTGAAAGACTCCATAGATCATTGGGCCCACGTTCAGTAAACCCTAATAGACCAAGAGATGTAATCTGTTGTTTCCATCGTTATGCCCATAAGGAGATGATAAGCCGTGGGGCATGGGAAGCAGGGCAAATTGCATATGAGGGTTTACAGATAGAAATTCTCCCCGACTTGTCACGTGCTACCCTACAACGAAGACCGATGTTACGCCCGCTATTAGATGTAATAAGGAAAGCTGGAGGGACTTATCGTTGGGCTTACCCATTTTCTCTGGCGATAAAAAGAAATACGCGGTCCTTTTTACTACATCAGCCAACAGATATGCCAGAGTTGTTTGAGTTTCTTGAGATAGAAGCAATAGAAGTTACGGACTGGATACAGTATATCCCGGGCTGGACAAGGCAGACAAGAAATCCGACAGAGACTAAGGAACCCTTAGGGCAAAGGAAGGAAGAAAAGCGAGACCTCAAAGAGACTACTACGGGAATAGAAACTGCTTCATGACATAAATAGAATATTTAGTATAAACATTTAATAGAGTCCCCTCCTCTCCCCCTTTCTCCTTTTTTTTTCCCTTTTTTCTTCTTCTTTTTTTCTCTCCCCTTCTTTTTTTTTTTTTTCTGGGAGGTGAATGAGTTGTAGGTCCAGCCCTCCCCCTGGTCAATGACCATTTCTTTAGCTGTTGGACCCCCCCCCCCCGCCCTCCCCCATCTCCTCCTTGTTCCCCCTCCCCTTTTTTCTTGAAAGAGAAGAAGGGGAAGGGAAAAGGAAAAGTAAACCTCCTATAATTAAGTAGCATATGAGATAAGTGGAGGGTCAGCTTTGGCACCCCGTACTCCCCATCCCCCTTTTTTTTTGGAACTGCTCCTGTCCCCCTAGCCCTCATTAGGGCCCCATTGAAGGCACAAAATCACAGAGGGAGGAGATGCGACCTCCCAGACCTCTTAGATTTACTGAATAACACAGAACAATGCCACATTCATGTAATAGGTAATAAGGGGTCTTTTCCCCCTTTCCTTTTTTTTTTTTTTTTGGGTGTTGAGCGTTGAATATGTATATACACATGGTTGCGATCACGGATTAGAGATTAGGTTAACAAATTCAGAGAGGACACTAGGACACTAGATAATAGGGTTTAGAAATAGAAATAGAATTAGATTAGATTATATAGGGAAATACACTATTTGACCACAAATAAATTTATTGGGTTAGAGGGTGGGAGATATGGGTGGGGGTCCCAGGGGAGGGAGGGGAGGGGGGTGGGGGAGTGTCCTGTTCCCTTCTCTTTCTCCCCCCCTTTTTTTTTCTCCCTCTCCTCCACAGGATAGGAACTACATATTAATACTGAGAATTAACAGAGGGAGGTTACGTAGTATTAAGGGTGAGGGGGGAGATGAGAGAATAAGTGATTAGGAGATGGGAGGGAGCTAGCTAGGGAGGAGGGAATGAGGGAAGAGGGGAGATGGATGAGGGAGAAGGGGAGGAGGTAAGGAGAGTAAGGGGAAGCAGAAGTAGAATATATGAAATGTCCCCCCCCCCCCTCTCCCCTATTATTCAGTTTTTTGCCTTTCTTGTGTCTAGAGGAGGGTGAGAGGGGAGAGGAGGGGGGGAGAGAGGGGATGGGGTGGAAGGGGAGGGGAAGAGGAAAAAGGGAAGAATTATAATGCTAAATTTTCTATACAACATCCAGAGCCCTGGACTAAAGGTCAACGAAGGACCTAATTAAACAGAAACTGACTTGTTGCCTTGCTGCCTTGAGAGGCGAGTAAGAGGACAGAATGTTTATTTATTTTTTACTAATTAGTTGGGTCCTGATAGAGGACTGGATAATCTGCATAGAAGCAGATGGGTAGGTGGGTCAGGCAGTTAGCACCCACACAGAACTACCCTCCCGTTAGTCGTTATATTTTACAAAGTAGCATGTTTTATTGTAGTTGGTTTGGTTTTGGTTTGGTTTTGCTGATTTACTTGCGGGTCCGCTAAGACCATATTCTCTGGTATATAAAATAAAGTGGCTGTCAATATTTGGGAAGACGTAAAAAATAGTTGGGCGGGAGGGAAACAGAGCTCCAAAGCCTTCTTGGACCAATCCCCTATTAGGTTTTCACCCACTGAGGCCATTGTGGTATGACCCAGTAATGGGTGTGCCCCTTTTGGGGCTCATTGGGGGAAGAAGGTAAAGAACGGTTTAGGAGAAGGGGGGAGGGGGAGGTTAGCAAGGGGATTATAGTAGGGGGGGAGTGGGTTTCCTGTTGTTCCCCTTTTTTTTTTTTTAAGGCGAGAGATGGAGGGAATAAAAATCACTTCGCTGAATGCCAAAGGGCTTAACATCCCAGAAAAAAAAAGGATGTTATTGAATGATCTGAGACGCACAGAGACAGATGTCGCATATGTCCAAGAAACACACTTCAGGGAGGGAGGACTACCATTTTTACAAGAACAGATTTTTCCCATGTACTTATCACGCCACAAATCAACAGGTGAAATCTAAGGGAGTTTCGATACTGATTTCAAACAGAGTATCATGGTCCTTAATTGACAAAAGCGCCGATCCAAATGGAAGATTCCTCTTTTTGAAAGGATGTATTGGAAGTTCTAAGGTAACGTTGGCTACATTATATGCCCCAAACATACAACAGGACTCTTTTCTGAAGAAAGTTCTCTCTGAGCTATCAGAATTCTCAGAAGGCAAATTGATTCCTTTGTGGAGACTTTAATGTCTCTCTAGACCCCAGAATAGACACATCCACAGGGGTAACATCAATTTCAAGGAGTATTAGAGGAAGTATACAGCGGAAGATACATGAACTACAGCTGGTGGATGTATCTTTCATACAGAAGAAAGAGACTATACGTTTTTTTCCAACCCCCACCAACAGTATTCCCGTATTGATTTCTTTTTATTACCCCACTATTTGATTTCAGCCATCTCAGAAACCAGTATTGGAAACATAACGTGGTCAGATCACGCACCGATCACCCTGCTTATTTCCCTGTCCAATACGGCCCTCTCACAAGAAAGATGCTGGAGCTTAAACAAGAGTTTACTTCAGAATATCGAAGTGAGAGATGATATAGCCAAAGAGATGATAGCATACTTTGAAGTAAATAGTACCTCTGAGAGTGATTCGTATATGGTATGGGAGGCACACAAAGTGGTGATCAGGGGGATCCTGATCAAACATGGATCAATTCTAAAGAGGAAAAGAGAGAAACAAACTAGGGAACTACTGGAAAAAAGGTAGAGAATTGGGATATCTGAGAAGACAACTTACAGATATCCTGCGATTTAAAACCAAAGCAATAATTCAGAGAGGAAGGAAAACAAACTATGATCTGGGAGACAAATGTAGCAGATTATTAGCAGGAAAGACCAAAGAAAAAAACAAGTTAACATATATACCACAAATAAAAGGGAGGGAGGGTCACTTAATACAAAAACCAAAGGAAATTTCCCAGACATTTGGAAAATATTACTCTTTATTATACAATCTGAAACAAACACCGCCTTCATCACAGGCCATAGAAGAGTATTTGGCATCAGCAGGTCTTACTCGGCTTCCCTCCCCTGCTCGCCAGACTTTAGAAAAGCCCATCTCTACTGAGGAACTGGTTGAAATACTAAAAACGGTCGGCCCCGGAAAAGCTCCAGGCCCCGACGGTTTTACGGTAGGATACTACAAGGAATTCCTCCCGATTTTAAGTGGCCAGATGATGAAGGCTTTCAACGCAGTAGGTCTGACTTCCGCATTCCCCCCCGATTCACTTATGGCTCATATTACGGTAATCCCAAAAGAGGGGAAGGATCCAGCAGAATGCGGAAGTTACATACCGATTTCTTTGTTGAATGTTGATCTGAAAATTTTTACCAAAATATTGGCTTCACGCATCCAACCATGGCTCCCGTACTTAGTAGACTTAGATCAGGTAGGATTTATCCCTACACGGGAAGCGCGAGACAACACAATAAAAATCCTTAACCTAGTTCACCATGTCAATGAAAAAAACATCCCCTGCGCGTTTTTGAACACCGATGCTGAAAAAAGCATTTGACAGGGTAAACTGGCGCTTTCTTTTTGGAGTATTAAAGCAGATTGGTATGGGGGAACGTATGATCAGCTGGATTACAGGTGTTAATGCGAACCCACATGCAGCTGTGAAAGTAAATGGAGTCTTTTCAAAACCCTTTGCCATCACAAATGGCACGCGCCAGGGATGCCCCCTCTCACCTTTACTCTTTGCTCTGTCACTTGAACCATTATTGAATACAGTTTGTCAAAACTCAGATATTCAAGGGATACAAGTGGGAGGGCGCTCCCATAAGGTAGCAGCATTTGCAGATGATCTCCTGTTTTCTATAACCAGTCCGCATCTTTCCCTTCCAAACTTAGTAGAAGAGATTGAGGAGTATGGTACCCTATCTAACTTAAAAATAAACCAGACTAAGTCAGAGGCCATGAGCGTAGCAATTCCATCTTCAATACGCAAGAACATTCAATCTAATTTTAGATTCAAGTGGGGGCCAGCACTTAAGTATTTGGGTACATATATACCAGCAAAAGAAAAAGATACCTTTAAGATAAATTTTCCACCAGTATATACTCTAATAAAATCACTCCTAGACAAATGGCAATACGGATTTCACTCGTGGTTCGGTCGGATTAATATACCGTATTTATCGGCGTATAACACGCACCGGCGTATAACACGCACCCCAAGTTTAGGAGGGAATTTTGAAAAAACTTTTAGGAGGGAAATTCAAGGAAAAAAAACTTACATTTAAATGCAGCATGCAGCCTTTCCCAGTGTCCATCTGTCCATCTGCAGCCTTGCCCAGTGTCCATCTGTCCATCTGCAGCCTTGCCCAGTGTCCATCTGTCCATCTGCAGCCTTGCCCAGTGACCATCTGTCCATCTGCAGCCTTGCCCAGTGTCCATCTGTCCATCTGCAGCCTTGCCCAGTGCCTTTGCAGCCTTGTCAGTCTCGGCATTTTTTAAATTTGGCGCCGATTTCTGTGGAGAGGAGCGAGCGGGGCCGAGTGTACTTCGGCTAGACTCGGCTCCTCTCGCAGTCCCGCCCATCTCCACTGACTGCGCCGCTGACAGAGAAAGCCGAGTGTACTTTGGCTAGACTCGGCTCTGCTCACAGTCAGGGGCAGGACTGCGAGAGGAGCCGAGACTAGCCGAAGTACACTCGGCTTTCTCTATGTCAGTGGCGCAGTCAGAGATGGGCGGGACTGCGAGAGGAGCCGAGTAAAGCCAAGTGTACTTCGGCTTCGGCTCCCCTCGCTCCTCTCGCTCGTTTCAGCAGGGGAATCGGCGGAGTATCGGCGTATAACACACACCCACGATTTTCCCCTGATTTTAAGGGGAAAAAAGTGCGTGTTATACGCCGTTAAATACGGTAATTAAAATGTGCATCCTTCCAAAAATTCTATATCTGCTTCAAGCGTTACCAATTACGATTCCAAAGACCTTTCTCCACCAGATTTGCTCTCTTTTTTTTTAATTCATTTGGATGGGGAAAAGGCAGAGGATTAAACGTGATCTTTTGATGGCACCTAAGCACCATGGGGGGGTGGCTGTCCCCAACATATGTTATAAATATTACCAAGCAGTACATTTAGCCAGATTGGTGGATTGGTGCAGACACAGTAAGCTTAAACAATGGGTGGATTTGGAACAACAGTTAAGCCCAATTCCCCTACCTTGGTGCTATACAGTATTACCGATCACTCTTAAGAAACATCCTACAATTGGCACGACTCTGAGAGTCACAGCTAAGATATGTCTTAATGAGAAACTCTCATCGAGACAATCGCCACTGTTTCCCATAATGGGAAATCCCAGCTTTATCCCAGGTATGGAAAAAGGATCTTTCAAAAACCTTAAAGAAAGAGGCTTATATCAAGCCTCATGCCGCGTACACACGATCATTATTCACGGCGGTTAAAAAACCGCCGTGAATAATGTCATTTAAAACGGGGGAATAGCTTGTTCCCCACACACGGTCGTTTTTCACGTCATTTTTTCTCTTGACGAGAAAAACGACCGTCTGTGGGCTCCGCGGCAGTGTTTCCCTATGGGAAACACTGCCGCGGAAAACATGTCGAAAAAAACGAGGAGAAAAATTACAACATGTTCTAATTTTCTCGTCCTTTTTAATGCCGTTTTTCTCGTAGAAAAAAATGACAGAAAGCCCACAGACTATCGTTTTTCTCGTCGAATGGGAAAAATGAAGTTTTTTTCGACGAGAAAAACGTCCGTGTGTACGCGGCATCACACTTTCTGCAATCTGGGAATTGGCCAACTATTGACTCACTGATACAACAGGGAGGTCCCTTTGAGATTTTGCTGTGGCGGGCATTCCAAGTAAACCATTTTTTGAATTCTCTAGGACCAACCATAAAGTTTCAACAGGACTTAACCCCACTTGAGTCATATTGCAACGGCAAAGAACCATTAGCTAGGGTTGTTTTCAAGATGTATAGACTATAAAATGAACCGACGGATGATTTTGAGTTACAGAGCCTTAATAAGTGGGAAAGAGATCTAGGGAGAATATTCACTCAAACTCAACGTAAACAGATTATCTATTTAGCTTTAAATTCCTCGGTCTGCACACGGACCCAGGAATTTCATTATAAACTCCTGATGCAATGGTACCATACCCCAGTACGACTCCATAAATTTTCGACGGAGAACCCAGAGACTTGTTGGAGGTGTGAGGAAGAACGTGGGACATTGGTACATTTATTCTGGACCTGTAAAAAAGACAATACTGGATAGAGATTCAGAGAATTATGCGGAAGTTTACAGACGTGCAGATATTAGATAACCCGGCCTTCTTCCTTCTCCATTGCTCGCATATCCCGGTTCAGACCTATAAAAGGTCAATATTGAGTCATACGATTAACGCAGCCAAAGCCGGGATTGCCTTGCAGTGGAGAGACCCTAGACCTCCCTCTATTAGAGCATGGTTATATAGAGTAAGAGAGATAGGGGCTATGGAGGATTTGATGCTCTCAGCTCAAAACAAAAAGAATCAGTACGAGCAAATTTGGAGGAATTGGAATCTGTTTATGTACTCGGAGGAGGGGAAGAGATTACTAGATGGGATAACTGAAGAATAAACATACATTTCTATGAAGGGAAGTCCAAACTTGTGGATGAGGAATTGGAGGATTAAATTCCCTCCAGTCTCTCTGCCGACGTGTTTTTTTTTTTTTTTTTTGGCAATGGTGGGTGGGTTAAGGGGGGAGGTTGGTTTAGTGTGGGAAGGGATTGGGTTGGAAGGTAAGGAAAAAAAGGGGAAAGAAATTAAATGAAAAGAAAGGAAATAACGAGAAGTCACTAATTATTATTTCTTCAGTCCAAAAGTACAAATTGGTCTTAGAAAGTGAAATATAGAAGTAATTAAAGTAGTATGTTTGCGTATTTGGAAAACACGATAGAAGGCTATGGAGATGGAAATGTACTAGGATTGTAGGAAAAGGAGATGTAAATGGTTCTAAACATGATGGTTGTGATAAATTGTCAGTTGATATTTGTTCCCTTGTTCTATTGAAAAATAAAAGAGTATAAATATGAAAAAAAAAAAAGAATACCTCCCTTCATCCACCCACTTCTAATGATGGGCATACATGCACCATTTATATATGCCGAAGCATGGGGGCATCCTCCCACAAAAAAGTTATGCGGTCGGACTTTTCCACGGGCAAGTCTCCGTTGGAATTTCGACCGTATATGCGCGGCATAAAAGGATATGCCGCGTACATACGGTCAGACTTTTCCACGGGCAAGCCTCCGTCGGAATTTTGACCGTATGTACGCGGCATTAGCTGATTTTTGGGAAGGGGAGGGTGTCCCTGATTGGTAGGTTGGAAATGTGGTCACCCTAGCTGTGCATGGTAGCCAATCAGTTTCTAACTTCAGCTTGTTCAATTAAGGTTTGACAATAAGGGGGCGTGACCGGACACGGATGTTGGAGTGAGAGTGAGAGTGTGTGAGCATTCTTTCCTCCCATCCTCCCTCCTCTCTCCTCTCTCAGGCTAATTTCCACCCCCCCCGACTGGGGGAACTCCTGGATGCCCGGAATGGAAGCCGCGCCTAGTACATGGTGGCAAGGAGAGACGGCGGTGGCGTGAGAGGTCCCGCCGCTCCCCCCTCCCTTCCCCCCCCCCCCGGAGCGGTTCCTGATCGGAGGAGTGAGATCTGCCTGGAATGGAAGCGGTGCTCGGTACACTGCAGCAGGGAGAGACGGCGGTGGCGTGAGAGGTCCCGCCGCCCCCTCCTTCCTCCCTGACGCAATGGCACCTGGCTAGAGGAGTGAGATCTATGGACGAGCGGCAATCAGGATATCAGCGCGCAGCAGGCAGGGAGAGACGGCGGCGATGTGAGAGGTCCCCGCCGACCCCCCCCCCTCGGAGTGGTATGTGATTGGTGGAGTGAGATCCCTGGAAAATAGCACTGTGCAGGAATCCTTACCCTGTTTACTCTGATCTCTGTGTCCCAACCAAGCTTCAAGCCCTGTATCTCGGACCGGAGGAGCCCTCCCCATGTAAATCGAAAGGATACGTGAGTACAGGGATGGTACAGGAGCTTTGAGCTTTGTTTCTAGGACTGGGTGAAGACTCTAAAGACATTGTGTATAGTGGGGGAGATACTGCTGAAACACTATTGGATGGGATTTATACAAGCTTGGATTGGGACGTTTATGATAGTCTGCATATGTATGGGCACCACTGTATTACTGCCATGGTTGAGGCTTGCTGCATATATCCCCCCATTGCTGAACAGGAACCATATTTCTATACTAGTCTCTCGAGGCACAGGACTATGATGGCAGAAATTTCTCTTGAAATTACAGACTATTAATTCCAGGTGGCCCGGGTTTTCTGTTTTTTTTTTGTTTTTTTTGCCCTAAGGCGGGTTTGTTGGCTGAAGCTGCAGCACAAAGAACTGCTCACTGCTGGTCAGTGTATAAAAGGTTTTTTTTTTTTTCTCTACTGTTTATGGATTTCCCCTACATTTAAATTTCATCTAAATTCCATAAAAGACCGGCTTGCTATTACCCATTGATTAACCGGCAGAGGAAGTTCCTACCCGCTGTATATACTTGTTTGGACGCTTTGGAGTCGCAGTCAGGTCTCATCGGATAGGACACACTGTTAGAGCTGTTTTTTCTTTTTTTTTTTTGCTGCGTGGGGTATGCGGGGTATGTGCTGATACAATCTTAGGAAAAAAAAAACTTTATACATATTAAATCAGACCCGCAACTAGCCATTTACCAGCTCTAATGGACTCTACTACACTTTACTTTACTGCACTTTATTGCACTTTATTGCACAGCAAGGAGAACTGCGGATAAGGCATTATGTCTGGGAAGAAAAAAGGGGATGACAACCTTGGCCAGGAGAATGTGGGCCCACAATCTTTACGATCGGCCAAAAGTAACCAGGCTGCGGCAGCAGCAGCTGCTAAACTGGAGAGATTTGCTCATGCCCCAGAACACACGCCAGTTAGAGGGGGAACACAGACCCAGGCCAAGGGGACAGAGATAAACTTGGGATCAAACACTGCTGTAGAAGGGATCCCCACACTACATGATGTGTTCCTAGTGGTCAATGCGTGTAAACAATCATTGGAGGAGGTATGTGACCAGATGAAAGGTATTAAGGAGGAATTAGTCTCAATGCGGTTTGAACTCCAAAAGACAAATGAAAGGATCACTGAAACAGAAGGAAGGATCTCACAGATAGAGGGTGAAATATACCCGGTAAAACAAGAACATAGAAAACTAATGGAACAAATGACTAAGCTTGAGGAAAAAATGGACGAAATGGAGAACAGACATCGTAGGGGCAACATAAGACTGGTGGGACTACCAGAGAAGTGTGAAGGGACTAATCCTATAGAGTTTTTGGAAGACTGGTTCATAAAGTTATTTGGAAGAGAAAGTTTTTCGCAACAATTTTCGATAGAAAGAGCGCATAGAGTCCCCTCTAAACCCCCTCCCGCAGGAGAGCGCCCACGTTCAATGTTAATGAAATTCCCTAATTACCGGGATAAAGTAACTATACTAAGGAAGGGTAGAGAGATGGGGTCTATCTTTTATGGAGAAACCAGGGTATCATTATATCCAGATTTCTCCCCTTATCTGCAAAAGCAAAGGGCGGGTTTCATAGAAGCCAAACGTAGACTGAAAACTTTTGATGTTACGTATGCACTATTGTACCCAGCACGACTTTGGGTGGTAGCGTTAGGCGGGACACAATTTTTTGATACCCCTGATGGAGTGCTGGGGTGGTTGGAAGATAAAAAGGATCAGCTATCAACAAAGCGAAGTGACATTTAGTTTAACGATGTGATACATTTAAGGTTTCATTTATTGATTCTTCCTTTCTTTCCCTTCCCCCTTTTTTTTTTTTTTTATTCGTTGGTTGGGGGAAGGGAAGGTTCACAGATGTGAGGATGAGAGTGAGGGGAGACACACACCACTGGAGGAGTAAAAGAATGGGTGGAGAATGTAGTAAAATAGAATTTGGGGTGGGAGGGTGGGGGGGGAGGAAGGGAGGATGGAGGATGTAAAAGGGAGGAGTGGTGAGATGTATGGACCGTTCACAAAAAAAGCCCCTAGGGAATACCTAGAAAGGTGTAGGGGGGTGTCATGTACCTGGGTGTATTTGAACCGGGATCTTCCTGGTCGCAAAGCTGCAGCCTTACCTGTTGCGCTACTGAGCAAATCTAGACTTTTGGAAATGTCCTCTCAGTATTAAACATTACCTTGGACTCACCAGCCCCACCTACTGCCAGCTGTGGACAATTTTCAATCAAAGCAGCCCTTAAAAAGGAAGTGATGCTATCTCTCAGCGCCCGTTTGTGTGGAATAGCTCCCTGGGTGTTGTGACTGCTTTTTGATCCTGATTTTCGTGTTGAACTTCTGCCTGAATTCCTGACTACTCTCCAGCCTGCTGATTTTGTACTTCACTGCCAGCTCGTGTATGACCTTTGCCTGCCTGACCACTCTCTGGATTTCGATCGTGTACCATTTTGCCTGATCTGTTGCCAACCTAATCTGCCTGACTACGTTTTCGCCTGAATCCTCAGCACACAAGTTCCACTTCGGACACTACCTATCACAGGTACCTTACATTACAAACGGGCCACAATGACAGTGGACCCTGCTGAGATTGTTAAGGCGATTTCACGTCAGGGACAATTGATTGGAGCTCATGAACAGCATCTTTCTTCCCTGGACGCCAAGTTAGATGAACTTTGTACTATGCTTAAATCTTGTTTGCCTGCTTCCTCTGCAACGGTCCAGACTCTGGATCCTACTCCTGCTACGATCCAACCCACCTCTTCTGTACCACCCAAACTTCCTATGCCTGACAAATTTGGTGGTGATACTGAGGACTGCAGAGGCTTTTTAAATGTTTGCCGTTTGCATTTCCGCAACAACCCTGGGACCTTTAGCACTTCTTCTGCCAAAGTGACTTTTGTAATTTCCTTGTTAAAGGGGAAGGCCCTGGCCTGGGTCTCCCCTTATCTGGAACGCAATGATCCTGTGCTGCAAGACACTGACAAATTTCTGGCTTCTCTCCAGACTGTATTTGACAAGCCAGATAGAGCTTCTGCAGCTGAGTACTCACTCTTGGACATGCAACAAGGCACCAGGTCTGTGGCACAATATGCTATTGAGTTTCGTACCCTTGCTGCTGAGACTACTTGGGACTCAAGGGCATTACGTGCAGCCTTCCGAAAAGGTCTTGCAGATCGCATCAAAGACGAATTAGTCTATAAGGATTCCCCAGAAGACCTAGAGAAATTCATAGAGCTCTGTGTTCGTCTGGATGTCCGGTATCATGAAAGATGCCAAGAGAGACTTAGAACTCGCAAGTTTCCTCGGCCAGTCTACCGTTTGGCCCCTAACTTCCAAGCACCACCTCAGCCAGAACCTGAAATCTCAGTTGAACCCCAGACAACTGTGGAACCCATGGATGTAAGCCATCTCCACCTAACTGAGTCTGAGAAATAAAGGAGGCGTGCATTGGGCCTATGCCTATACTGTGGACTTAAAGGACATTTATTATCTGTCTGCCCTTCCCGTCCAGTAAAAGGCAGGGTCTAACCAGTGTTGGAGGAGCTGGCTTAGACCTTATAGGTATATCCTCCAAGACCAAGATTACCATTCCTGCAATTATCCATTTACCCTCTAAACTTGTCTCCTGTGAGGCTTTTGTGGATTCTGGAGCTTCTGGCATATTCTTGGACTACACTTTTGCTAAAAAAAATAATATCCCATTTGTTCCAAAATCTAGACCCCTGAACATTACCACCGTGAATGGACAACCCTTGGGAGATGGCATTGTAAAATTTGAGACTATGACAATCACCCTTCAGGTAGGCATACTCCGCAAAGAGGAAGTTGTCTTGTCTCTTATTGATTCTCCACTTCTGCCTGTTATCCTTGGCTACCCATGGTTACAACAACATAACCCTTCTTTTGATTGGGAAAATGGAGAACTAACCTCTTGGGGGTCGTTCTGTCATTCAAACTGTTTGTCTCAACCCAAAAGACTTCCTGCTTGTATGTTGGCTTCCGTGGCCGTCCCACCTACCTTGCCTCATGAATACCATGCGTTTGCAGACGTATTTTGCAAGCAAAAGGCAGAGGTTTTACCTCCACATCGTTCTTTTGACTGTGCAATTAAATTGATTCCTGGAGCACCTCTTCCCAAAGGAAGGACCTATCCCCTGTCTTTGCCTGAACAAAAATCCATGGAGGAATACATAAAAGACAACTTGGAAAGAGGTTTTATCCGACCCTCTTCTTCTCCAGTAGGGGCAGGTTTTTTCTTTGTTGAAAAAAAAGATGGGGGTCTTCGACCATGCATAGATTATCGAAGGTTAAATCAAATCACTGTAAAAGACTCCTACCCTTTGCCTCTCATTCTTGAACTGTTTGATGTACTTAAGGGGGCTGTTATCTTCTCCAAGCTAGACCTACGAGGGGCTTATAATCTAATTCGAATTAAAGACGGGGACGAGTGGAAGACAGCATTCAACACTCGTAAAGGACATTTTGAATATCTGGTTATGCCATTTGGGTTGTGTAACGCCCCTGCTGTCTTCCAACGTTTCATGAATGAAATTTTTCATGATTTCAGCAACAGTTTTGTGATCATCTACTTGGACGACATTTTAATCTTTTCCAAGACTCATCTAGAGCACATCTCGCATGTAAAGCAGGTATTGCAACGACTGAGAGAAAACCATCTTTACGCGAAGATTGAGAAATGCAGTTTCCATCAAAGCCGTATTCCTTTCCTTGGATACATTATAAGTGCTGCCGGTTTCCAAATGGACCCTCAAAAACTTTCCGCTGTCTTGCAATGGCCCCAACCGACCACTTTAAGAGGGCTCCAAAGCTTTCTAGGGTTCGCAAATTACTACAGACGCTTCATCAAAGGTTTTGCCTCCATTGCGGCCCCCCTTACTGCTATGACTAAGAAAGGTACAAATTGCAAGGTATGGTCCTCAGAAGCAGAATCGGCTTTCCAGCAATTAAAAGACATGTTCAGCAAAGCTCCAATTCTTCAGCATCCAAATCCCGATCTCCAGTACATAGTTGAGGTTGATGCCTCTGAGGTAGGAGCAGGTGCCGTGCTCTCCCAGAGACAGCCTAAGTCTGGTAGAATCCATCCAGTAGCATTTTTTTCTAGAAAGTTTTCTCCAGCTGAGATGAATTACGATGTTGGGAATCGAGAACTACTGGCCATCAAATTGGCATTGTCTGAATGGCGACATCTTCTGGAAGGGGCTCCCAAACCTTTTTCTATCCTCACTGACCATAAAAACCTACTGTACCTTCAGACTGCTAGACGTTTGAACTCACGTCAGGCTTGATGGGCTCTGTTTTTCTCCCGTTTTAATTTTGTTCTTTCTTATGTTCCTGGGCATAAAAACAAGAAAGCCGATGCTCTTTCCAGACAGTTTGCTACCTCTGAAGAAGACCAACCTACCGAGCAGTATATAATCCCACCTCACAAAATTGTCGCACAGATCTCTACGGCTCTTTCCCAACAGTTACAAGAAACCCAGAATTGTGTTCCCCAAGGCTTGAAGATACCACCAGGTCGCCTGTTCGTAGCCCCTAGCCTCAGAAAACCTGTACTCCTCTGGGCACATGATGGTGTTTTATCTGGTCATCCTGGTGTCACCATCACTCTTAAGACCTTGCAGCGTCATGTCTGGTGGCCTCATATGAAAAGGGATGTTACTGACTATGTGGCTGCCTGTCCAACTTGTGCTGCTAATAAAGTACCCCGTACATTGCCTACTGGACTGTTACAACCACTTTCAGCACCTCGTCAGCCTTGGACCCATTTGACTATGGACTTCATTACAGACTTACCCAAGTCCGAGGGCATGACTGCTATATGGTTCATAGTGGATCGCTTTTCAAAAATGTCTCATTTTGTGCCGCTCCCGGGATTATCTACAGCGGAAGCACTGTCTACTCTCTTCCTTTCCCATATTGTGAGATATCATGGCATACCTACCAATGTCGTCTCAGACCGCGGATCCCAGTTTGTTTCCCGATTCTGGAGAGCGTTCTGCAAGAAACTGGGAGTAACGCTTTCACTCTCTACCTCACATCACCCTCAAACAGATGGTCAAACCGAACGCATGAACCAGACCCTAGAAACCTATCTTCGACATTATGTCAATGCCTTACACTCCAACTGGTCTGAGTATTTGCCTTTAGCTGAGTTCGCCATTAATTCCCATTGGCACAGTGCTCTTCATACCACACCATTCTACGCAGCCCTAGGCTATCACCCTCAGACTTTTCCCCTACTTCAGCCTTCTTCTGGTGTACCAGCAGCAGATCAGCGGGTTAAAAATATTCTGCTACATTGGAAAAAGATTCACTTATTACTACGGAAGTCAGCAGGCAAGTATGCACTTTTTTCCAACAAACGAAGACGCCATATACCTCCATATGTGGTGGGGGACAGAGTTTGGCTATCAACCAAATATGTGAGACTGAAACAACCTTCTACCAAATTGGGCCCTCGATTCATTGGTCCTTACAGAATTATTGCTCGAGTCGGGCCAGTCTCCTATCGGTTGAAATTACCCTCCTCTCTCCGGATTCATCCTGTGTTCCACGTTTCCCTCCTCAAAAAAGCAATTTTCAATCGCTACTCCAGAACACAACAGCTACCTCCTCCTGTTCTTGTTGATGGACAAAATGAGTTTGAAGTCTCCAAGATTCTTGATTCTAGAAGACAGGGTCGTGGCCTTCGGTATCTGGTTCATTGGAAGGGATATCCTGTCACAGACCGTTCCTGGGTTCCAGCCAAAGATCTGCATGCCCCTTCTCTTATTCGAGACTTCCATGCCTCCTTTCCCACTAAGCCCCGCTAGGCCCCCGGAGGGGTCCACTGGGGAGGGGGCCCTGTCATGTACCTGGGTGTATTTGAACCGGGATCTTCCTGGTCCCAAAGCTGCAGCCTTACCTGTTGCGCTACTGAGCAGATCTAGACTTTTGGAAATGTCCTCTCAGTATTAAACATTACCTTGGACTCACCAGCCCCACCTACTGCCAGCTGTGGACAATTTTCAATCAAAGCAGCCCTTAAAAAGGAAGTGATGCTATCTCTCAGCGCCCGTTTGTGTGGAATAGCTCCCTGGGTGTTGTGACTGCTTTTTGATCCTGATTTTCGTGTTGAACTTCTGCCTGAATTCCTGACTGCTCTCCAGCCTGCTGATTTTGTACTTCACTGCCAGCTCGTGTATGACCTTTGCCTGCCTGACCACTCTCTGGATTTCGATCGTGTACCATTTTGCCTGATCTGTTGCCAACCTAATCTGCCTGACTACGTTTTCGCCTGAATCCTCAGCACACAAGTTCCACTTCGGACACTACCTATCACAGGTACCTTACAGGGGGGAGGGGAGGGAGGGAGGGACCAAAATGAATTATCACAAGAAACACAAAAAGGTTGGAATTTAAAAATACGGCTAAAACTTACACAAATATATATATGGAGCACATTTGTTTTCCTTTTTTTTCTCTTCTTGGAGAGGAAAAAAAAAAAAGAAATATAGCACTTTTTGCAGGGGTAAAGAAAAAAGAGAAAAGAGCACAATGACGTCACCAAATAATGATAAAACAATTAAGTAAATTGGCAGTAAAAAGTGGAATAAATCATATAATTACACTTTTTAAAGAGAAAGGGTGGGAAAAGAAAAGGATAGAATATTTTTGCACTAAGTGGTATAGGGGGAAGTCAAAAGTTTTAATCACAGTGTATCGCTATGAGAGACTTATGATTTTTTTGGTAATTTTCAGGCAACTTGTGTTTTGGTTAGTTGATACCTTCTTGAATGAATTGATTGTGTTATGCAGTCCAGAGTAATGAAAATGGGGTCTTGGAATGTTCGAGGGTTTGATACCCCTGCCAAGAGAGCTGCAGTATTTGATATGCTGGAAATGTATGAGGTGGGACTGATCTGTCTCCAAGAGACCCACCTGACTAAAATCACTATACAACAAGTTCAAAGTAAGAAGTTCCAACACCAATACCACTCAGTACACACCTCTTATTCCAGAGGTGTGTCAGTACTGGTTAAAAGAGGGGTGGTGTTTACTTGCAGACAGATCAGCATTGACGAGGAGGGGCGCTATATTTTTCTTCACTGTGTAATAGAGAGTAGAGAATATGTTCTTGCAAATATTTATATACCCCCGCCCTTTAAAATGGAGGTTATATATAAGCTAATGGAATTTATGGTGGATAAGATGGGGATGCCAATCATAGCAGTGGGAGATTTCAATGAAGTTATAAATAGAAAATGGGATAGGTTCCCAGGGGGAAGGGAACCAAATCCTCCAGAGAGTCGATTGTATCAAATTCTACAAGAAGCTGGTCTGTTTGATATATGGAGAGTGAGGAACCCAGATGTGCGGCAGTATTCCTGTTTTTCTAGCTCCTATTCAACACTTTCTAGGATAGACCTAGTTCTAGGTAATACGGAAGCATCCCAGATAATAAAAAACATAGAATATCAACCGAGAGGGGTGTCAGATCACTCGTTAGTGACAGTTCTGGTAAACTTAGAAGAGAATAGAACCAAGGGATTATGGAGGATGAATCCTTTATGGTTTGAAGTTATCGGAGGCCCTGAGGAGATTCTAGACAAATTAATTACAAGAGTTTATAGAATTTAATGAAGGAACAGTGACACAGGGAGTGATGTGGGATACGCTGAAGGCATTCTTAAGGGGAATATGTATTCAACAAGTGGCAAAAGTTAAAAGGGCATCCAGAGAGGAGGAGAATAGGATAAGGCAGGAATTGGTGAATGCAGAAAAGGAATATGTTGAAAACCCAACATTAGAGCGACAAGGAATATGGACGAATAAACAACAAGAATATAAAATAGCAATGACTAAAAAATCTGAGAATAAAAGATTATTTCAGAAACAAGCCGCATTCGGGGAGGGGGAGAGTGTCGGTAAAATGCTGGCACATTTAGTGCGAACCAATTCCTCCCCATCCGCAGTACCCGCGATTAGGACTTCGAAAGGAGAAATTTCCACTCGGGTATCAGATATCACAGATACCTTTAGGGAATATTATGATAAATTATATAAACCGCAGGGTGCAGCGGGAGAGGAGGAATTGGAAATATTCTTTGGGAAAATTAAAATACCAATTCTTACTGAAGCAGAGAAAGAGGGAATGGAGGCTCCGATAACTCTTGAGGAAGTACAGTTGGCAGTTGCAGAGATGGCCAATCAGAAATCGCCTGGACCTGATGGACTCCCTATAGAAACTTATAAACACTACGGGAAAGTGCTATTGCCGGAACTTCTTAAAACACTGAATTGGGCAAGGGAGAAGGGGGAACTGTCCAAGTCAATGTCAGAAGCAATAATTATAGTCCTGCATAAGGAAGGGAAAGATCCACTAGAGACCTCATCTTATAGGCCCATCTCCCTGCTTTGCTCAGACGCTAAAATATTGGCCAAAATAATGGCAACTAGATTAAACAAAATTATTTCAAGACTAATACATCAAGATCAAACTGGGTTTATCCCCAGTAGATCAACTAGTATGAATATTAGAAGGGTATTTCTCAACCTACAAACTCCAACACAGAATATGGGTACAAGGGCAGTTATGTCCTTAGATGTGGTCAATGCGTTTGACAGCTTGGAGTGGGGGTATATCTGGCATGTTCTAGGAGCATTTGGTTTTGGTCCGTCAGTGATTAGATGGATAAAAATCCTGTATAGTGACCCAAGCGCAAAAATTAGAGTCAACAATGATTACTCAGGTAAGATTAAATTGGAGAGGGGCACAAGGCAAGGGTGCCCATTGTCGCCCCTCCTTTTTGTGCTAGCAATGGAGCCACTGGCCATAGCAATAAGAACAAACACAAAAATGAAAGGATTTGTGAGACCAACAGGAGAGGAGAGAATCGCATTATATGCGGATGATGTCCTTCTCTTCTTGGGGGACACAGATCATTCACTTAAGCAGGCTATGAGTATTTTTGGAGAATTTGGTAGACTTTCAGGATTGGTTATAAACTGGGAAAAATCAGCTTTGATGCCGGTGGACCCCATTGTCAATCAAACCTTAGCAGAAATACCCCAATTAGAAATGGTGGATACAATGAAATATCTGGGAATACATATAACAATTGACCCCAATAAATATATAAACAACAACATAGTTCCCCTCCTGACTAAATTTAAAAATAAAATTCAAATATGGAGGCGGCTCCCACTGTCAGTTGCAGGGAGATGTAACCTGATCAAAATGCTGTGGATGCCACAATTATTATATGTATTGCACAATACACCAACATGGATACATAAGAAATGGTTTAGGAAAATTGATACACTATTTAGAGAATTAATATGGAAAGGAGGCCAGGCGAGGATAGGATTACAGACCCTGCAACTGTCAACAAGGGAGGGAGGCATGGCGGTACCGCACCCACGGTGTTACTTCCTGGCAGCACAGCTGCAGCAGATAGGAATGAGACCAGAGATGGGAGGGGATACAAATGGGCGGCTGATGACAACGGGGTCACCCCATAAGTTGGTGATGGAGGCACTGGAGGCAAATTCATTTTTACACAAATCCCCTATGGTCAAGATGGTAATCAAGGTGTGGAAAGCTGTGAAAGCAATAGGGGGATTAGAAGGAGAGACAGAATATACACCGCTTTGGGATAATAGGAATCTTCAGGAGTTGGAGCCGATGGGGAAAATTAAGGAATGGGAAGGGAAGGGGATAACTAGGTTGGCCCAGCTGTATGAGGGAGAAATCCTAAAAACTTTTGCTACACTTAGAGAGGAATATGATGTCCCTAAACATACATTTTACAGATATTTGCAAATTAGACATGCATTAGATATGCAGTTTGATAGACAGGGACCAACTTGGCATAAATCCCCTATTTTTCAGAGATTGGGCAACCAGAGTGAGACTGGGGGCCGTATATCCGAAATATACCCATACTTATGCAAAGGAAGTATTACAGCCCCTGAACATCTCAAAAGCAGAGGGAAATGGGAGGAAGATCTGGGGCCCATATCCGGGGGGCAATGGAAAAAGGTACTAGAGAGTGGACACCTTGTATCTGTTTCACCGGCCCAGAAATTTTCATTCTTAATGCTATTACATAGGACATACTATACACCAAAAAGGCTGTTTGATTTTGGGTGGAGAGCAGATGCAGGATGTCCCAGATGTCAAGACACCGGGGACCTGATGCATATGCTATGGAGGTGCCCGAAATTATTTAGGTACTGGACAGGGGTACTGGATAGTATAAATAGGACATATATGATAACAATAGAAATGGACCCTAGAATATGTGTCCTGGGACTAGAGGAGGGAACAAGCAGAGCGACCAGTATAACAAAAGCAGTGCTTAGATGCCTTTTTCATGCTAGAAAATTAATAGCGCAAAGATGGCAGGCAGAAGACCCCCCCTTAGTGAGAGAATGGGCTAATACAGTTACTGCAACAATATGGAAGGAGAGGGTAGTATATATTAAGAGAGGGAACACAAGAGAGTTTGAAAAGGTGTGGAACCCATGGTTGGAAAAAATAGGGATACCCCTGTAAAGCGGAGAGTGAGAGGGAGAGAGAGTAAGAAAAAAAAAATGGTATAAGGAAAATAAATGAAAACAAAAAATAAACTTTGAATAATGTGTAAAAATGGAAGAAAGGAAAATAGGAAAAAAAAACTAATATGAAGAAAGGTAAAGGGGGAGGGGGAGGGAGGAGGGGTTAATGGAATGAAACTTACATTGATAATATTTTGCTAATTGTTGTGAAAAGTAAATTATGTACAATGTAAATTTGAATATGCAAGAAAATTAATAAAGAGAATATAATTCAAAATATATGCCGAAGCATGGGGGCATCCTCCCACAAAAAAGTTATGCGGTCAGACTTTTCCACGGGCAAGCCTCCGTCAGAATTTTGACCGTATGTACGCGGCATTAGGAGCAAAATCGCTCCTCCGCCCCTGCTGCCCCCATGCTTCGGCATATATGCTCTTTATTTTTACTGTGGTGGTGAAATCACCTCCTACAGCGTTGGAGTCACGGCTTTATGTATCGTGGGAGCAAACGCTGTTGCTGTCAAGATAAATAAATCCGCGCTGCAAATGAATGGCGTACCTGCTAAGCAAATGATGGTTAACATTAAAACAAAGTAACATTACAGTATAACAGTAAGACCTTACCATACCATACCTGCAAAGCAAATACCAAAAAAAAAACTAGTAAAAAATAAAACATTTTTTTAACACAACCTGTGCCTAAAATATATATATGCCGAAGCATGGGGGCATCCTCCCGCAAAAAAGTTATGCCGCGTACACACGGTCAGACTTTTCCACGGGCAAGCCTTCGTCGGAATTTCGACCGTATGTACGCGACATTAGGAGCAAAATGGCTCCTCCGCCCCTGCTGCCCCCATGCTTCGGCATATATGCTCTTTTTTTTTACTGTGGTGGTGAAATCACCTCCTACAGCGTTGGAGTCACGGCTTTATGTATCGTGGGAGCATACGCTGTTGCTGTCAAGATAAATAAATCCGCGCTGCAACTGAATGGCGTACCTGAAAACAAAAAGTTACATACCTGAAAAGCAAGCATGATAAAACATTGCAGAATAGAATACAGTAAAAAAAGAGCAGAACAATAGAGAGAAAATAGAGAGAGAGAGAGAACAAGAAAACGACAACTATTTTTTTTTATTTTTTTTGTGTTTAGTTTTTTACATTTTTTGGGGGTTTTTTTTACACTTTTTTTTTACTCAACTGTAACGGTTCGGTCTCTCAAAATGTGATGGCATCTTGGGAGACCCTGTGTAAGTGTGTCCTATTCTGTGCAATGCTGTACCCTATGCTAAAACTTCACTTTTGTGTGGTAGCGTTCAAAACATTTACCAATGCACAGACCAGGATTGTCAGGACAGAGTGGACAAAAATAACGGGTGTCACGCCTAAATCCGCGCTTGCTACAGACACATCTTTTTTGGGGGGCTCGTTGGGTAGGGGTATTCTCGAGGACATACGGATAATGCCTCTCATGCAGCCGGCTTACTGCATTTGGTAGGGGATGGTGAGGTGCAGAACCGCCTGGATACAGGAGTTCTGTGACTATCTCATCCTGGAATTTTAGGAGAGATAAAGTCCCTCCTGAAGCTCTGTATAGCACATGAGCATTCAGCAAAGCCAATTGAAATAAGGATAGAGACACTTTTTTGTACCAGCGTCTCGCCTTACGGGCAATGTGATACGGCGCCAACTTCTGGTCGTTGAGGTCCACCCCTCCCTTATTTTGGTTATATTCGTGATACAGAGGGGTTTCTCCACAACACCAGTCGCCGTACGAATTTGGACTGTCGTGTCTGCATGAAGGGAGGTAAGAAGGAAAACATTCTTATTATCCCTCCACTTCACAGTGAGCAAGTTATTACACTTCAAGCAGGCTCTCTCCCCCAGCCTAAGATGGGAATCTACAAGCCCCTGGGGAAAGCCCCGGCGATTAGGTCGCACAGTGCCACATGCTCCAATCTGATGATCAAACAAGTGACTAAACAGTGGCACGCTCGTGTAATAATTGTCCACATACAAGTGGTACCCCTTTCCGAATAAGGGTGACACCAAGTTCCACACTATCTTGCCAGCGCTCCCTATGTAACATGGGCAGTTGACGACTCAATCTGACTATCTTTTCCCTCATAAACCGTAAAGCTCCATACATAGCCTGTTGCCCTGTCACAGAACTTATAGAGCTTGACCCCGTATCTGGCACGCTTGCTGGGAAGGTACTGCTTGAAAGACAAGCGGCCAGAAAATTTAATCAGGGACTCATCAACGCAGACAACTTGATCGGGAATAAACAAGGCTGCAAAGCATTCATTGAAGTGGTTTATGAGGGGCCGAATTTTGTAGAGCCGGTCGTATTCAGGGTCTCCACGTGGACGACAAAG
Organism: Rana muscosa; assembly: GCA_029206835.1. Taxonomy (NCBI): domain Eukaryota; kingdom Metazoa; phylum Chordata; class Amphibia; order Anura; family Ranidae; genus Rana; species Rana muscosa. Next base: position 971,452,471 of record CM055118.1, read on the forward strand.
TTCATTGTCGTTGAAATGCATGAACCGCAAAATCTGCTCGTATCGTGTCCTGGGCATGGAGGCAGAGAACACGGGCATGTGGTCAATTGGGTGCGTGGACCAATAAGCACGTATTGACGAAAATTTTTGTGTGCCCATGTTGAGGGAAAGGCCCAGAAAGGTCTTAAATTCGGAAACCATAATTGGTTTCCAATTTCTGGCAAGGGAAGGCAACTGGGGATTAGCGGCGATGAATTGACCAGCATATAAATTAGTCTGGTCCACAATAGATCTATAGAGATCTTCCGTGAAAAACAGCGAATAAAAATCAAGTGGCATAAAATCAGCTGTTTCCACCTGAATGCCGGGTTGGGCAGTGAATGGGGGAAGTACGGGTGCTGCAGAAGTGGTGGGGACCCAATCAGGATAGGCAAATTCTGCAGGAAGGGTGCTATGGGCACGACGGGCCTGCCTTTGTCTTCTTCTTCTTGCAGCGGGACACTACTTGTGCTTGCCACTTCGCCAGCTTGAACTGCACTTATGGGACTCGCCACGTCACCACGTGATACTGCAGTGCTGGATGTACGCCCAGGCTGTACTAGGCCGCTGGTGCTTGCCAGTTCACCAGAAGGAATAGCGGCGCTAGTACTACTCTGCTCCATGATAGGAGAGACCTGCGGTTCTTGCTCCTCAACAACCTCAGAAGATCGGGATCGGGTGCGCCTGACCTTAGCAGGGACCTCATCATCTTCGTCACCCGGGCTATCTGACGTGGAGCCGCTGTCTTCTACGGGAAGGTATTCTGAGCCTGAATCTGACAGATCTGTGACCTCCTCTTCACTATCTGTCATGCTCAGAATCTCGTAGGTCTCTTTACTAGTGTACCTTCGATTTGCCATTTTGGGCTCTAAATTTAGGGGTACACTAGTAAGATTCACAGGAAAAAAAAAGCACCTGACTGTCGTCAGCAAATATCTCAAACGCTTCAAAAAAAACTGTTAGCGATCGCAGGGATCAGGCCTGACTCTGCGAACGCTGCAGTTATGTGTGTTGTGTTTGGTAAGTGACAGTGATCGATCGATACTGCACTTGGGTGGGCAGGGCTGGGCTGGGCGGAGGGGCTAAACGCAGGTGCTAGCAGGTATCTGGGCTGATCCCGCTAACACTGCGTTTTTGGGAACCCTAAACCGCTGGGGACGCTAGTATAGATCTGATCAGATCAGATATTGATCTGTTCAGATACTATACCACTAAGGGAAGTGTATGCTTTGCGCGTGGGTGTTAGCGTTACTGGCACTAACTTAACGCTGCCTGGGGCGACGCAGACCCTCTCTGGCGCTAAAACCTAATTTATATCACCCGCCGGCGATCAGGGTGTTAAACCTTTATTGGGTTATATATGGCGGGTGCCCTGATGCTATAAAAAGCAAACTAACCAACCAGCATCACCCGTAACACTTATACGGTGATCACTGGTGAAAGGGTTAACTAGGGGCAATCAGGGGGTTAAAACCATTATTAGGTAATATATGGGGGTACCTGGCGCTATATAAAAACCTGACGGGTGACCTAAATAACTAACTGGCTAACCAGTGTCACCAGTGACACTTATACAGTGATCACTGGTGAAAGGGTTAACTCTAGGGGCGATAAAGGGGTTAAACCTTTATTATATAATATATGGGGGTACCTGATGCTATAAAAACCTGCAGCGAATCTAAAAAAAATAACTTGCTACCTAGGGGCACCACCGACACTAATACAGCGATCGGAAAAACGATCGCTTAGTGACGCTGGCGATAGGGGATGAAAGGGTTACCTGGGGGGCAATCAAGGGGTTAAACCTTTATTAGGGGGGTTAGGGGGCATACCTTGGACCTAAAGGGGCCTAAACCTAACTGCCCTGCAACTTTTTACTATCACAGATGACACTAAATGCAGCGATCAAAAAAAAAAAGATCACTGCAATCAGTGACACTGTGACTGGGGGCTGGGGGGTGACCTGGGGGGTGATCTGGGGGTGACTGGGGGGTGTAAGTGTGCCTACGTGTACTGGTGTCAGTGGGCTGTTGGTGCACTTACTGTGAGATGTCTTCTCTCCTCGCGCCGGATCGAAAAGACCGCCACGAGGAGAGATGACATCACTTCCTCTGCCTGTGTTTACATTTATACAGCAGAGGAAGCATATCATTCGCTGGGAGCGATCGCGAGGGGGTGGCCAGAAATGAATGGCCGTCCCCTCATCACGGATCAATCCCGCAATGATAACCACCGCTCACTGTATTGGAGGGGGTCCGATCGGACCCCCACCCATACGAAGGCAGGCACGTACAGGTACGTGAGTTTGCCTGTCCGTGCCATTCTGCCGACATATGTACAGTGAGCGGTCGTTAAGGGGTTAAAATTTCCAAATTTCTGAAATTTCGAATTTCCGTTTTTTTTTTTCACATTTCCAGAATTTTACGATTTTGGAATTTCCGATTTTCGAATTTCAAATTTCCAATTTTCGAATTTTTGGATTTTCGAATTTTCAAATTTCTGCTTTTTGGATTTCTGAATTTTCGAATTTCCGATTTTCGTATTTTGGAATCTCTGATTTTGGAATTTTCGGATTTTGGAATTTTGGAATTTCGAATTTTCAGTAAAATTCTAAATAATAACTATTAAATTATAGGTATTGGAATTTCCTTTCAAATTTGGCTGTTAGTGAATGTAACAAATACAAATTTATCTGAAGTTACAAATTATCCGAAATAATTTTATCTATTTTAGATAATTTGTAACTTTGGATAAATTTGTATTTGTTACGTTCACTAACAGCCATATTTGAAAGGGAACTCCAATACCTATAGTTTAATAGTTAGTATTAGTTAAGTTATTATTAGTTGGGGAATGGGAATGCCCCCGGTGGGGTTTTTTAGCAGCAAAAATGTGCAAAAGTATAATAAAACGTATTTATTGCATCTGTACATAGAATTACAAACATTTGAAGCTCTGGTGGAGTTTACACATACAGAATGTTAAAATACAACATAAATGTTACACAACAATGCTATACAGCTATACATGTCAATATGCATCTGTATACGTTACTGACACGTTTCGATCACAAAGGATCTTCTTCAGAGGGTATGTTGTTTGCTGCAAAGAATTATAAGATGAGTATCACTTCATTACCTGGGTATGTACCCAAAGGTAAGGGACACAAAATATATCATTACCAATATGCTGTATGTTAGAACCTAGCTTCCAATCAGAGCTCCGCCAAAAGGGGGCGCCTCCAGGGATCCAACAGCCCCCCAGCCACCCGACACCACGGGGGCCGGCGCCACCAGGAAACAAATGCGACCTGCAGGGAGCCATACCGGAGGGGGGATGCTACACGCGAGGCGCGCACGGACAGGCGACCAGCACCTATAAAGGACATCAAAGGCATCAATGTAGGATGCATTGGTATTGCTTCCATACAATTAGTATATTATATGACATCTTATTATGTAGGCAGGTGGGAGGTCCATATGGGTTGCCCTTCCATTGTTATATATTAGGATGTTGATATGTTTATTATTAAAATCTATTGGTATGATGGGTACAGCGGTGACTGAGTGAGTTGTATGTGTGGATAAGTGATGGTAGGAAGGTGTAATGGTGAGGACTAGTGAGAGTGAAAAAAGTGAAAAAATTGTTGGTAAAAAATATTAAAAAGAAAATGAAAATGGAAGAATTATGTGTAATCAGGAGTGTGAAAGAATCGGTGTAGATGTGAAATGTGCAGTGAAATGTAATGTGATGTTGCGAAAGTGATGGAATGAGTGTTGGAAATAAAATGTGTATAGGTGAAAAATCTAGTGTGTTAAGTGTGATGAGTGTGAAATGCTACAACCTATCCAAGTCACAGCTGAATATTAAAGAGCTAAATCCATTGATGCTGGAAGATTCCCAACTGAACCTTTGCCAGGGGAAACAACCAGTGCTCGTAGAGCTCAATGGGAAAGGGTAGTATTACCCAAAGGGTAAAAGTGAAGGGAAGAGTGACAAACAGCATGTGTAGGCTGTTTAACCTCCCTGGCGGTAATCCCGAGCGTGACTCGGGGTTGTTTTTTCCTGCTAGGATCGGTAACCCCGAGTCACGCTCGGGGTAACATTGCAGAGCCCGCAGCAGAGTTTCCTTACCTTCTCCTGGCGATCCAGCGATGATATCCTCTGCTGTGATCGCCAGCGAGACCTCCGGCGAGTGTCGGCGCTTCCTGGTTCCGTTCCCTGCGAGCCGCAGAGTCGCATGGGAGCGGAACTGGGCGGAAAATTTAAAAAGTTCACACAACACAAACACAGAAATAAAATCAGTTATATTGTATCTGATTACACTGTATCATCTCTGATCACCATACAGTGCCCTGTACAGTGCCCCCTTGCCTGTCATCTGTGCCCATAAAAAAATGGCATCAAAAAAGCGCTTTACCAAAACTGCACTTTTGGAGCAGATGAGTGACAGCGGCAGCGACACGGAGTTGCTCGCAGAAGAGAGCAATAGCGAGTCGTGGGGAGATTTGTCATCTGACACTGACACCGACACGGATCTGGCAAGTGACAACGGCGATGATCCTGCACCTGACCTCAGCGATGTGCGCACTTGGTGCCCTATAGACACCGATACGGACAAGGTAGCGCCCCCAAGATTTCCCTTCACTGGATCACCTGGGATGAAGGTAGATGTGGAGTATGACAACCCTCTGGCATACCTGCAATTATTTCTCACTGAAGAGGTAATTGAAAAAATTGTCACAGAGACAAATCGTTACCACGATCAGCAATCCGCTACGCTGCATGCCAGATTTTCCCGAAGCAGAAAGTGGGAACCGGTGACGAAAGAGGACATCTGGCACTTTCTGGGACTCATTATTCTCCAGGGGGTGGTGGGGAAACCGCTCCAGAAATGGTACTGGACCACCAATAAGCTACTGGCCACTCCGTTTTTTAGCACCGTGATGTCTGAATATCGTTTTTCCCTCATCATGAAGTATTTCCACTTCACGAACAATGAGGAGTTTGATGAGGCCACGCATCCTGCGCCCAAGCTAAAGAAGATCTGGGAGGTTTGCCAAATGATCGTGGCCAATTTCCAGCGGACCTACGTGCCAGACAGGGACGTCAGCGTGGATGAAAGTCTGATGGCCTACAAGGGACGCCTAAGCTGGATACAGTACATCGCATCCAAAAGAGCGCGGTTTGGCATCAAATTCTTTATGCTCTGCGAGTCATCCACCGGATACATATGGAATTCGGTCATTTACACCGGTAAAGGCACGAAGTTCAACCCAAGGTACAGCGGCTATGGGATGGCCACATCATCTGTCCTTACGCTGCTGGAGCCATTGCTGAACCAGGGATATTGTGTGACCACGGACAACTTCTATACATCTCCGGAACTTTTTGAGGTTTTGCTACAAAACAAAACTGATGGGTATGATACCGTTAGGCCTAACCGACGTGGCATGCCATCTATGTTTGGCAAGAAAAAACTAAAAACAGGAGAAATGGTTGCCTGGCAGAAGGGTAAGATGATGGCAATGCGATGGCGAGACAAGAAGGACGTGTGTCTCATGAGTACTGTGCACAATACCGCCACTGCCATGGTCCACACAAAAGGTGGGAAAGATCTGCTGAAGCCGCAAGTTGTGATGGACTATAACACCACCATGGGAGGTGTCGATAGAGCCGATCAGGCAATGACATTTTACCCGGCTATGCGCAAACAGCAGAAAAAATATTATAAAAAGATTTTCAGGCATCTTTTGGAACAATACCTTTGGAATGCGTATATCCTATACAAAGCAAAGAATGGCATGCCTCTTGTTCATTCCGACTTTATCTGGAAGGTGGCTGAGCAGATTTTTGTAAACCACCAGATGCCATCAGTAGCTGTGAAGAGACACGGACGACGTGCTGTTGGCGTTGTCAACCCAGAACGCCTGACTGGACGTCATTTTTTGGACTATATACCGCCAACCGCAAAAAAGAAAGCACCTACCAGGATGTGCGTGGTCTGCTGTTCCAAGAGAGATGGCAATGGTAAAAAAGTCAGAAAAGAAACAAGATACCATTGTCCAGATTGCGACGTTGGACTTTGTCTAGTTCCATGCTTTAAAATGTATCACACTCAGGATGTGTATTGAATTTTCTTTGTTTGACAAATGTCATTATTTTCTTCTGCATTATAGAATAAAATTATATTACTTATTAGATTATAATTCATGATTTTGCGTTTCAAATTTATCACATCTGGGATGTCTACTAGAGTCTTGTTTGGTCAGGTTTAAGTAAGTATTTACTAAGAATTGCAGGCCTACAGTACATAACGCCAAATTTCCATGCAAAATAATTGTACCGCTTTTGGTACATAATTCCAGACAGAATCATACCGCCAGGGAGGTTAATACTTACGATTGTCTGGACTCTCTGATCTGCCATGTTGGGGAAGCTGGGGATCAACATGAGATCTACCCAGTTTCCTATATGTGTTTATATATAGTCCTCAATTGAGGAAGATGTCCTAGGATGATCCTCCCCCATGCATCGCCTCACAGGGGCAACCATGCCGCAATGGCGACCCTCCCTGGATGGCTGCCTCGGCGTCCCGGAAGGACAGCCGTCCCCGACCACTGACGTCACCTCCGCCGTAAACCACGCGGCGTCCCGACGTCACGCGGGTGCACGGGGGGTCGTGCACACACGAGCGGCGTGGAGGCGCCCGGAGGGGATCGGGGACGCCACCGGCAAGAGGAAACGCCCATGGAATGGAGGCAGAGAGAATCTCCGCCATCCATTGGGCATAATGGGAGCACAGGGCCCTGTGCTCCTCCCCCTTGCCAGGAGGCCGCACCCGTGGGCGGCGCCAGCATGCCAAGACGACGGGCGGCAGGGAGGCCACGGATACCCCAGAAAGAACCAACCAAGAGGAGGTCACCTTGAAAGTTGCTCATCATGTATAAAAAATAACGTACATGCCTGAAAAAAATAGAATAGCAGAAAAACCATCAATTCTAATGGCTCCAGTATTCGCTTTCAAGTCTCTTGAGGGGGAAGGGGTGTTTAACCACTTAAGCCCCGGACCATTTGGTAGCTAAAGGACCAGAGGTGAATTCAGAATTTTGCACTGCGCTGCTTTAACTGTAAATTGTGCGGACATGCAATGTTGTACCCAAACAAAATTTGCGTCCTTTTCTTCCCACAAATAGAGCTTTCTTTTAATGGTATTTGATTGCCTCTACGATTTTTATTTTTATTTTTATTTTTATTTTTTGAGATATAAACGGAAAAAGACCGAAAATGTTGAAAAAAAATGATATTTTCTACTTTTTGTTATAAGAAAAATCGAATAAACTCAATTGTAGTCTTACATTTAGGCCAAAATGTATTCAGCCACATGTCTTTAGTAAAAAAAATGTCAATAAGCGTATATTTATTGGTTTGCGCAAAAGTTATAGCGTCTACAAACTAGGGTACATTTTCTGGAATTTACACAGCTTTTAATTTATGACTGCCTATCTCATTTCTTGAGGTGCTAAAATGGCAGGGCAGTACAAAACCCCCCCAAATGACCCCATTTTGGAAAGTAGACACCACAAGGAAATTGCTGAGAGGCATGTTGAGCCAATTGAATATTTTTTTTTTTGTCCCAAGTGATTGAATAATGACAAAAAAAAATAAAAAATCACAAAAAGTTGTCACTAAATGATATATTGCTCACACATGCCATGGTTATATGTGGAATTGCACCCCAAAATACATTCTGCTGCTTCTCCTGAGTACTGGGATACCACATGTGTGGGACTTTTTAGGAGCCTAGCCACGTATGGGACCCCGGAAACCAAGCACCGCCTTCAGGATTTCTAAGGGCGCAAATTTTTGATTTCACTCCTCACTACCTATCACAGTTTCGAAGGCCATAAAATGCCAAAATAGCACAAAACCCCCCCAAATGACCCCATTTTGGAAAGTAGACACCCCAAGCTATTTACTGAGAGGTATGATTAGTCCATGGAATATTTTATATTTTGCCACAAGTTGCGGGAATATGACAAACTTTATTTTTTTTGCACAAAGTTGTCACTAAATTATATATTGCTCACACATGCCATGGGCATGTGTGAAATTACACCCCAAAATACATTCTGCTGCTTCTCCTGAGTGCGGGGATACCACATGTGTGGGACTTTTTGGGAACCTAGTCACGTACGGGACCCCAAAAACCAAGCACCGCCTTCAAGGTTTCTAAGGGCATACATTTTTGATTTCACTCCTCACTACCTATCACTACCTATCACAGTTTTGAAGGCCATAAAATGCCAAGATAGCACAAAACCCCCCAAAATGACCCCATTTTGGAAAGTAGACACCCCAAGGAAATTGCTGAGAGGCATGTTGAGCCCATTGAATATTTTTTTTTTTTGTCCCAAGTGATTGAATAATGACAAAAAGAAAAAAAAACAAATGTACAAAAAGTTGTCACTAAATGATATATTGCTCAAACATGCCATGGTTATATGCGGAATTGCACCCCAAAATACATTTGGCTGCTTCTCCTGAGTACGGGGATACCACATGTGTGGGACTTTTTGAGAGCCTAGCCGCGTACGGGACCCCAAAAATCAAGCACCGCCTTCAAGGTTTCTAAGGGCATAAATTTTTGATTTCACTCCTCACTACCTATCACAGTTTTGAAGGCCATAAAATGCCAAGATAGCCCAAAACCCCCACAAATGACCCCATTTTGGAAAGTAGACACCCCAAGCTATTTGCCGAGAGGCATGGTGAGTATTTTACAGCTCTCATTTGTTTTTGAAAATGAAGAAAGACATATTTTTTATTTATTTTTTTCTTTTTTCAATTTTTTTACATTTTGTGACAAAAAGCGAGATCTGCAAAATACTCAACATACCTCTCAGCAAATAGCTTGGGGTGTCTACTTTCCAAAATGGGGTCATTTGGGGGGGTTTTGTGCCATCTGGGCATTCCATGGCCTCCGAAACTGTGATAGGCAGTGAGGAGTGAAATCAAAAATTTACACCCATAGAAATCCTGATGGCGGTGCTTGGTTTTCGGGGTCCTGTACGCGGCTAGGCTCCCAAAATGTCTCACACATGTGGTATCCCCGTACTCAGGAGAAGCAACAGAATGTATTTTGGGGTGCAATTCCACATATAACCATGGCATGTTTGAGCAATATATAATTTAGTGACAACTTTTTGTACATTTTTTTTCTTTTTGTCATTATTCAATCACTTGGGACAAAAAAAAAAATATTCAATGGGCTCAACATGCCTCTCAGCAAATAGCTTGAGGTGTCTACTTTCCAAAATGGGGTCATTTGGGGGGGGGGGGTTTGAACTGTCCTGGCATTTTATGCACACCATTAGGAAGCTTATGTCACACATCATCCACTATTCTAACCACTTGAAGACAAAGCCCTTTCTGACACTTTTTGTTTACATGAAAAAATAATTTTTTTGGAAAGAAAATTATGTTGAACCCCCAAACATTATATATATTTTTAAAGCAAAGGCCCTACAGATTAAAATAGTGGGTGTTGCATTTTTTTTTACCACACAGTATTTGCGCAGCGATTTTTCAAACGCATTTTTTTGGGGAAAAACACACTTTTTTTTTTTTTTAATGCACTAAAAAACACTATATTGCCCAAATGTTTGATGAAATAAAAAAGATGATCTTAGGCCGAGTACATGGATACCAAACACGACATGCTTTAAATTTGCGCACAAACGCGCAGCGGCGAGAAACTACATTCATTTTTAAAAGCATTTAAAAGCCTTTACAGGTTACCACGTTAGATTTACAGAGGAGGTCTACTGCTAAAATTACTGCCCTCGATCTGACCTTCGCGGTGATACCTCACATGCATGATGCAATTGCTGTTTACATATGACGCTAGACCGACGCTTGCGTTCGCCTTTGCGCAAGAGCAGGGGGGGACAAAGGTGCTTTTTTTTTTTTATTATTATTTATTTTGCTATTTTATTTTTAAACTGTTCCTTCCATATTTTTTTTTTTATTGTTATCTCAGGGAATGTAAATATCCCCTATGATAGCAATAAGTAGTGACAGGTACTCTTTTTTTGAAAAAAATGGGGGGTTAGACCCTAGATCTTTCCTCTGCCCTCAAAGCATCTGACCACACCAAGATCGGTGTGATAAAATGCTTTCCCAATTTCCCAATGGCGCTGTTTATATCCGGGGGGGGGCATTCCCTCCCACTGCTTGTAAAAGCAGTCTAGAGGCTAATTATCTGCTAGAATTGCTTTTACATGAAAGCCGACCACTGGCTGAAAAGAATGATACCAAGATGATACCTAAACCTGCAGGCATCATTCTGGTATAAACATTCAAAGTCCAGCAACATACCAGTACGTTGCTGGTCCTTGTTGGACATGTATTGTAATCTTTTTTTTCATGCAGCCTGTTGGCTGAACGAAAAAAAGAGATTGATCGGTGGGTATGCCCACCATTAGAATACCTCCCTTCATCCACCCACTTCTAATGATGGGCATATATGCTGAAGCATGGGGGCATCCTCCCGCAAAAAAGTTATGCCGCGTACACACGGTCGAACTTTTCCACGGGCAAGCCTCCGTCGGAATTTCGACCGTATATACGCGGCATTAGGAGCAAAATCGCTCCTCCGCCCCTGCTGCCCCCATGCTTCGGCATATATGCTCTTTTTTTAACTGTGGTGGTGAAATCACCTCCTTCCTACAGCGTTGGAGTCACGGCTTTATGTATCGTGGGAGCAAACGCTGTTGCTGTCAAGATAAATAATTCCGCGCTGCAGTTGAATGGCGCACCTGAAAACAAAAAATTACATACCTGAAAAGCAAGCATGATAAAACATTGCAGAATGGAATACAGTAAAAAAGAGCAGAACAATAGAGAGAAAATAGAGAGAGAGAGAGAGAGAACAATAAAACGACAACTATTTTTTTTTTTTTTATTTTTTTTTTTTTTTGTGTTTTTGTTTTTTCCTTTTTTTTTTTTTTTTTTTCTTTTTTACACTTTTTTTTTTAAACTTTAACAACTGTAATGGTTCGGGTCTCTCAAAATGTAATGGCATCTTGGGAGACCCTGTGTAAGTGTGTCCTAGTCTGTGAAATGCTGTACCCTACGCTAAAACGTCACTTTTGAGTAGTAGCGTTCAAAACATTCACCAAGGCAAAGACCAGGTTTGTCAGGACAGAGTGGACAATAATAATGGGTGTCACGCCTAAATCCGCGCTTGCTACAGACACGACATCTTTTTTGGGGGGTTCGTTGGGTAGGGGTACTCGGGAGGAGATGCGTATAATGCCTCTCATGCAGCCGGCTTACTGCATTTGGTAGGGGATGGTGAGGTGCAGAACCGCCTGGATACAGGAGTTCTGTGACTATCTCATTCTGGAATTTTAGAAGAGATAAAGTCCCGCCTGAAGCTCTGTATAGCACATGAGCGTTCAGCAAAGCCAATTGGAATAAGGATAGAGACCCTTTTTTGTACCAGCGTCTCGCCTTACGGTCAATTAGATACGGCGCCATCAACTGGTCGTTGAGGTCCACCCCTCCCATATTTTTGTTATATTCGTGGACACAGAGGGGTTTCTCCACAACACCATTCGCCGTACGAATTTGGACTGTCGTGTCTGCATGAAGGGAGGTAAGAAGGAAAACATTCTTATTGTCCCTCCACTTCATAGCGAGCAAGTTATTACACTTTACGCAGGCTCTCTCCCCCAGCCTAAGACGGGCATCTACAAGCCGCTGGGGAAAGCCCCGGCGATTAGGTCGCACGGTGCCACATGCTCCAATCTGATGATCAAACAAGTGACTAAACAGTGGCACGCTCGTGTAATAATTGTCCACATACAAGTGGTACCCCTTTCCGAATAAGGGTGACACCAAGTTCCACACTATCTTGCCAGCGCTCCCTATGTAATCCGGGCAGTTGACCGGCTCAACCTGACTATCTTTTCCCTCATAAACCATAAAGCTCCATACATAGCCTGTTGCCCTGTCACAGCACTTATAGAGCTTGACCCCGTATCTGGCACGCTTGCTGGGAAGGTACTGCTTGAAAGCCAAGCGGCCAGAAAATTTAATCAGTGACTCATCAACGCAGACAGCTTGATCGGGAATAAACAAGGCTGCAAAACGTTTGTTGAAGTGGTTTATGAGGGGCCGAATTTTATAGAGGCGGTCGTATTCAGGGTCCCCACGTGGACGACAAAGTTCATTGTCGTTGAAGTGCATGAACCGCAAAATCTGCTCGTATCGTTTCCTGGGCATGGAGGCAGAGAACACGGGCATGTGGTCAATTGGGTGCGTGGACCAATAAGCACGCAATGACGGGAATTTATGTGTGCCCATGTTGAGGGAAAGGCCCAGAAAGGTCTTAAATTCGGAAACCATAATTGGTTTCCAATATTTGGCAATGGAAGGCAACTGGGGATTAGCGGCGATGAATTGACCAGCATATAAATTACTCTGGTCCACAATAGATCTATAGAGATCTTCCGTGAAAAACAGCGAATAAAAATCGATTGGCATAAAATCAGTTTCCACCTGAATACGGGGTTGGGCAGTGAATGGGGGAAGTACGGGTTCTGCAGAAGTGGTGGGGACCCAATCAGGATAGGCAAATTCTGCAGGAAGAGCACTATGGGTACGACGGGCCTGCCTTTGTCTTCTTATTGGTGGCAGCGGGACACTACTTGTGCTTGCCACCTCGCCAGCTTGAACTGCACTTATGGGACTCGCCACGTCACCAAGTGATACTGCAGTCCTGGATGTACGCCCAGGCTGTACTAGGCCGCTGGTGCTTGCCAATTCACCAGAAGGAATAGCGGCGCTAGTACTACTCTGCTCCATGATACGAGAGCCCTGCGGTTCTTGCTCCTCAACAACCTCAGAAGATCGGGATCGGGTACGCCTGACCTTAGCAGGGACCTCAACTTCGTCGTCAGAGCTATCTGACGTGGGGCCGCTGACGTCACTGTCTTCTACGGGAAGATATTCTGAGCCTGAATCTGACAGATACGTGACCTCCTCTTCACTATCTGTCATGCTCAGAATCTCGTAGGCCTCTTTACTAGTGTACCTTCGACTTGCCATTTTGGGCTCTAAATTTAGGGGTACACTAGTAAGATTCACAGGAAAAAAAGCACCTGACTGTCGTCAGCAAATATATCAAACGCTAGAAAAAAAACTGTTAGCGGTCGCAGGGATCAGGACTGTCTCTGCGAACGCTGCAGTTATGCGTTTTGTGTTTGGTAAGTGACAGTGATCGATCGATACTGCACTTGGGTGGGCTGGGCTGGGCGGAGGGGCTAAACGCAGGTGCTAGCAGGTATCTGGGCTGATCCCGCTAACACTGCGTTTTTGGGAACCCTAAACCGCTGGGGACGCTAGTATAGATCTGATCAGATACTATACCACTAAGGGAGGTGTATGCTTTGCGCGTGGGTGTTAGCGTTACTGGCACTAACCTAATGCTGCCTGGGGCGACGCAGACCCTCTCTGGTGCTAAAACCTAATTGATCTCACCCGCCGGGCGATCAGGGGGTTAAACCTTTATTGGGTTATATACGGCGGGTGCCCTGGTGCTATAAAAAGCAAACTAACCAACCAGCGTCACCCGTAACCTTTATATGGTGATCACTGGTGAAAGGGTTAACTAGGGGCAATCAGGGGGTTAAAACCTTTATTAGGTTAAATATGGGGGTACCCGACGCTATATAAAAACCTGACGGGTTACCTAAATAACTTAATAACTAATTGGGTAACCAGTGTCACCAGTGACGCTTATACGGTGATCACTGGTGAAAGGGTTAACTCTAGGGGCAATCAGGGGGTTAAAATAATATATGGGGGTACCTGACGCTCTAAAAACCTGCGGCAAAACTAAAAATAAATAACTGGCTATCTAGGGCACCACCGGCACTAAATACAGCGATCGAAAATACGATCGCTTAGTGACGCTGGCGTTAGGGGGTGAAAGGGTTACCTGGGGGGCGATCAAGGGGTTAAACTTTTATTAGGGGGGGTTAGGGGGCTACCCTGGACCTAAAGGGGCCTAATCCTAACTGCCCTGCAACTTTTTACTATCACAGGTGACACTAAATGCAGTGATCAGTAAAATAAATGATCACTGCAATCAGTGACACTGTGATTGGGGGCTGGGGGGTGACCTGGGGGGTGATCTGGGGGTGACTGGGGGGTGAAATGTGTGCCTATGTGTACCTATGTGTCAGTGGACTGTTGGTGCACTAACCTGCTTCTTCTCTCCTCGGCGCCGGAATCGAAAAGACCGCCGCGAGGGAGACGATCCTGCCAGTAATCCAGCCTGTCTCCGCACCAGCCAACCTGTTGCAGCCTGTCTCCGCACCAGCCGACCTGTTGCAGCCTGTCTCCGCACCAGCCGACCTGTTGCAGGCTGTCTCCGCACCAGCCCACCTGTTGCAGGCTGTCTCCGCACCAGCCCACCTATTGCAGGCTGTCTCCGCACCAGCCCACCTGTTGCAGGCTGTCTCCGCACCAGCCCACCTGTTGCAGGCTGTCTCCGCACCAGCCCACCTGTTGCAGGCTGTCTCCGCACCAGCCCACCTGTTGCAGGCTGTCTCCGCACCAGCCCACCTGTTGCAGCCTGTCTCCGCACCAGCCCACCTGTTGCAGCCTGTCTCCGCACCAGCCCACCTGTTGCAGCCTGTCTCCGCACCAGCCCACCTGTTGCAGCCTGTCTCCGCACCAGCCCACCTGTTGCAGCCTGTCTCCGCACCAGCCCACCTGTTGCAGCCTGTCTCCGCACCAGCCCACCTGTTGCAGCCTTTTTGGGACCTTTCCGCACCTACCAGCACTGCCAGATCAAGGGCAGAATGGAGCATCCGGAGGCCACTCCTTGGGAGGGGGAACTGTCATGATCATTGTCATTGCCTGGGTCACCTGCTAGTGGTGCTATTGCTTTCAGCACCAAAGGGTGCAGTTCTGGTGGCCACCAGTGGGTGTCTCCCATTTGTCTGGAGCCGAAATCATCTCCTGCAATCAGGCGTCACCTGAGACTGATTGCAGGAGGTGTGTATAAATACCCAGCAGATTGCTCTCTATCGATGCAGAGAAGGCGTTCGACAGGGTCCATTGGACCTACATGGAAATGGTTCTGGAAAAATTTGGGTTCAAAGGATCAATTTTAAAAGCTATTCTATCTCTATATTCATGTCCATCCGCCCAGGTGTACTCTGCAGGCCTACTGTCTAAATCATTTGACATATCAAATGGGACCAGACAGGGCTGTCCCCTGTCCCCAACTATTTTTAATCTTATGATAGAACCACTAGCTGAAGCAATCAGATCAACGCCCTCGATCACGGGCTTCCAGTTTGGTTCCAATATGCATACCATTAATCTATTTGCGGATGATGTAATTCTAATTCTGACTAATCCTTTACAGTCCCTAAAAGAGGCGCACAAAATACTAACAACATTTGGGGATATATCCTACTATAAGGTCAACTTTACAAAATCTCTCATCCTAGACCTAGGAGTACAGTCTCAAATGAAACAGTCCCTTCAAAAACAATTACCATATACTTGGAGCGCGGGTAGTATCACGTACCTGGGTATCTCACTCACTAGTAAAATAGCTGCCCTCGCTAAAACTAACATGACTCCGCTGGTAACCAAACTGGAAGCCCAACTCAAGGCCATTTCGAGAACTGAAATCTCATGGATGGGTAGAATCTCCGCATATAAAATGTTCATCTTACCACAAATTTTGTATGTATTTCGCACTCTGCCTATTCATATCCCTATTCATTTCATCAATAGTCTCGCTAGAATAGGTTGGAAGTACATATGGAAGGGAAAAAGAGCTAGGTGTTCCAGGAACAACTTGACTTCACATAAACAAGCAGGAGGGGCGGGTTTCACGGACATTTATGACTACCTATGGGCGGTGCGCCTAGACCAAATTAAATTCTGGTTTCAACAATCCGACGCACCTCTTTGGGTTGACATAGAAACTTATTTATCCCCAACGAAAGATCTTACCCAATTACTCTTAGGAGACCGTTGGACTCCATGGAACATATCTCTTCTCCCGCCTACCATGCAGACATCACTGAGAGCATGGAGACCCCTTTTAGATAAGCGTTACACGGACGCACAAACCATGGACTTCGACCTTCCCCTGAATATATTGGAATCCAAGATCCCAATGTTGGACGTCACTGACATGATAGACAAAGGCATATATCACATATCGGACCTATATGAAGGCCCACGACTCAAACCCATAGAACAAATCATGACACAATATAAGATCTCCCCACAGGGCACTTACAAATGCCTCAGAATTACACACTTCTTGAGATGTCAGGCACCCTCATTAGCGACAATGCCGATTAAAATTTGGCAGTTCTATTCCAATGCAGTACTAGACAAGAAGGGTATTTCCTTTTTCTATAACCTACTGCAAGACAGACTGACATTCAAGAAGACAACAGCAATGCAGAAATGGGAGGTAGACATAGGTGATACATTCTCGGACAAACAATGGCACAGGGCCTTCATGGAAGTACACAAGTCTTCCCACTGTGTGAAGCACTGGGAACTGATGATCAAGATAACAAATAGATGGCACTATACTCCTTTCCGACTTGCCACGTTCTTTCCGGGAACATCCTCGCACTGCTGGAGGGACTGTGGGCACGTTGGTAACTTATTACATATGTTCTGGCACTGCCCCAGCATAAGAAGTCTATGGAACCAGGTTTTCCAGCAGATTTCCTCCATGACTGGAATACTGACACGACCCGATCCAGCTTCAGCATTACTGCACCTAAACATTGACAAATTCCCACGGACTGTTAGGCCAGTCGTGACACACATGCTTCTGGAAACACGCCTGTTGATATTGCGCAATTGGAAATCTAATAAAACTACAAACATCTCTGAAGTCATAGCAGCAGTTCATAGAAATTATACGTTCAAACGCCTACTAGCGATCAATTCTCTAACATGTAAAAAATTTGATGATGACTGGGCTATCTGGCCCAAGTCCCTTGGTTAAATTGTACACTTACCACAACTGTGTATCACCTTTTGTGTATATCTCTTTATGTACCCCTTGTTTATATTCTATCCTCTATCTCTGTCTATTATATGTAAAAGAAAATCTTCAATAAAAAACTATTGCTTTAAAATAAATACCCAGCAGACACTAAAGCATTTGCTCTGGTATTGTCTTGGAACCCAGACCTGTATTCTTGAACCTTGTGACCTGTTATCTTGTGTCCTGTGTTCCTGAACCCTGCATCCATCCCTGGACTCCTGCCTCTGTACCTGGTGACTTATTATCCTGTACCTTGTGTCCTGTGTTCCTGAACCCTGCATCCATCCCTGGACCCCTGTCTTGCAGACTCATCCCTTCCTCCTGTTGTCCCTTCCGGCTCCCTGTTCAATCGGACTGATCTCTCGTGTATGACCCTGGCTTGATTACATTTATGCTTTAATCTCAAACCTATATTCACGTTGGTGTAGGGAGTTGTTTTGTGTGTCACTGTGGTTGTTTGCTGGTTGCCTTAATGTTTATGAATTATCCTTTCAATAAACGCATATATATATATTTACTTACCTTGTGCCTAATTCCTTTAGGGCAGCCCACTGATCTGCGTACCCTGTGCTGGATGCTGTGTTAGGCATCCGTGACAATCTTCTTCAGAGGGTATGTTGTTTGCTGCAAAGAATTATAAGATGAGTATCACTTCATTACCTGGGTATGTACCCAAAGGTAAGTTATTATTAGTTAGTTATTATTTCAGATTTTTGGGTTTTAGGATTTTCAAAATTTAGAAATTTAGAATTCTGACATTTCCGAAATTCCGAGTACGTTGATTCGCAGGAACGAGCTGACCTACCCCCGTATAATGACGACGGCTGGTCGGCAAAAGGTTAAACAGGTACCCAGGTTTGCAAGATCTTCTAAAGCAGACCAAAAGAGTCTGTAGCCATTACAGGCGGTCATACAAGCCAGTGTTTGGTTTGCTGACATTCAGCAGGAATTCCGCCTGTTTGTAAACCGCTTGTATTGTGACTTGCCCACCAGGTGGAACTCAACTTTGGCAATGCTGCAGCGGCTGCACATGCAGCAGAGGACCATCAACGAGTATCTGTGTGAGAATGGCACAAGGACAGACTCAGCTCACCTTGGCTTTTTTTCCACACGCCACTGGCTACTGATAAAGGATGCATGCACTGTACTGTCACCTTTTGAGAAGGCAACCAGGATGGCGAGCTGTGACAATGCATGCATCAGTGACACAATCCCTCTTGTGTTCCTGCTGAAGCAGACTCTGCATGGCGTTAGGAACAGGGCACTCGAGACAGAGCAGCGGGAAGAAGAGGGGGACTTCCTTTCCTCTCAAGACCCTCTTTATGCAGACACCCTTCTTGTGACTCCACAGAGCACACAAAATGAGAGGGAAGAGGAGGAGAAGGATTATGGCAGTTTTTTAGGCATTGGAAGACATATGTCAAATCTTAAAAGATTGTTTTCAGCCCCCACAAACCATGGGAGTAGTACGTGGTTTGAAGGAGGCAGTTACAGATATTGTAATCCTTAGTGACCCGAGGCTCTCTAGCCTCCGCAAACTTGTGGTGCATGGCTCCCTTATTCTTCAAAGCTGCAAAATGACCCGAGAATTGGTGGCATCAAGAAGAAGGATCATTATTGGTTAGCAACCCTCCTTGACCAGCGTTATAAGGAGAAATGTTTCGAAACGCTTCCCGTCCCCACAGAGGGAGCACATGTCCCCCAGGGCAGTACCTGGCCCCCATGCCCTTTTTATGGCCAATAACTTGCATATACGCCTTCAAAATTAGGACTTTTTTAATATGCGCCATTATAAAACTAAAAGACACATTCATAAATACTAGAAGTTTGGTGAATAAAATGGAAGAACTGGAACTACCAATACATGAGAAGGGATTCAACCTTGTGTGAGTATCAGAAATCTGGTTTACCAGCTCACACGACTGGCTTGCGACTGTCCAGGGGTATTCCCTGTATTGAAGGGACAGGGTAGATAGAAGAGAGGGAGATGTGTGCATTTACTGTATGGCAAAAGTGATTTGAGAGTGAATACATGAAATGACATTGCTAATGGGGCAAGGAAAGAGGTGGAATCATTGTGACTCAAGCTTTAAAGTGAAAAAACAATTGAGAAAATAATCATGGGTGTATGCTAGAGGCCCCCTAACCTGAAAAACCAAGGAGACCAATCTCCTCTCATCATGGGGGACTTCATATATCTGGATATTGACTGCACAGATGGAACTCCTCAGTCATTTAAGGATTGTCATTTCTTGAATGTCTTGCAGGATGATTTCACGTGTCAGTTAGTGTAAGCCCCAACTAAAAATAAGGCTCTGCTTGACCTATTAATGTCTTCAGATCTGCACAATAGCCGAATGACTGCTACAGCGAGGACCTACTTTGCCGGGAGGCCATCAATAGTCGTCCTCCCCTTTGCACGCTCCCCGTGCACCCCCTGACTCGGGTGATCACGGCCCCTTACCACATGATCAGCTGTCAGCCAATGACAGCTGATCACGTGATGTAAACAGAAGCTTGGTAATCCTTTTTTTTTTCTCCTCACGCTGACAGCACGAGGAAAAAAAAAAAAACGATCACCGGCATCTGTGCAAGGGACATCAGTCCCGAAGAGGAAGAGACACAGGCACCTTATCTGTGCCCACCAGTACCGCCTGCCGGTGCCACCTGCCAGTGCTCACAGTGCCACAAATCAGTGCCCACCAGTGTATAACAGTGCCACCTATCAATGCCCATGAGTGCCACCTATCCATGCCCACCAGTGGTGCCAATCAGTGACACCTAGCAGTGCTGCCTATCAGTGTCACCTACCAGTGACGATCATTGCCACCCATCAGTGCCAATCACTGCCACCCATCAGTGCCCATCACTGCCAGCTATCAGTGCTACCTATTAGTGCCACTTCTAAGTGCCCACCAGTTCCACCTATCAATGCCCTTCAGTGCCACCTCTCAGTGTCACCTATCAGTGCCCACTAGTGCCACCTATCAGTGCCCATCAGTGCAGCCTATGTGCCCATCAGTGCAGCCTATCAGTGCAGCCTCATCAGTGTACATCAATGAAGGTATTTTATTTTTTTAACAAAACATAAAAACCGCAGAGGTGATTAAATACCACCAAAAGAAAGCTCTATTTGTGGGGAAAAAATGATAAAAATTTAATTTGGGTACAGTGTTGTATGACCGCGCAATTGTCATTCAAAGAGTGAGAGCGCTGAAAGCTGAAAATTTGTCTGGGCAGGAGGGGGGTTTAAGTGTCCAGTAAGCAAGTGGTTAATTACAAACAACACAGAGCTGACTGCTGATTTGAAAGTAAGGGATAACTTGGGAAACAGCAATCACAGCATAATAACATTCACAGTAAATCATAGGAAAAGGAGACACAAGAAAAGGACAAGAACAATACATTTCAGGATAACCAACTTTACTAATCTGCACTTCATACTTCACAACACTAAATGGGAAAATATTCTAAAAACAAACATGTAGAAAAAGTGGGAGTGCATTAGAAACATATTAACTAATGGCATTAGCCAGTGCATTCCTTTGGGCAACAAATTTAAAAGAACTAAAGTTAAACCTGGGTGGCTAAATGTAAGCGCAAAAAGACATAGTAAAGAGAAACAACTGTCCTTTAAAAAATGTAAGGCTGAGCGGTCACTGTCAGCATTCAAACACTACAGAGAATGCAATAAGAAATGTAAGAGTGTGATCACAACTGTGAAAATAGAACAAGAGAGACGCATGGTTAAAGTGGATGGACCGCTGTCTATATTTAATCTTACCAACTATGTAACTACATGTAACTTAGGATTCTCACTATCATACAATGAAAAGACTCATACCACTGGCTCACACTAGATAAAACCTCTTTATACACAAACATGAGCCATGATCTTGAGCCAACTCAAGTTGTTTGCAGTTAGGAAAATGGCAAACTTATGTGATTGTTTACCCTGTAGCAGCTGATTGCTATTCCTGCACTTCCTGTCCTTTGAACTGTGATCAGTTGGCTTATATGAGCCAATAATTATTGTTTTCTTATGTAACAGCACCTCTCTATGAAAGTCAGGGTTATCAGCAGCGTTTTTAAGTGCACACAGAGACTTGCAGTAAATAGGAAGAGCTTACAGAGTGTTTTCAAAGAAGAGATAGCCACTGTTTAAAGCCAGTTGTTTAGAAGTACTTCATAATTTTGTTTGCTTTTTCCTTTCTGTTTTGGAATTAATGTAAGTTCCTAATTGAAAGCCACATTCACTGTTAGAAATATGCTCATTCAAAAAAAATCCTGCGCCTTTAAATTTTGTGCCCAACGAATGACTTGAAAATCAAATGAATGTTCCCAAAATGATAGTTTTTGAACAAAAGTATTCTAGTGTATGGCCAGCTTTACAGCGACAAGCTTTGGCCTGAACACAAGACTTTGACTTGTCTTATTACAGTTTTTTAGTGATTCTACCTCTACAAGGTCCACCATGTTAAGGGCTTGTGGCCTTGTAGAGTTCGGAGGGGGCATGCTCATCCCACATTTTCTGGCCTGGTTGCATGCTCAGATAAGGGTATGATAAATGTATATTTTTTAAGCGTTAGCCACTAATCAACTCATTTTTTTACATTCAACTGTCAGTCAGAACCACCAGCTGACAGCTGAATGGACTAAGTGGGAATGACTCACTAGTCATTGGCATGCTAATGGACCACTGGTTCCCTAGCAATCAGCCTGTGTGGGAATCTTTACATTTAGAAGATTTTAGTAGTAAAATCATTGCTAAATGCTTCACTTCCTGCTGCAATCAGAGTTTAGACTCGGCTGAACACCCATTTAGTATGGCCGAATTCCAAACATGTAAAATTTAGACTGAACATGGTTGCATTCTGAACCCTAGTATTTAAACCCCTGGCTCTCCCCTTGGCTCTATCTTGTTTTTACCGCTGCAAGATAACTTTTTTCTTTTACCTACTACCCACATAATGGGAAAACAAAAATTGATTATCATGTATTACTGTGACAAGTAGAACTGTAATTACTGTGGTGCAGTATCATTTATTTATAATAGCACCCCAATGCACTAGTACAATACTCTGAATGGGGCTTTAAAATAACATGTCACATATACCTATGTATCAGGAGACAGGAAAAACTCATACTTCATGTTGCAGTCATATAAAGTGTTCATTTTGAGAGCTAAACATTTGGACACATACTAGACTATTGATGATAAAATAACTAGCAGACAATAGTTACAACATCAAATAGGGATACTGTGGTGACTAACCATGATACAATTCAGCTGATATATTAAGGGATGTGAAGATACCTGATACATGGGCAAAAATAGAATTCTTACTTTCACAACCATAAAAAGTAAATTAACTGTACATTGCAAATGAATCCTCTTCTGCACCTGTTTTTTTCTATGCACAGAAGAACATAAGGCATCCAATGATTATTTAATTTTGACATGATTTATCACCTTGTATTCCACAAACTTGATAGAACAAATTAATCTTTGATTGCAGAAGCCACTGGAGGTTGCCATTAGTCATATAATTTGATAAGGCTGTGTGCGTTTCATTTTGCAGTCAGAGAGATATGAGAGCCTAGCAGCAACTACTGAAACGTGCTGGGTCCAGAATAATTCTCAATATCACAAAATGCTAGTGTACATTGACAAGGGTAGTTTAATATTACACGTAGCTGCATACGTGTAGTTTTAGTCAAAGTATACTATATAAAACATGGCAATGTTTTGTTATATAGCTAAAAAGAAATTAGTTGTAACCAAAAAGCTAAACAGAAATAGTAAATCACATACCAACCCATTGAGTCTCTTACCCAGCACTATGTGAGGAATAGTCTTGAAACACAGGCATATAAAATATACCTACCTAATAACTGCATTTTAAATGATCTATTACAATGTGAAACCCCTGTATGTTGTTCTAACCATACTAGCATGATATCCTAAATTAAACTTTGTAATGAGACATAAATAGCCATCCGGTATCTCTACACTAACATCCCCAGCAAGGGTACCTGCACCAAGGGAATGTTTAGCTTTGAATCACATTACAGCTAGTAGTGTGCACATATGTGCACTGCTAGTTTCCTCTCTGACATACTTTCTCAAATATTTTGTGTCCTTGACCTGAAACAAGTATGTAGATGTAAAATATTAACTTGTTGTGGATTGTATAGAAGAAGCCAGGGCAGCATTATTGCCAGTTGTCAAGATCAGAGAGTAAGAAAAAAATGCAGGCGCCTCTGAGTGCAGACTGTTCAAATTTATATGGGTAAATCACATAGTAAACTCACATTTGAGATCAAAATGACAGGCACATCTGTGGTGATTCGCCCAGTGAGACATCCTTGGCACTGGTCCGCATGGGGAGCTGTCCTGGCCGATCTGTGTACTCTCATGGCCGACAAGATGGTGGTGTAGTGGAGGGGAGATGTGAAGAAGGGCTTGAACGCTCCTTGGACTGCAGCGCTGGTCAGGATGACGTCACTGGCTTGCTCGCAAAGTGTTTCTGAGCTAGCGCACCCTGGTGGTTGGAGGTATGCGGTCCTTTCTCAAGCTTTTACAGAAAAACTAGATGTGCTCTATTTATATCTAACTAGTGCTCCTATCTAGTGGGGAGAATATTAAATTACTACAAGCAGCCTTTTTATTGTGAAATGTTGCCATCTAGTAAAAAAAGGTAGAGTTGTCACCAGACAACATTTCTTAATTACCGTATTTATCGGCGTATAATACGCACAGGCGTATAACATGCACCCTAACTTTAAGAGGGAGGTTTCAGGAAAAAAACTTTCCACAGCCCCCTGCGTATAACACGCAGGCACAGTTTACCCTCTATTTTCAGGGTAAAAAAGTGAGTGTTATACGCCAATAAATACAGTAAATTATACAAGTACATCAATAGATAAAAAAGACTAATTCTTACAATATTAATATAAGTTATACAAATACACATGTAAATAAGGGTTAATGTTCATTCAAAACAATAAACTTAGTTTAATTTGAGTGGTGGATAAAAACCAGATAATGGCAATAAATATAAAAAAAAAACTAAAATTTATAAATCAAGTGTAACATCACTGAACATGTTGTATGTACCTTTATTTTTGTATCTATATGGGTGACAGCCCAGTGTTTTATGAAAGGGGATATTTATAAGACCCTGTGGATAGTTCTCCACGGTATAGGGTTATATGGTAATCGATTTAGTGGTAATATATGTAGCGCTACCCCCAGTTAAGAGAGCCGCTGAATTTTGTTTCAGGCCCTGTATACAGCACCGCCAACCCCCGGCAATTTACTCGACCCACTCTGGCACAGTTAGTCTAGGGATTATTCTAGTATCACAATCTAACAATATATGCACACAATCTATCTGTATTGCATGGGTAACCTCTTTGCATAAAGACAACACTCTGATAGCAAGAGATAAAATATAACGTTTCTTTACTTTGGGTAAAAGGCATAAGGTTAACACATAACACATCTATGTCTGCAGAGCCCTAGCAGTAGAAAATCTAACAAGTACTGCTATCTCTATCTATGCGTCCTTATGGTGCAGCAACTTAAGTTGTAACTACAGATCAGGCCTGGTCCAGATTTTAAACTCAGTCTCTAGAAGAACAGTTTCTTCGCATGCAACTTGACTGGTGGTGCTCAACAGGAAAAGTAATTTATAATCCAGAGGGTAGAAATGAAAAGGGCAGAATGAACCACTCACAGGAGACTACTTAACTCAGTTCCGCCACTAGTCTCCTGCGGGACAGTAAAATAGAACCAGGAGGGCCAAGGCAGTCTCTAGGCCTAGTCAAAGTACTGTTTATATGAATGAACAGGTGCTCGCTCACCACTCCGGACGCGATCCCAGTCCGGGACTTCCACCTACTGTGTCTCTGCAAACAGTGTCTGCAACGGCCGGGTCTCCGGTCCAACTGATGTCCAAACTCGACAAATTCAGGTGCCACCCAGGCTCCGCAGTGGGGTGAAAGGCTCTCTGGAAGTTGTGCAAGGCCCTGGCTTCAGGCCCTGCACTGAAGCAGATCCGCACAGGAAGACCTGTTGATTGCAGCGCGGTGTCCAAAGAGGCCAAGCTCAGCCTCGCCCTCTTCCTATATAGTCCCTCCCATGAGTCTCTGCGGTGGCTAAATGCACCCTGGGTGCCGAACGGGGTTCTGGGTAACGTAGTCCCGGGGCCTTAAAGGAGACCCCGCTACACACTCCCCCCACTTAAACTCTTTGGTCCCCAAAGATAACATCAAATTATAGCACGCACAACATTAACCAAAGTCGCGTATGATGTTGGCAGAGGAAATTCCCACCAAAAACAAGGAGGTGAACTTCCCTGCCCACAGGTCACACTATCATTAGTGTCCTGCCTAACTGTGCCAGAGAGTGAGTTGGGGTTGCCCCCCACCAAATGAACAGTGGAGGGATTAGGGTCTTTCATACTCCTCCTGGCAGTAACCACAGTGTCTTCTGAGCTCCTCCCCATCTGTGGGTAAGTCAATCTCCTGGGAGGCTTCATGGCCCTTTGCATCCTTTGTCCTCTTGGGTTTTCTATTTCTGCTAAAACAGGTTCCCCTTCTGGAACCGACTTGGGAGTTTCCATAGGTTCAGGAACACTTGACTCCGGAGCAGGGAGGTACATGGAATCTCTTGGATCCTCTTCTGAGAGTACATCACAGGCATTTTCCCAAGAATTCGACAAAGGACTGGACGGGATAAACTCAGTAGCTTCTGCATTCAGTGTTCCGTCTATGGTGTCTTCTTCAGGTGAAAGATCATTAGCAGAAGTTTCTGGGGCCTGGGAAGGCCGAAGCCAATCAAGTTCTTCTCCCTCATCTTCACTTAGCTCCGAGGTCTCTGTATCCCCAATTTGAGGGGTCTGGGACCGAGTGTTCGGTCTGGGAGTATCCAGGATGGAAATTGGCTCGGGGGAACTCATCGCAGGGGGAATCCGAACTGCTTCAGCTAGTGGGAGTATGTGGTTCCGATGCCAGGTCTTTAAGGGCCCCACCCTTCCCTCTGGCTTAAGTCTGTAAACAGGTAGGCCCGGTAGTCTCTTGCAAATAACATAGGTGTCACGGGTGTACTTACCGAGGCCGAGATGCCGAGAGTGGTTCACCCTTGCGACTTGGCGCACTCCGCCCCCTGGAGGTGGAACAGGGAGAGGATGGCGCGAAGAGGCACTGGCTACCAGCAGGTGAGGAAGTCTTGGTAGAGGATCGGGTGACCAGGAACAGGCTGAGGGCCTAACACCAGGCTGATGAGGGCTTTCACAAGATCCAAACAAAGACACAAGTCCAGGGCACTACAGGGGCAAAGTGGGTAGACTGAGTCCAGGTACTGGCTGTAGAAACAGGTACTGAGGGTGCAGGCCGAGGGTCTAACACAGTAGACAAGTGATCAGTCCAGGAATATTAAGCGGGTAATCAGAGCTGGAGGCAAGTAGCAAATCCGGAATACAAGCAGGAGATCAGGGATTGGAGATTGGTAGAAAGTCCGAGTCACAGGCTGAGGGTCAAACACAGCGGGCAGGCAGAAGAGGTCCGAGAGGCAAGCCAAAGGTCAGGTCCAGGAGAGAAGCAGCGTAGTCAGGTCGATCCGGGTCACAACAAGGGTTCAGACGTGTATACAGGAAACCAGGTACAAGGCAGGAAGCTGACGACAAACCAGCAACCTGTCAGCGCCACTAGGCTTCTTTAAATAGGCCTGTCAGATTTCTGATTGGTGCGCCATGGCGCATGTGCGTGCGCCATTCGCGCACACCATTGCGCATGCGCGTATGGCTGCGGCGGCTGAATAGGGGATTTCCATGACAGTGCCCCCCCCCGAGGGGCGGGCTCCGGACGCCCAAGCTGGTCATCAACTCTGGATGTTCTTGATGAAATGCCCTAATTAGGCGTGGGGCATGCAGATTTCTGGCAGGTTCCCATGAATTGTCCTCGAGGGGGTATCCCTTCCATTTAATCAGATACTGAAGTTGCCTCCCTCTCTTCCTGCATCCTAGAATAGACTCCACTTCAAATTCATCTTCACCATCTATTTCAACTGGTGGAGGAGGTGGTTCTTCTCTTCCGGGGAAGGAGCTAGGAACAACAGGCTTCAGCAGAGATGCGTGGAAGACCGGGTGTATCCGATAGGAGTTGGGTAATGCTAATTCAAAGGCCACAGGATTGATCTCCCGTTTGATTTTGAAAGGTCCAATGAACTTTGGCCCCAACTTCCGTGAGGAGATAGGTAATTCAAGGTTGATGGCTGAAAGCCATACTTCCTCCCCGACTTTGAAAGTTGGGTTTTCTTTCCTTCCTCTGTCATAGAATTTTTTGTAATTGTCTTGGGCATTCTGCATCATCTCCTGAAGTTTCTGGAAATTTAATTGGACCGCGGCTATCCGGTCCTGTACAGCAGGGACGGAACTTTCAGGGATGGAGCTGGGAAGGAACGAAGGGTGAAAACCAAAGTTGGCCCAGAAGGGGGTCTGACTGGTAGCTGAATGGATGGAATTATTGTATGTGAACTGAGCATAGGGTAGTAGGGAGGACCAGTCATCTTGGGAGGCAAAGCAGAAACAACGCAGGTATTGTTCCAGAGTTTGGTTAGTCCTCTCAGTCTGGCCGTTGCTCTGAGGGTGATAGGCAGACGAGAGGCAGATCTTGATTTCCAAGGACTTGCAAAGTTCCTGCCAAAATTTGGATGTGAATTGGACACCCCTGTCGGAGACGATGCTCTTGGGTACCCCATGGAGCCTGGTGATTTCCTTAAAGAAGATTCTGGCTGTGTCTGCAGCAGAGGGGGTACCCACCATGGGTAGGAAGTGTGCCATCTTAGAGAGGCGGTCGACCACAACCAAGATGGTGGTAAATCCTCCAGAGGGACAATGAAGTCCATGGAGACCTCTGCCCAGGGACGTTCCGGAATGGGTAGAGGTTTGAGCAGGCCCTAGCTTTTTATATTTGCCCCTTTATTACGCTGGCAGCGAGTGCAGGAGGCAACGTAGGTTTTACAGTCCTGTCTCCAACCTGAACACCAGAATGAGCGAGAGACTAGCTCAATGGTTTTCTGGGTTCCAAAGTGGCCTGCTAACTTGTGGTCGTGGAAAGTCTTTAGGATTAAATGTCTTGTTTCCAGTGGAGCAAAGATTTTACCTTGGGACCAATATAGGTTGTCATGTTTCTCCAGAGAAGAGGTTTCCTGGTCAGAACAGTACCTGGATGCTACTTTAATAGAGGTCAACAGGTCAACCTGGGAGACCAGAAGAAAGTTTTGTGGCGACAAGATAGTGCTAGGTTCCACTGTTTGTGATGATTCAGGAAACATCCTGGAGAGCGCATCTGCCTTCCCATTCTTGGATCCGGTCTGTAAGAGATGTGGAAGTTAAATCTGGTGAAAAAGAGAGCCCAGCGGGCTTGCCTGGGTCTTAACCGTTTTGCTGTCCTTAAATACTCCAGGTTTTTGTGGTCGGTAAAAATCATGATGGGGTGAGATGCACCCTCCAGTAGGTACCTCCACTCTTCCAGGGCAAATTTAATGGCCAACAACTCTCTATCACCAACATCATAATTTTGTTCCGGTGGGTTGAGTTTCCGGGAGACAAAAGCTATTGGGTGAAGCAGAGACTTGGGGCCCTGTCTTTGAGAGAGAATGGCCCCTGTAGCTGTCTCTGAAGCGTCTACTTCCAGTATGAAGGGTAATGTAGGGTCTGGGTGCCGTAAGACAGGTGCTGAAGTAAACACAGATTTTTATTTGGTGAAAGCATCCTGAGCCTCCTGTGTCCACTGGAAGCGGTTGCCCTGGCGTGTCAGTTGCGTGATGGGTGCTACAATGGAAGAGAACCCGATGATGAACCTTCTGTAGAAATTGGCAAAGCCAATAAAGCACTGCACCCCTTTCTTATCAGTTGGGGCTGGCCATTCTTGAATTGCCCTGACTTTCTGTGGGTCCATTGCAACTCCGTTAATGGAAATAATGAATCCCAGAAACTGCACTGTAGTCTTTTCAAAGTCGCATTTCTCAGCTTTGAGGTATAGCCTGTGTTCTCTGAGGATGGTAAGGACCTTTTTGACATGAACTCGGTGTAATTCCAAGGAGGTTGAGAAGATAAGTATGTCGTCTAGATATACCACTAAGAAGTCGTCAAGATGTTCTCGGAAGATGTCATTCACTAGATGTTGAAAAGTGGCGGGGGCATTACAAAGCCCGAATGGCATGACGAGGTACTCAAAGTGCCCGAATCTGGATCTGAAGGCGGTCTTCCATTCATCTCCAGCCCTGATCCGGATGGTGGTTGTATGCCCCTCGAAGATCCAGTTTGGAAAAGATTTGGGCAGATCGATACCGTTGAAACAATTCCGGGATCAGTGGTAGTGGATATCTGTTTTTGATGGTGATTTTATTCAGCTCTCTATAGTCAATGCAGGGCCTGAGAGACCCAACTTTTTTTTCCACGAAGAAGATCCCTGCACCGGCTGGAGAGGAAGATGGACAAATTAATTTTTTTTCAAGGTTTTCGTCTATGTAAGCCTTGGGGGCAGTTAACTCGGTTTCAGATAAAGGGAAGATACGGCCGAAAGGCACCTCTGAGCCAGGTAGGAGGTCGATGGGTCAGTCATATGGCTGGTGCAGGGGTAGGCAGTCGGCCTGTCGTTTGTCAAAGACGTCCTTAAATTCCAGGTACACGGAGGGAACGTGTTGCAGGTTTACAGAAACGGTTGCAATGGTAGAGCAGGTGGCTGAGACTGGGGTAAGACAATGCTGGGAGCAGTAATGAGATGTGAATTTGACTTCCTTGTTGGCCCAATTGATAAGAAGCTCGTGTGCTTGTAACCAGGGGAGACCCAGAATGATGGAAAACATTGGAAAGGGGATGAGGTCAAACCGCAGAAACTTTCGGTGGCCAGAGTCAGTGGTGGCAAGGATGGGTTTAGTCTCTTGAGTGATTAGTCCAGATTGGGGAAGAGAACCATCCACCAGGTGTACCTGAAGGGAACGGTTCTTGACTTGAAGGGGAAAATGAAGTTTCTGGGTGAGTGCAGAGTCCAGGAAGCAGCTGCAGGCTCCGGAGTCAATAATAGCCGGTAGGTGGGTTGCCCCTTCCGGTAGCTGTAGGGAGATAAAGAGGACAACATAAGCCTGAGGGACACTTGAAACTTGATAGTTCAATACATCTTGGGGGACAGACTTACTGGGTCTCACTGGACAACTTCGGAGGAAATGGCCAGAACCTCCACAGTAGAGACATAGGTTGGCTTGACGCCTGCGCTGTTTCTCCTCAGGAGAGAGGGGAGGCCGGACTAGGCCAAGTTGCATCGGTTCAGGTTCCGGAAAGGACGGAGCAGCAGGAACTGGAGCAGGAGGATGAACTGGAACGGATCTGGAAGGAGTCCAGTTGGGACGAGCAGTCTGAAAGCGTTCAGCGCGCCGCTCTCGCAGGCGTCTGTCAAGCTGGGTGGCGGACTGAACTAGACCTTCCAAGGAAGCGGGGGTCTCATTCCGGGCTAGTTCGTCCTTAAGCGCTTCCGACAGTCCTTGGCGGTACTAGTATTTCAATGCCGCTTCGTTCCAGCCGGTATCGGCCAACCATTTCCGGACATCGGCCGTATAGTCCTCAACCGGCCTTCTTCCCTGGAACAGGTGATGCAGAATAGCCTCAGCCGTAGCCGTGCGCTGGGGATCGTCGTATAGCTGCGCCATCTGTTCGAAGAAGGTTTCAACAGAGTTTAATGCGGGGCTTCTTTGCTTCATTAGGCCGTGAGCCCAGGCTTGGGGTTCCTCGGATAGGAGGGAGATAATGAAGCCCACCTTTACTACCTCTGAAGAAAAGGTCCGAGGCTGAAGAGCAAGGTAGAGAGAGCAGGCATTTTTGAAGGCTCTGTACTTTTTGCGATCACCCGTAAATCGCTCTGGTATGGGAACTCTGGGTTCCGGGGAAGCCATCACCACAGTAGGGCTTGCCGAGACCTGAGAAGTGGAGGTACCAGGGGTAGAAGCCGCAGCTGGGGCTGTAGGGCCTGGTGACGCAGTGAGTTGTTGAAGCCGGCCATCCATTTGTGTGTATCCCTCCTGTAGTTTTTGGACCGCATTAGTTAGTGCGGTTACCTGCTGGCAGAGGTTGTCAAATGGGGAACGCGCTCTGTCGGCCTCAGACATCTGGCTGGTTTGTACTGTCACAGGTGTACTTACCGAGGCCGAGATGCCGAGAGTGGTTCACCCTTGCGACTTGGCGCACTCCGCCCCCTGGAGGTGGAACAGGGAGAGGATGGCGCGAAGAGGCACTGGCTACCAGCAGGTGAGGAAGTCTTGGTAGAGGATCGGGTGACCAGGAACAGGCTGAGGGCCTAACACCAGGCTTATGAGGGCTTTCACAAGATCCAAACAAAGACACAAGTCCAGGGCACTACAGGGGCCAAGCGGGTAGACTGAGTCCAGGTACTGGCTGTAGAAACAGATACTGAGGGTGCAGGCCGAGGGTCTAACACAGTAGACAAGTGATCAGTCCAGGAATATTAAGCGGGTAATCAGAGCTGGAGGCAAGTAGCAAATCCGGAATACAAGCAGGAGATCAGGGATTGGAGATTGGTAGAAAGTCAGAGTCACAGGCCGAGGGTCAAACACAGCGGGCAGGCAGAAGAGGTCCGAGAGGCAAGCCAAAGGTCAGGTCCAGGAGAGAAGCAGCATAGTCAGGTCGATCCGGGTCACAACAAGGGTTCAGACGTGTATACAGGAAACCAGGTACAAGGCAGGAAGCTGACAACAAACCAGCAACCTGTCAGCGCCACTAGGCTTCTTTTTAAATAGGCCTGTCAGATTTCTGATTGGTGCGCCATGGCGCATGTGCGTGCGCCATTCGTGCACACCATTGCGCATGCGCGTATGGCTGCGGCTGAATAGGGGATTTCCATGACAATAGGGTTCAGGTCTCCATCTGTCTGCAAGCTTGTGTTTTCCAGGGACCCCCAAGTTCCGTAGTAACACTCTGTCTCCAGGTTGTAAATCTTGAATCCGAACTTTCAGATCAAAATTTTTCTTGTTGCGGGCCCCCCTTTGTTCTGAGGCCGCCTGGGCCTGTTCATAGGCCAATTTCAAATTGTGTCTGAGTCAACATATCCTTTGTGAGAAGTGGCAGAACAATGGTCTATGGAGGTGCCAAAGGCCAGATCTACCGGTAGTCTTGCTTCTCTTCCGAACATAAGTCTATAGGGTGAGTACCCTGTAGCGTCACTGGTGGTGCTGTTGTATGCATGCACAACTGCCGCTATGTGGTTGCTCTAATGCTGTTTCTTCTCACTCCTTAAGGTCCCCAGCATGTTGACCAGGGGTCGGTTGAACCTCTCCGGCTGAGCATCACCTTGTGGATGATAGGGGGTAGTTCTTGTATTCTTGATCCCCAAGGAATCCAGGAGCTTCCAGATCAACCGACTTTCAAAATCCCTTCCTTGATCTGAATGAAGTCGTTGTGGCAGCCCATAGTGTACGAAGTATTTTTCCATAAGGACTTTGGCTACCGTGGAAGCCTTCTGGTCCTTGGTTGGAAAGGCCTGGGCATACCGGGTGAAATGGTCGGTTACTACCAGAACATTTCCTAGTCCACTCAGGTCGGGTTCGAGGCAGAGAAAATCAATGCATACCAGATCAAGTGGGCTTTGACTTTGCAGATGGCCCATTGGGGCAGCATAATGGGGTAAAGTCTTTCTCTGGATGCATCGTGCACATGAGTGGCAGTATTCTTCAACTTCAGCCCTCATGCAGGGCCGATAGAAATGGTCCCTAACAAGTTGGAAGGTCCTTTCCGCCCCTAGGTGGCAAGGTTGTCGTGCAGAGCAACCATAACAGTCTATCGGTGTTTCTCGGGCAGGAACAATTGCCATTTGTATTCCAGGTCATCAGAGGGGCCCCTTCGGTAGACCACTCCCTGATGCACCTGCAACCTGTCCCACTCCTTCCTCAACAGGCGAGCTTCCTTTGAAGGGTGACGTAAGAGTCTATTCGGATCCTGATTCTCCAGGGCCTCTAGAACCAATCTCCCCATGGGGTCTTCCAATTGGTCAGATCTCAACTCCTTTTTGGACAATTTTGGCAAGTTATCTTCCCCCAGTTGGGTTACCCCACAGTACTGCTTGGAAACTCCTACTATGGTAACCCCTACCTCTTCTGCTCTTGAGCCGCCACTGGCTTGGCGTTCAGCCCCTTGACAGAAGGGCCCGCACCCCGTCGGGTGCCACTTGGGTCCAATGTTCT
Source organism: Rana muscosa (assembly GCA_029206835.1). Classification (NCBI taxonomy): domain Eukaryota; kingdom Metazoa; phylum Chordata; class Amphibia; order Anura; family Ranidae; genus Rana; species Rana muscosa. The sequence goes on from CM055118.1 coordinate 971,485,857, forward strand.
GTACTGCAGGTGGGGACATGAGATCTTCTAGACAAGGCGTCTGCATCTCGATTTCCAGCCCCAGGCCTGTATTTTAGGCTGAAATTGAAGGCAGACAGTGCCGCCAGCCATCTATGTCCTGTGGCATCCAACTTTCCTGTGGTGAAAAGATAGGTGAGGGGGTTGTTGTCGGTTTTCACGGTGAATTCTGCTCCATACAGATAGTCTCTGAGTTTGTCAACTACCGCCAACTTAAGGGCCAGGAACTCCAACTTATGGGTGGGGTAGTTCTTTTCAGAGGGAGTCAGACTTCTGCTCACATACGCAATGGGCCTCAGTTGCTCTTCATGCTCCTGGTAGAGCACTCCTCCCAGACCATGATGACTGGCATCTACGTGAAGTTCATAAGACTTCTTATAGTCTGCGTAGGCCAGGACAGGGGCAGTGGTTACGTTTTTCTTCAACATCTGAAAGGCATCTTCACACTTCTCATTCCACTGGTCCTTGACTGACTCCCCTGGCTTCCTGGGGCCCGAGTCATCCTCTTCCCCCTCCGTCTTGAATAGCTCATTCAGAGGCCTGGCTATCCGAGCAAACCCCTCCATGAACCTTCTGTAATAGGAACAGAACCCCAAGAAGGATCTGAGCTCTGTCTCTGTGGTGGGCCTTGGCCAGGAGGTGACTGCCTCCAACTTTTCGGGGTCTGTGGCTACCCCATCCTCGGACACTATGTATCCCAGATAGTTGACTGATGACTGATAAAACTGGCATTTTTCAGGTGAGAGCTTGAGTCCTTCCTCACTCAGTCTTTTCAAAACTTTCTCCAGCCTCTCCTCATGTTCTTCCAAGGTTCTCCCGAAGACAATGATGTCATCTAAGTATACAAGGACTTCGATAAGGTTCATGTCTCCTACAGTCTTCTCCATGAGACGTTGGAAGGTAGCTGGGGCTCCAGACAGACCTTGAGGCATCCGGTCAAATTCAAAGAACCCCACTGGGGTTATGAAAGCCGTCTTCTCTTTGTCTTCTGGATGCATAGGGATTTGATAATACCCGCTCTTGAGGTCCATAACACTGAACCACTTGGCTCCAGACAAGCTCTGTAGGGCATCCTCTATCCTCGGAGTGGTGTATTGGTCGGGTATGGTTCTCCTGTTGAGGGTCCTGTAGTCTATGCACAGCCTCAACGACCCATTCTTCTTTCTGACCACCACTATCGGGGAGGCATAGGGGCTTCTAGATTCTCAAATCACACTGGTTTGCTTGAGCTCGGCGAGCTGTTCCCTCAAGTCCTCGAGGTCTGCTAACGGAACTCGCCTGACTCTTTCCCTTAAGGGCTTGTCTTCCTGGAGGCGGATTCGATGGGTGGCACTCCTTGCACACCCCACATAAAACTCATCTTGGAAGAAGATCTTTTTCCACCTGGTCAACTGGGCCTTGGCTCTCTCTTTCCAAGCCCTGGGCAGGTTTGGGTCCTCCATGGAAAGTTTCTCCCTCACAGTGCTTTCTCCATCTGTCTTCTCCACATCCGACAAAGCAACTGGGGTGGCAGGGCTCACCTGGCCCAGCAACATCCTGGCTGGGATCTCCATGGGGCCATCCATAGTATCCCTGACACTCACAGGTACCTTACAGTGGGCCTTCTTCAGGGCCCTCAACGGGACCACTTCTGGGACTACTTCTAGGCCCGAATGCTCTTCCCTTGGGTCAGGTTCCAACATAACAAAGGGCCTAGGCTGCTCCCAAGTGAGTTTCACAGTGGCTTTCAAACAGGCTACTTCACCGGGCTGCAGCACTATTCCTCTTCTTCCCAGCCTCCAGACCTTCCCTACCCCCTCTTCTGGGGCCTTCTGTTCTAAGATCAGTCGTTGGTAGGCTGTTTTCAACATTGGGTGGATCTCAGTGACTGTGGGGTCTTTTCCTTTTATAAGAGGGGCCAAAGTCTTCGGACCAGATCCGTGTTGGTCCCTATTATCAGGGAACTCTTGTTAGCTCCAGGCGGTCGGGGGCATACCACAGCTAAGGTATCGAACACTTTGGCCTTCCTGGCTATGGACGGGTCGAAAGTCAGTTTTATAGGCAGATAGCCATCATAAGGGAAACTCTTTGTCCCAATCCCCCATATCTCCAGCTCTTCAATCTTCTGAATGGGTAGGTGACTTAGATGCTTGTCATAAAAGTCCCGGTACAACAGGGTCACTTGCGCCCCAGTATCCAATATGGCTCTTGTGTAGACTCCCTCCACTTGGAGAGGTACTATCAGGGAGGGACCTACCAGCTTCTCTGGATATCGCTTCAAAGGGGTCTCTTTCCTTGGATCTTTGCGTTTTCCCTTTGGACTTTCTTTCTTCCATTTCTCTTTGGACTTAAGTCTCTCTTGGGCCTGGTATGCATTGATCTCCCTCCTTTTAATGGGTGTAACTACCCGCTGAGGGACATTACTCTCTTTCTTTCTTTGGGGTACGTTCCCACTCAGGAACCTTGTGTTTCTTCTGAGGGGTTTTCTCCACTTTTTATGTGCTTCTCATTCAGTTTGGAGTTCACTGGAGATGATGGGCACCCGGTTGACTCCTTCACCGGGGCCCGCTGAAGTTTTCCGGCGGCTTGGGGTTATTCATCTTTTTTTTCTTTGGACTGGCACACACTTTGGCCAACCCCTCCGCAGTTGAAACAAGTCATGTCCCCCCAATCTTGTAGGGATGCGGGCGCTGAGGTATTTGGAAACAGCTCCTTCCTCAGACTTTCCCTCTCTGGTACCCTTGACTTCTTTTCCATCAGGGAGGTCAGCATTCCCAATAGTTGGGACATCTGCGACTTCAAGGTATCCACCTCTGAGTCTCTTTCCAGGGTCATGGCCGTCCTGACCATCACCGGAGGAGGATTAACTGACTCAACTGGTTGGTTTCTCTTCTTTTCCTCCAGCATCGCTTCTTCCTCTCTGACCACTCGGATCAAGTCAGGGTACTCCAGGCTCTTCCCGTCCTGTCTTGTGCGTAGCGCCAATGCGATGGGGTCCAGGGGCTGAGATCCTCTCATCACCTGCTGAACACGGGCCTCATCCACCTTCCGTGGGTCGATCCCCTTCTTCAGGATCATCTTATGCAGGATCTTATCCAGGCACCTCATGAACTCTGACTGTTTCTCTCCTGTCTTTTGGTAGCAGTGCTCCAGATGGTAAGTGAGATCAGTGATTTTCTCTGTTCCACTGAACACATTCTTTAGAATGTCCAGATAATCCTGCGCATCACAGTCTGTTTTGCTCATCTTGAGGTTGCGTATGGCCTCTAGAGCAGGCCCCTTCAAACTTTCAGCAATTCTCTGCTCCTTTCTGTGTTCTGGGACTTCCCATTCTTCTAAGGCCTGAGTGACACCGTCTAACCACTCCTCAAACCCCTCTTTACCCGAAGGTAGAGGTTTCCTCCCAGAGAATATTCAGAGTTTTCTGTATCCCGACATTTGATAGTCTGTAGGATACTTCTTACACTGGGCTACAATCTCCCCCAGGACCGCGCATAATTCTGCGCTGAGGGTGGCAGGCGGTGACCCGGAGCTCTCTTTAGCCTTCCGGGTTTCTGCTTTTGGGGACTGCGGTGGAGATACCTGTGGAGATGATGGTTTAAGTGTCTGAACCCATCCTCTTGGTATGAGTGGAAGCGCATGTATTAAGCTATAGGTCTGATCATCCATCGCTTTTATACTTGGACTCTTGAAATGTTCTGGGATTTCATTCATCCATGCTATTAGTGCGTGGGTCAGTATGGAATTCATTCTGACATCCATCACCCATACCTTCTGGTTCGGGGACAGCGACGTTACTAGCCGCTTCACCGCTTCTTCTTGCCAGATCCCTGGGAGTTCTACGACTATTGCCGCGGCTGAATCTGTGTAGGCCGCCTTGCACCACTGTTCTACTTCCAGTGGGTCCATGCTGGTACTTTTGGCACGTTACTTGCTGTAACGGGATCCCGGACTCGAGAGCCCCCACGTGTAGCGCTACCCCCAGTTAAGAGAGCCGCTGGATTTTGTTTCGGGCCCTGTATACAGCACCGCCAACCCCCGGCAATTTACTCGACCCACTCTGGCACAGTTAGTCTAGGGTTTATTATAGTATCACAATCTAACAATATATGCACACAATCTATCTGTATTGCATGGGTAACCTCTTTGCATAAAGACAACACTCTGATAGCAAGAGATAAAATATAACATTTCTTTACTTTGGGTAAAAGGCATAAGGTTAACACATAACACATATATGTCTGCAGAGCCCTGCAGTAGAAAATCTAACACAGGCGATTGCCCGCCAAGTACTGCTATCTCTATCTATGCGCCCTTATGGCGCAGCAACTTAAGTTCTAACTACAGATCAGGCCTGATCCAGATTTTAAACTCTGTCTCTAGAAGAACAGTTTCTTTGCATGCAACTTGACTGGTGGTGCACAACAGGAACAGTAATTTATAATCCAGAGGGTAGAAATGAAAAGGGCAGAATGAACCACTTACAGGAGACTACTTAACTCAGTTCTGCCACTAGTCTCCTGCAGGACAGTAAAATAGAACCAGGAGGGCCAAGGCAGTCTCTAGGCCTAGTCAAAGTACTGTTTATATGAATGAGCAGGTGCTCGCTCACCACTCCCAGTCCGTGACTTCCACATACTGTGTCTCCGCACAGTGTCTGCAACGGCCGGGTCTCCGGTCCAACTGATGTCCAAACTCGACAAAGTCAGGTGCCACCCAGGCTCCGCAGTGGGGTGAAAGGCTCTCTGGAAGTTGTGCAAGGCCCTGGCTTCAGGCCCTGCACTGCAGCAGATCCGCACAGGAAGACCTGTTGATTGCAGCGTGGTGTCCAAAGAGGCCGAGCTCAGCCTCGCCCTCTTCCTATATAGCCCCTCCCATGAGTCTCTGCGGTGGCTAAATGCACCCTGGGTGCCGAACGGGGTTCTGGGTAACGTAGTCCCGGGGCCTTAAAGGAGACCCCGCTACATATACATACAAGTATTTGTGGGTAATTATTCCTATAGATCTGATGTAAATAATACACATTCTAACATGGTTACTAATTACTTACTCTTGTAGGGAGATCCTACCACCTCAGACATATCCCCCCCCCTCATCAATTATAGGTTTACATTTTTATTCTGTGAAAAGAGGGGAGGGAAGGAATGAGTGCAACAATACAAAATTGTAGATAACTCTCAAGCCCCGTACACACGATCGGATAACCTATGGATTTTCGTCCGATGGATTTGTCCATCGGATATCCGATAAAACTGTTTTCCATCAGTCTTGCCCACACACCATCAGTCCAAAAACCGACCGTTCCAAACGCGGTGACGTAAAACAGTCCGATGAGCCGAGAAAAATTAAGTTTTTAATGCTTCTGAGCATGCGTCGACTTGATTCTGAGCATGCGTGGGTTTTTGATCCGATGGACTTGCCCATAGACGATCGGATTTTTTATCCATAGAAAATTTTTAAAACAAGTTCTATTTTTTACAACCGATGGAAAAAAGACCGATGGGTACCATACACGATCGGTTGGTCTGATGAAAACCATCCATCGGACGGTTTTCATCAGTCAAACCGATCGTGTGTACGGGGCTTAACTCTTCATTTAAACCACCAGGCGAGAGAGTATCTAAAGAGTAAATCCAAAAAGTCTCACGCCAACAGAGTCTATAGAATCTCTCTGCTTCCGAGAGGTTCCTGGGTATCTGCTCTACTACCCACACTTCTAATCCTGCAGATGATTGTTGGTGATGTTTGGCAAAGTGGTGAGGAACACTATGTTTGTCTTTTCCTCCTTCTACACACCTGCTGTGTTCTCAAAACCTTTCTCTTAATTAGGGATGAGCTTCGAGTTTGAGTCGAACTCATGTTCGACTCGAACATTGCCTGTTCGCCCGTTCGCCGAACAACGAACAATTTGGGGTGTTTGCGGCAAATTCGAAAAGTCTATGGGAGAAATCTAAAGTGCTAATTATAAAGGCTTATATGCAAGTTATTGTCCTAAAAAGTGTTTGGGGACCCGGGTCCTGCCCCAGGGGACATGTATCAATGCAAAAAAAAGTTTAAAAAACTGCCGTTTTTTTAGGAGCAGTGATTTTAATAATGCCTAAAGTGAAACAATAAAAGTGAAATATTCCTTTAAATTTCGTAACTGGGGGGTGTGTATGATATGCATGTAAAGTGGCGCATGTTTCCCGTGCTTAGAACTGTCACTGCACAAAGTGTCATTTCTGAAGGAAAAAAAGGCATTTAAAAGCTATTAATGAATTGTCGGCTTTTATCAATACATACAAAAGTCATTGATAAAAAAAAAAAAAAAAAAGCGTGGGGGTTCCCCCAAATTCAATTACCAGGCCCTTCAGGTCTGGAATGGATATTAAGGGGAACCGCGCCGCAAATTTAAAAAAAAAATGGCGTGGGGTTCCCCCTAAATATCCATACCAGGCCCTTCAGATCTGGCATGGATTTTAAGGGGTACTCCACCCCAAATTTAAAAAAAAAATGGTGTGGAGTCCCCCCAAAAATCCATACCAGACCCTTATCCGAGCACGCAACCTGTCCAGCCGCAGGGGAAGAGGGGGGGACGAGAGAGCGCCCACCCCTCCCTCCTGAACCGTACCAGGCCACATGCCCTCAACATGGGGAGGATGTCCCCATGTTGATGGGGACAAGGGCCTCATCCCCACAACCCTTGCCCGGTGGTTGTGGGGGTCTGCGGGCGGGGGGCTTATCGGAATCTGGAAGACCCCTTTAACAAAGGGGATCCCCAGATCCCGGCCCCCCCGATGTCCAGCGCTGTCCGTCATTGGTTGTGCCTGAGCGGACCTGATGGGGAACTTCCTCCGCAGTGTTTTAAATGAATAGACCCGCCCCTTCTAAAGTTCCGCTCTACGAGGGGGCGGACCTGATGGGAACTTCCTTCACTGTGTAATACGTGAATAGACCAGCCCCTTCTCATGTTCCGCATCTGGTCCGCTTAGCGGACCCGATACGGAACTTTAGAAGGGGCGGGTCTATTCACATATTACACAGTAAAGGAAGATCCCATCAGGTCCGCCCCCTCGGTATGTCAGACCCCGCCTACGTCATTGGCCTGAGCGGGGAACTTCCTTCACTGTGTAATTTAAATTTACACAGTGAAGGAAGTTCCCCATCAGGTCCGCTCAGGCCAATTATGTAGGCGCGGTCTGACATACCGAGGGGACGGACCTGATGGGGAACTTCCTTTACTGTGTAATTCATGTATAGACCTGCCCCTTCTCGCGTTCCGCATCTGGTCTGCTGAGCGGACCTGATGGGGAACTTTAGAAGGGGCGGGTCTATACATTTAAAACACTGCGGAGGAAGTTCCCCATCAGGTCCGCTCAGGCACAACCAATGACGGACAGCGCTGGACATTGGGATCGCCACGGGACACTGGATTTCATCACTGGAATTTTTTTTTTTTTTATTTATTTTTTAATAAAGGACTTTTCCAAGGTGTTTGTGTGTTTTTATTTACATTTTTTTACACTTTCTTCGTGAAATGGTAGGGGTACAATGTACCCCTTACCAATTCACATAGGGGGGGGGCGGGATCTGGGGGGTCCCCTTTGTTAAAGGGGTCTTCCAGATTCCAATAAGCCCCCGCCCGCAGACCCCCACAACCACCGGGCAAGGGTTGTGGGGATGAGGCCCTTGTCCCCATCAACATGTTGAGGGCATGTGGCCTGGTACGGTTCAGGAGGGAGGGGGGGCCGCTCTCTCGTCCCCCCCTCTTCCCCTGCAGCCGGCCATGTTGCTTGCTCGGATAAGGGTCTGGTATGGATTTTTGGGGGGAGTCCACGCCATTTTTTTTTTATTTGGGGCTGAGTTCCCCTTAAAATCCGTGCCAGATCTGAAGGGCCTGGTATGGATATTTAGGGGGAACCCCACGCCATTTTTTTTAAAAATTTGCGGCGGGGTTTCCCTTAATATCCATTCCAGACCTGAAGGGCCTGGTAATTGAATTTGGGGGAACCCCCACGCTTTTTTTTTTTATCAATGACTTTTCTATGTATTGATAAAAGCCGATAATTCATTAATAGCCGCGAGTGAGTTTTAAATGACTTTTTTTCCTTCAAAAATGACATTTTATGCAGGGACAGTTCTAAGCACGGGAAACATGCGCCACTTTACATGCATATCATACACACCCCCCAGGTACGAAATTTAAAGGAATATTTCACTTTTATTTTTTCATTTTAAGCATTATTAAAATCACCGCTCCCCTAAAAAGGTCTATTTTTTAAACTTTTTTTTGCATTGATACATGTCCCCTGGGGCAGGACCCGGCTCCCCAAACACTTTCTAGGACAATAAATTGCATATTAGCCTTTATAATTAGCACTTTAGCTTTTGAACGTTCGAGTCCATTGTATTTAATAGGTGTCAGGGTCACCTGTGGCCAGGTGACAGATGCACACCGTAGGGGGACAGGAGTGCACCGCGAGGTAGTGAACCCTATGGCTGGCTTCTGCGGATAGGAAACTGGGTGGTTGTGGAAAGCGGGACCAGAGGAGCACAACCGGGATCCTAACGGAAGCTAGAGCCAAGCTTCCCCAGGGCGCGGAGTCTAAGACCCAGCTGGTCTTCTCCAGGTCCTCTAGTGGTGAGGATGTTATGCTGCAGGCTGGGACCAGGTCGCGGCCCCTGGAGTTTCCTAGCTTACGCCCCGTAGGATAAGGGGAAAAGAGGGGAAGCAGCAGCACACGATAGAGAGAACCGAATAACAAGCTGAAGGTCAGGGGCCACAAGCAGACAAGGATAACGAAGAACGAGCCGAAGGTCAAGGGTCACGAGCAGACAGGGATAGTCGGGGACAAGCCAATAACGTAACAGAGAGACAGACGTAGCACACGGCAGGCAGGAACCCAAACACACAATGCCTAACAAACACGTTGATCAGCAAAGCAGGCTTGCAGTGCACAGGTTAATATAGTGTTCTGTGATAGGGCCTGGGGTGGAGTCAGGCTGGGAGGAGATTATAAAGGAAGCCAGGTGAAGGAGGTCTGGTCTCTAGATGAACACATGAGGAGGAAGGTAAGATGGCAGACAGACATTAATGCATATCCATGACAGTACCCTCCCTCTTACGAGGCCTCCCCCTTCCCCGCCTGGGCCCAGGTTTAGAGGGAAACTTCAGATGAAACTCCTTTAACAGACGAGGTGCAAAGACCTCAGATGCAGTGATCCAAGACCTCTCCTCAGGACCAAACCCTTTCCAATGAACGAGGTACTGAAGAACGCCTTTACAGAGTCGGGAGTCCAGAATTTGACTGATCTCGTACTCCTGATTATCCTCAGAGACAGGCGCCACGGTAGGGAGAGGACGAGAGAATTTATTGAGGACTAAAGGCTTTAGAAGAGCAACATGAAAGGAGTTAGTGATTTTAAGGCTCTTAGGAATCTGGAGTTTGAAACAAACCGGATTCAGTTTAGCAGTTACCGTGTATGGACCGATGAATCGTGGAGCAAACTTCAGAGAAGGAACTCGGAGCTTGATGTTCCTGGTAGAGAGCCAGACTTTGTCCCCTGGCTGAAGAGAAGGCGGTTTACGCCTGCGGCGGTCGGCAAAGCCTTTGAATTTTTCAGCAGCTGCCCGGAGGGAATCATGAACGTGACCCCAAACGGAATTGAGAGACTCCTGAACCGAAGCCAAAGCTGGAATGTCTGGAGAACAGATCATGGGAAGAGGAAGTTGAGGGTGTTTTCCATAAACTGTGAAAAAGGGTGTCTTCTGCGAACTGGTATTCACATGATTGTTATGGGAGAATTCTGCCCACGGGAGTAGAGAGGACCAATCGTCATGGTGAGAAGACACAAAGGTGCGAAGAAAGACCTCTAACTCCTGATTAACCCTCTCAGTCTGTCCATTGGATTGGGGATGGTAAGAAGAAGAAAAATCCAAGACAATATTGAGGGATTTGCAAAAGGCTCTCCAAAAACGAGACGTAAATTGGACTCACCTGTCGGAAACAATATGAGAAGGGACCCCATGTAGGCGGAGAATTTCCCGAATGAAAATGGGAACCAAGGCAGGGGCAGAAGGAAGACCAGGAAGAGGAGCAAAATGAGCCATCTTGGAGAATCGATCGATTACCACCCAAATGACTGTATTATTCTCAGACAGTGGGAGATCGGTGATAAAATCCATTGCAATATGGGCCCAGGGTTCCTTAGGAATGGGCAAGGGCATGAGGAGACCAGCAGGAGCTTGTGTGGAGGATTTGGACTGAGCACAGACATGACAAGCTTTAACGTAGTCTTTGACGTCTGAGCGGAGATTAGGCCACCAGTAGTGACGACTGATGAGTAGGAAGGATCGGAGGAATCCAGAATGCCCTGCCACCTTGGAATCATGTCCCCAACGAAGGATCTTAGCTCTTAGCTCAGTGGTTGACAAAGGTCTTACCAGGCGGAATTTTAGACTTCAGGGTGGTAGAGTGGGCAACAATGCATGAGGTGGGAATGATCGGCTCAGGTTCAGGGGCGGACTCCTCGTCCAGTGTCAAATGACCTAGAGAGCGCATCAGCCCGACCGTTGCAGGAACCAGGTTTGTAGGTAATCGTGAAATTAAAACGGGCAAAGAAGAGACTCCACCTGGCCTGTCTAGGATTCAGACGTTTAGCATTCTGTAGATACTGTAAATTCTTGTGATCGGTAAAGATCGTTATGGAGTGAGGGGAACCCTCCAAGAGATGACGCCACTCCTCTAACGCCAATTTAATTGCGAGAAGTTCCCGATCACCGATGGCATAATTCCTCTCTGCCTGAGAATTTTTTTTGGAGAAGAACGCACATGGTTGGCGTCTCTTCTCAAAGATTTGAAGAAGCACAGCTCCCACCCCCATTGAGGAAGCGTCCACTTCAATAAAAAATGCATTCCCAGGATTTGGTCTCCTCAAGAGGGGGCCAGAAACAAAGGCCTGTTTCAGGTTGTGAAATGCAGAGACAGCTTCGGGAGGCCAGTCTCTGGCATTCACACCCTTCTTGGTCAAAGCGATAATAGGCGCGGCAATGGAAGAGTAATTCCTTATGAACTGCCTATAATAATTAGTGAAGCCAAGAAAGCGCTGTGTGGCCTTGAGGCTAGCAGGAAGAGGCCAGTTGGTGATAGCCAAGACCTTCCCAGGGTCCATACGAAGCCCCGAACATGAGACAAAGCACCCCAAAAACAGGACCTCAGAACATTCAAAGGAACATTTCTCCAGCTTGGCATAGAGATTGTTCTCTCTAAGACGTTGAAGTACAGTGCGGACATGGTTTCTGTGGACGAGCAGATTTTCAGAAAAGATCAGAATGTCATCCAGATAGATGACAACAAACTGGTACAGCAGATCTCTGAAGATTTCATTGACAAAGTTTTGAAACACGGCTGGAGCATTACACAGACCAAAAGGCATCACCAGATATTCGTAATGCCCGTCTCTAGTGTTGAATGCAGTCTTCCATTCGTCACCCTCCCGTATTCGAATGAGATTGTACGCGCCTCTGAGATCCAACTTGGTGAAAATGGAGGCACCCTTCAACCTATCGAATAGCTCAGATATTAAGGGTAAGGGGTATCGATTTTTAATAGTAACCGCATTTAAACCCCGATAATCGATGCAGGGTCTTAAGGTACCATCCTTTTTGGCAACAAAAAAGAACCCTGCCCCTGCAGGCGATGAGGATTTCCGGATGAAACCTCTCTCCAGATTCTCTGCGACATACTCCGACATGGCCTGGGTCTCTGGGATGGACAGAGGGTAGGTACGACCCCTGGGTAGAGTTGCTCCGGGGACAAGATCAATAGCACAGTCAAAAGACCTGTGGGGAGGAAGCACCTCAGCTGATTTTTTACAGAACACATCCCGGTAATCGCTGTATGCAGCAGGAAGATCAGAAGAAACAGAAGTGGCAGCAACCGGAAGACTCTCCTTGGGGGTCACCTTGAGAAGACACGACGAGAAACATGAGGAACCCCAGGCCAGGATCTGCCCAGAGACCCAGTCCACATGTGGAGAGTGGAGCTGTAGCCAAGGGAGGCCCAATACAACTGGGGTAGAGGCCTTGGGTAGAATAAGAAAGGATATCCACTCCTGGTGGAGAATCCCTATCGACATCCTAATGGGTAGCGTCTGGAAGCGAATAGGGCCCCCTGGGAGAACAGTGCCATCAATTGCCGAGACTACCAATGGGGTAGTGAGAGGTGAAAGGGTAAGCTTCATAGAAGAAGCAGTTCTCCAATCCATAAAATTGCCGGCAGCCCCGGAATCCAGGTATGCAAGGGTTGACTGAGAAGTGCCTACATGAAGGAACACCGGCAAGAGCAGGCGAGAAGGTGATGTTTCTGGGTCCAATACTCCACCTTCCAAATGTATTAGACCCGAGCGTTTCCCGGACGAAGCGAGCAGGAGTCACGAAAATGACCCTTGCCCCCACAATAGAGGCACAAGCCCAGAGTTCTGCGCCTAGCACGTTCTTCGGGGGTTAGTCTGGTCCGGCCCAGCTGCATAGGTTCTTCAGCAGGTAGAGGATGCTCCACGGAATGAAGGGAGGGGAGCTCAGACTGGCTAGGACCCAGAGAGTGCTGGCGTCTTTTTTCTAAGGACCTCTCTTGAAAACGAATGTCGATCTGGTTTCATAATGAAATTACATCGTCCAGACCGACGGGAATGGCTCTTCCCGCTAATTCGTCTTTCACTCGGTCAGAGAGGCCATGTAAAAAGGTAGCGACCAGGGCCTCATTATTCCAGCTCAATTCAGCTGTGTGGATACGGAACTGAAGAGCATATTGCCCCACTGAACTAGATTCTTGGCGAAGACGTAAGACAGCACTAGCCGCTGAAGAAGCCCGAGCCGGCTCTTCGAAGATATTACGAAAGAGCTTCAAGAAATCGGACAGACTGGAAACCACCGGATCGTTCCTCTCCCACAGGGGGGCAGCCCAGGCCAAAGCTTCACCGGAGAGGAGGGAAATGATATAGGCTACCTTAGCCCGGTCAGACAGGAAGCTTTGAGGCTGAAGCTCAAAATGAATTGTGCATTGGCTGAGAAACCCCCTGCAGGCCTTGGAGTCCCCAGAGAAACGGAACGGAGCTGGCAATCTTAGTGAGTGTGAGGCTGCGACTGGTGCGATAGGTACAGCCGCTGGTTGTACTTGGGGTTGCGGATTCAGGGTTCCCAAGGAGACCTGAAGCTGCTCGAATCGAGAAGCCAGATCCTGGAGGAATCGCATCACCTGGGTCTGATTTGATTCCTGGGTCTCAAGTCTGCGAACTATGCCCTGCAATGGATCATCCGCGGGAAGCGGGATGTCAGCCGGGTTCATGGCTGATCAAACTGTCAGGGTCACCTGTGGCCAGGTGACAGATGCACACCGTAGGGGGACAGGAGTGCACCGCAAGGTAGTGAACCCTATGGCTGGCTTCTGCGGATAGGAAACTGGGTGGTTGTGGAAAGCGGGACCAGAGGAGCACAACCGGGATCCTAACGAAAGCTAGAGCCAAGATTCCCCAGGGCGCGGAGTCTAAGACCCAGCTGGTCTTCTCCAGGGCCTCTAGTGGTGAGGATGTTATGCTGCAGGCTGGGACCAGGTCGCGGCCCCTGGAGTTTCCTAGCTCACGCCCCGTAGGATAAGGGTAAAAGAGGGGAAGCAGCAGCACACGATAGAGAGAACCGAATAACAAGCTGAAGGTCAGGGGCCACAAGCAGACAAGGATAACGAAGAACGAGCCGAAGGTCAAGGGTCACGAGCAGACAGGGATAGTCGGGGACAAGCCAATAACGTAACAGAGAGACAGACGTAGCACACGGCAGGCAGGAACCCAAACACACAATGCCTAACAAACACGTTGATCAGCAAAGCAGGCTTGCAGTGCACAGGTTAATATAGTGTTCTGTGATAGGGCCTGGGGTGGAGTCAGGCTGGGAGGAGATTATAAAGGAAGCCAGGTGAAGGAGGTCTGGTCTCTAGATGAACACATGAGGAGGAAGGTAAGATGGCAGACAGACATTAATGCATATCCATGACAATAGGGTTCTAAAGTTCACGCGAACATTCTGTCTGTTCGCAGGTTCTGGTGCAAACTGAACAGGGGGGTGTTCGGATCATCCCTGCTCTTAATGAACGGATGGTGCATCATATGTATAGTAGCTTGCAAGGACAGCTTAAACAGTAGACTACATGGTCGGAAGAGCAGTTGTAAAACTCTTCAAATTTATGTGTTTTTCCTTTTGCAATACATTATTTTTTTCCATGTTTAATGAATGCGCAGGTTTTGCATAGAGGTTTTTTACACCTACTGTATACATGCCTACAGTGGGGATAAGGCAATGCTGAGTAGAGGGAGTACTAAATTGAGATTTGAGCTTGCTTAGGGCTATTTTATCTTTGAGGCTGGGAGCCTTTCTATATGTGACTTGTGGTTGTTCTGGGAGAAGAGGTTGGAGATGAGGGTCTTTCAATAGTATTTTCCAATGTTTATTTAGGATGTGCTCCATTTTTTTGTGCTCTGTATGAAATCTAGTGGTGAATCAAATAGTATGGTCAAAAGGTTATTTTTCTTTTTTGTGAGGTTTATCATCAAGATAGTGTGAGTATGCCTGTTGGATAAGGAAATCAGGGTACCCTTTATCTGTTAATTTGTTTTTCAAGATAACACTTTGCTCTACATAGTCCTCAGTTCTAGTACAATTATTTTATGTCGAAGTACTAGGGTTTAGTGGTCCTATGGTGTTCCTCAAAGTTTGTTGGAGTACAAACATCAGATGTTTCTTTAAGATATCTATTTGTGATTTAAGTCCTTTGATCTATGTTCCTGTGTGCTGTACTGCTGACCTATGGATTTGGTGTGTACCTGCTAACATATCTTTTGCTTTACGCCTTAATCGTTTTTTTCACATGTGATGCATCTATGGGGATATACAGTATAAGTACTTTTCCTTCCTCCAGGTATTCATTGTCTGAAGTTTCCTGCAACTCAGCTTCTGAATCATGTGAATCCTAAACCTGGGCGTCATTCTTGTGTTTCTGAGTGTTGTCCTTTGCCTTGCAGTTACTGTACAATCCTGCCTGACCTAATCTTTGCCTTCTCTATATAAACAGTATATATATGTCCCTGAGTAGGGATGAGCTTCGTGTTCAAGTCGAACCCACGTTCGACTCGAACATCCTCTGTTCGGCCATTCACCGAATTTCGAACAATATGGGCCGTTCGCACCAAATTCGTGTGGCGCATCACGGCCCATAATGCACTGCGTTATCGCAGTGCATTGCTGGCTGATGATTGGCCAAGCATGCACTATGACCCGCATGCTTGGCCAATCACAACGCTGTGAGTACAGAGAGCCGTAATTGGCCAAAGGAAGGGTGCCTTTGGCCAATCATGGCTCAGGGAAGTAGTTACACGCTCCACACTATATAAGGCCGCCTGCATGTCGACCTTGTGTAGTGTGTTGCGGCGTTCACAGAGAGATAGAGGGAGAGTCAGAGTGTCATTTCATTTCAGTTAGATAGAGCAGGCAGGCGATTGAGTTATCTTTAGTCAGTGTATTTAGTGTATATATATGCATCCTAGGAGTTGTGTGTATGTGTATATATATATATATATATATATATATATATATATATTGTGACAGCAGGAAGGTAAAGTCACCTGGTTGCATCCAGGGGGGTAGATATATTTCGCCCAGATTCAGGCTTTACGCCGACTTATACAACTAGGTGGAGAGTTGTATAAGCCCAGCTGAGGCTAGTAGGCTCATGGATGACTCATACCTCTAGGGAGAGTGCTGGGCGTCGTGCAGACAGGGAGTTGATGAGCCCAGCTGAAGCTTGTCAGCTCATTTAGGCCTCTATAAGAACTCCCAGCTTCATTAGATGTTAGCTCATGCCTGGAACCAGACCTGTGTGGACTGTCTAGGGAGAGTGAACCCCTGTGCGGTGAGACAAAGCCTGTGTGGCTATTTGCTTGGACATTTAAAACCAGGGACTTAGGGACTAGGACAGCACTAGGCTGATCCCAGTTGTTAGTTAGGAAACCTGTATGTTTAGTCAGAGGTCAACTTGACCAGGATTTATTTTGGTTATGTTTCTTTTGCTTTTCTGTGTTTTGTCACTGTAAATAGAAAATAAACCGCACCTTTTTGATTTTGAAAACCACAACCTCCGTTTGCTGGGCCTGTTTTGTGTGGGGAGCCCATCCCGGGGGTCACACACACCCGCTGCCGAGCTAACCCCCTCACAGTTGGTGGAGAATGCGGGCAGTTTTTTTTTAAGCCAGCATGGAGGAGATACTGAAGCAGCTGGCTCTAGCAAATGCCAATCAACAGCAGACAAATGCAGGTTTGCAAAAGAGCCTTGCAGCTCATCAACAGAGCCTTGCAGCTCAACAACAGAACTTCGCAGCCCAGCAGCAAGCTCATCAACAGAGCCTTGCAGCCCAGCAGCAGACAAACGCAACTTTGCAACAGAGTCTGGAGGCTCAGCAACGAGCCCAGCAGCAATCTGAGGCCCGCTTCATAGACCTGTTGCAGAAGCAAGAGCAGAGACTACAACAACAGATGGAAGCAGTAATGCAGCAACGTCCGCAGACCAGTGAGGAAAGCCGTCCCACTAATACCGCGTCCTTTGGGGTGAGTCGTTTATTGACAAAAATGACTGGAGAGGATGATCCAGAGGTATTTTTGACCACATTTGAAAGGACCGCTGAAAGAGAAACGTGGCCTGAGGAGCAGTGGGCTGGACTGGTGGCTCCTCTGTTAACTGGTGAATCGCAGAAAGCTTACTATGACCTAGAGCCTAACCAAGCAAAAGACTATGTGATGCTAAAAGCTGAAATATTGGCAAGGCTGGGTGTCACCCAGGCTGTCCGGGCTCAGCGTGTGCATAACTGGACTTTCCAGCTTGGAAAACCCCCCAGGTCTCAAATGTATGATCTCATTCACCTGAGCAGAAAGTGGCTACAGCCAGAGACTTTGTCCGCACCAAAGATTGTGGAACGTGTTGTAATGGATCGGTTTTTGAGAGCTCTTCCTACTGCCATCCAAAAGTGGGTAAGCCATGGAGACCCAGAGACGGCCGATGGTCTTGTGGATCGTGTGGAGAAATACTTGGCTACAGAGAACCTGACGGCCTCTTCCAGAGACACTCGGACTTTCCACCCTAAGACCAGACCATCCCCAGGGGCGGATAAGAGGATTCCAAGGGGTGAGGGTGGAGAGAGTGAGAGGGTGGGAGCTCTACCCCAAGTTTGGCGAGAACAGCCTGGGAAATCAGCGGCTCAAGAGGCGGCAAGAAGGATCGTTTGCTACCGCTGCCGGCAAGCGGGACATATTGCAGCCAATTGCCCGGTTGTGGAGGAACCCATGCAGTGTGACTTTCTGACGGGCAGACGTCAGTCGCTGTGTGCGACAGTCGCATGCACTGCCATTCGAGGAACTGAGAAACATTTATGCAAAATGTGTGTTAATGGTAGAAATGTTGTGGTATTGCTGGATTCAGGTAGCCTTGTGACCCTGATAAAGGCTGAGTTAGTTAAAACAGAGGTCTCTGGGAATAGCAAGGTAGCTGTTATTTGTGTGCATGGGGACACCCGAGAGTATCCAGTGACTACAGTGTGTTTCGAGACCCCCAAAGGTACCCTCTCTCATCCAGTGGGCTTAGTATCTCAGTTACCGCATGACGCCATTGTGGGAAGGGATTTTCCGAAGTTCTGGGAACTGTGGGATGATCCTGAGCCCCTCACTGGTGCCCCTATGTACCAGGAATGTGATAGCCAGAACTCCCCTGAGAGTGGTGAGGACTCTCCGGAATTTCCCTTATCAGTATTGGCAGGGGAGACTCAAGAAACTGGAGAGGAGCCCACCTCCTCAGACGAAAACCTACCGTCTGTGGAGTTTTCTGATCTTGAGGTTCACAGGGAAAACTTTGCCACAGAACAGTTGAAAGACCCCGCCCTAATAAAGGCACGGGAAAACGTAGTGAAAATAGATGGCGAGTTAGTGAACCCAGATAATACCTGCACTTACCCATACTTCAGCGTAGAGAAGGACCTACTGTATCGGGTGGCAAAAAGGGCAGAAGAAACCGTTGAGCAGCTTGTGGTGCCCAAACCTTACAGGAAGTTGGTGTTGGAGTTGGCCCATGGGCACATTCTTGGAGGTCATCTGGGGACAGAGAAAACCCGAGAGAGGGTATTACAGAGATTCTATTGGCCGGGGGTGATGAAGGACGTAGAAAATTATTGTTCCTCCTGCCCTGTGTGTCAGAGGTCGGCCCCGATGCCACATTTCCGTAGCCCGCTGGTCCCTCTATCCATCATTGAGGTCCCGTTTGAGAGGATCGCCATGGATTTGGTAGGTCCTATAATCAAGTCCGCTAGGGGGCACCAGTACATATTAGTTATAATGGACTATGCCACCCGTTATCCAGAAGCTATCCCTCTCCGAAATACCTCGGCCAAAACCATAGCCAAAGAGCTATCTCTTGTGTTTAGCCGGGTGGGTATTTGTAAAGAACTGCTTACGGACCAAGGTACACCCTTTATGTCCCGGGTTATGAAGGAGCTGTGTAAATTATTCAAAGTGACGCAATTACGTACATCTGTGTATCACCCCCAAACCGATGGGCTGGTTGAAAGATTCAACAAAACCCTAAAACAAATGTTGAAGAAAGTGGTGGATAGAGATGGAAAGGATTGGGACTGTCTACTTCCTTATCTGATGTTTGCTATTAGGGAGGTGCCCCAATCCTCTACGGGATTCTCCCCCTTTGAGTTACTGTATGGGAGACACCCAAGAGGGCTGTTGGATATTGCCAAGGAAACTTGGGAAAGTGAGAGTTCTCCCCACAGGAGTGTGATTGAGCATGTCGCCCTGATGCAAGACCGAATTGCACAGGTAATGCCCATCGTGAAGGAACATTTGGCCCAAGCGCAGTTAGCACAGCAGAGAGTGTACAACCGTGGAGCCAAGACCCGTACCTTTTCCCCGGGGGATAGGATACTGGTACTTGTCCCTACGGTTGAAAGTAAATTCCTTGCCAAATGGCAAGGCCCCTACGAGATAATGGAAAAAGTGAGCGAAGTGAATTACAAGGTCAGACAACCAGGAAGGCGAAAGCCCGAACAGATCTATCACGTTAATCTGTTGAAAGCCTGGAGGGATAGAGAGTCCCTAGTTGCAGACACTTGGTCACCAGCTCAAACTGGTTGCGTGATTCCTGAGGTTGGAATAGCAGCCACCTTGTCACAACCCCAACAACAGGAGGTTAAGGAGTTTGTGCTTCGCAACAAGGAGGTATTCTCTGAGCTGCCGGGACAAACATCTGGGGTAGAGCATGACATCATTACCCCGCCCGGTGAAAGGGTGAAGTTAAAACCCTATCGGATCCCAGAGGCCCGACGGGAGGCAATACGGGAGGAAGTACAGAAAATGCTGAACTTAGGGGTGATAGAGGAGTCCCAAAGTGATTGGTCTAGTCCCATCGTGTTGGTGCCTAAACCGGATGGGAGCTGGCGATTTTGTAACGATTTTCGTCAGTTGAACAAAGTTACAAAATTTGACACCTACCCCATGCCACGTATAGATGAGTTGATCGACCGGCTGGGAACAGCCCGATACATGACGACTCTTGACCTCACAAAAGGGTATTGGCAAATCCCCCTGGCCAAGTCGGCCAAAGAGAAAACCGCATTTGTAACCCCAGACGGGGCGTTCCAATATAAAAGAATGCCGTTCGGGTTACAGAATGCGCCGGCCACATTCCAGCGGAAAATGGACCAGATGCTGAGGCCCCATCGGAAGTATGCTGCGGCTTACCTGGATGACGTAATTGTCCATAGCACAGATTGGGCCTCACATCTGCCAAAAGTGCAAGCAGTCCTGGACTCTGTTCGGGAAGCGGGGTTTACGGCTAACCCCAAGAAGTGTACCATTGGGCAGGAGGAGGCCAAATATCTTGGGTACACCATTGGGAGGGGAGTAATAAAACCCCAACTCAACAAAGTCGAGGCCATCCAGAGTTGGCCACGTCCCAACAGCAAGAAGCAGGTACGAGCCTTTCTGGGAATCGCTGGGTATTATCGGCGATTCATTCCCCACTTTGCTTCTAAGGCTGTGCCCCTAACCAACCTGACGAAGGGGAAAGGATCGGTCATGATTAAATGGACCCCCGAGGCTGAGGCAGCATTCCAATTCTTGAAACAAGCCTTATGTAGCCAGCCAGTGTTGTACTCACCCGACTTCTCTAAAGACTTTGTCGTACAAAGTGATGCGTCAGATGTGGGGTTAGGAGCAGTATTGTCCCAGGTCTGGAACGGGGAAGAGCACCCAGTCATTTACCTCAGCAGGAAGTTGAAGTCCCATGAGGTAAATTACGCCACCGTTGAAAAGGAGTGTTTAGCGGTGAAGTGGGCTCTAGATTCCCTTCGGTACTACCTGCTAGGTAGGCACTTTGACATGGTTACGGATCACGCTCCGTTAAAGTGGATGGCTCAAAACAAGGAAACAAATAGAAGAGTGAATAGGTGGTTCCTGGCCCTCCAGGAATTCAACTTCACAGTAAAGCATCGCCCTGGCGTTCAAATGGGGAATGTGGATGCTTTGTCTCGAGTACATGAATGCCTGATTGCTGGTGTTCCAACCCCGAGGTTAAAACAAGAGGGGGGGTATGTGACAGCAGGAAGGTAAAGTCACCTGGTTGCATCCAGGGGGGTAGATATATTTCGCCCAGATTCAGGCTTTACGCCGACTTATACAACTAGGTGGAGAGTTGTATAAGCCCAGCTGAGGCTAGTAGGCTCATGGATGACTCATACCTCTAGGGAGAGTGCTGGGCGTCGTGCAGACAGGGAGTTGATGAGCCCAGCTGAAGCTTGTCAGCTCATTTAGGCCTCTATAAGAACTCCCAGCTTCATTAGATGTTAGCTCATGCCTGGAACCAGACCTGTGTGGACTGTCTAGGGAGAGTGAACCCCTGTGCGGTGAGACAAAGCCTGTGTGGCTATTTGCTTGGACATTTAAAACCAGGGACTTAGGGACTAGGACAGCACTAGGCTGATCCCAGTTGTTAGTTAGGAAACCTGTATGTTTAGTCAGAGGTCAACTTGACCAGGATTTATTTTGGTTATGTTTCTTTTGCTTTGCTGTGTTTTGTCACTGTAAATAGAAAATAAACCGCACCTTTTTGATTTTGAAAACCACAACCTCCGTTTGCTGGGCCTGTTTTGTGTGGGGAGCCCATCCCGGGGGTCACACACACCCGCTGCCGAGCTAACCCCCTCACAATATATATATACACTGTATGCAGTAGACATGTGCAATTTGTTTAGTTACAAATTCGTTATTTGTCAAAATTCGTTATATTCGTTAATTCGTAAACATACGAATGAACGAACGGTTTACTAAAATTACCAACGAACAACGAATTATCGAAAAGAACGAATATGGAAAACAACAAAAATACAAAATTATTAAATTAGAAACAGTGAAAATACGAAAGAGAGAAACAACGAAAATACTGAACAAAGATTCAAAATAACGAAAATCAATATGAACGAAAACTCAAAATTACGAATATTCGGAAAATGGAAATCAAAACAACAAAATATTTCTGAACGTTGGCCAATAAGCTTGTCCCTTCCCCTGAAGAGGTTGTCCCTTCCCCCAATGAGCTTGTTTCTTATTCCCTTGTGTGTTTTTCTGTGTTAGACTCCAGTGCATTCCATCCAGAGTCCAGATAGGGTGTGGTTGGGTAGGTGGCACTGTTTTGGTGGATTTGTGAGTTAAGCTGTGACTTGTGAGAGAGAAATTCTTTGTTTCTTAAGCATACTCTGTCTAGATTCTGATTTCTATATTTGTATTTTGTAATATCTTTGACATATTTTTCTTTTCTCCTATGTCAGACTGCATTTTAGACAGGGTGTGGGTGTTGTTGGATTTGTGAGTCACTCTCTTGTGACACAGAGAGTGATAGAGAAATTATAAATTTCTACTTAGGCTTACTATGTATTATTCCTAGGATTTTCTGCAGTTTTTTTTTGTTCCCCTTTTGTGAGACAGTGTGGGACTGTGTTTTATTATCTTGCTGTCTGTCTGCCCTACTTTTTTTTTTCTTGTGTTAGCCAGTGCCACTACTAGGCCAGCCCAGGCAGCATCTACTAGATATTGATGGTGGTAGAAGTAGATTAGTAGATCTTTGTTGCATGTTAATACCGACCAATTGTAAGGACTGGCAAATTAATAATACTCCTCAATTCCTTTATTTTCCTGAACCAATTTTTTATTTATTTTTTTTTAATAAAAAAAAAAAAAAAGATAAATACTAATACTATTTAAAAATAGAAATATTGTATAACGTTGGTAGCGTAGCGGCATTCTGACACATTACGTAAAATTACGAATTATGCTCCGATTACGAATCTACGAAAACAATGTTACGAAAGTACGAATAAATGAGCCAGTCAATCTCACGAAAGTACGAATTACAAAATTACGACGAGTAGTATTTAGAATAAACAGAAAATGTATTCTAACGCAAGTACAAATGTAATTAAATCTACAAAAGTATGTTTTTCCAATCAACGGAAATTAGACACGGAAATACAAATCATTGCAAATCAACGAAAATATAGTTCTTACGAAAATACGAACGCGGCCGAATATAAAATATAACGAAAATACGAATTTCGAATCAACGAAAATTAGACTAACGGAAAAACGAATCAATGGAAAAATAATCCTTACGGAAATACGAAATAGTCTGAATACGATAACCCACGTCTTACGAAATTATGAATCGTTACGAATCAACGGAAACTAACAGAAACAAAACAAAACTAAACTAATTTTTATGTTGTGCACATGTCTAGTATTCAGTTAAGCTAGATTTCACTTCAGAGTGTTCCTGTGTTATTCTCGCTGCAGTATATTAAGTCAGTGTAGTGTATACTGGGCTCAGTGTGCATGTAAAGCTGACTGCAGACTATTGCTTTTCTATTACTGATAATACAAGCAGTTGATTGAGCTAACCTGCAGTTTCTTAAATCAGTGTAGTGTAGTCTGGCCACGGTGTGCACGTAAAGCTCACTGCAGACTATTTATTTTCTATTACTGATAATACAAGCAGTTAATTGAGCTAACCTGCAGTTTCTTAAGTCAGTGTAGTGTAGTCTGGCCACAGTCAGGGCCGGATTTCCCACAAGGCCAACGAGGCGGCACTGTGTGCAGGGGCGGCGCCGTGCGCCGGAGGAGACAAGTCCTCCTAAATTCATTTCCTGAAGTCCTCAGCTGCCCGAAGCTCTGGCCGCCATTTTTCAATGTCCGGCGCCCTGTGATTGGGCCATGGGGTCATGTGCGGCGTGGGGCTGGCCTGTTTGTGATCCTGAACTCCCGCCTCTGCACATGACCTCCATACGCCAAATCACAGTGCGCCGGACACTGAACAAACATGGCGGCCGCCTCCTCCTATCCTCTGGACCGATGTCCATGATGCAGGACAAGCAGGTGAGGAGGAACACAGACTGGGGAGAGAGGCAGAGAGAGAAACGGAGGCAGAGACAGAGCGGCAGAGGCAAAGAGACACAGGCAAAGAGAGAGTGAGGCAAAGAGACAGAGGCACAGAGAGAGAGACAGAGGCACAGAGAGAGAGACAGAGGCACAGAGAGAGAGACAGAGGCACAGAGAGAGAGACAGAGGCACCGAGAGAGAGAGAGGCACTGAGAGAGAGAGACACACAGATAGAGACAGGGGCACTGAGAGAGAGAGGCACAAAGAGAGAGAGACAGAGGCACTGAGAGAGAGAGAGACAAAGGCACTGAGAGAGAGAGACATAGGCAAAGAGAGAGAGAGATACAGAGGCAGAGAGAGAGATACAGAGACAAAGAGAGAGAGAGAGAGGGGCAAAGAGAGAGAGGCAAAGAGAGAGAGAGAGACCGAGGCAAAGAGAGAGGCAAAGAGAGAGAGGCAAAGAGAGAGGCAGAGAGAGACAGAGGCAGATAGAGAGAGACAGAGGCAGAGTGAGAGATGGGGGCAGAGAGTTAGAGACAGGGGCAGAGAGTGAGAGACGGGGGCATAGAGTGAAGTGAGAGACGGGCAGAGAGTGGCAGAGAGAGGGAGAGTGGCAGAGAGAGGGAGAGTGGCAGAGGCAGAGAGAGGCAGAGAGAGAGAGGCAGAGAGAGAATTACAGTAGGCAGGACAGTATAGTGGACAGTGTAGTATTGTGGTCAGTGTAGTGTAGTGGTCCGTATAGTATAGTGGTCAGTGTTGTGGAAAAATAGTTTAGTGGTCAGTGTAGTGTAGTGGAAAAATAGTATAGTGGTCAGTGTAGTGTAGTGGACGGTATAGTATAGTGGTCAGGGTAGTGGTCAGTGTAGTGGACAGTATAGTATGGTGGTCAGTGTAGTGTAGTGGACAATATAGTATAGTGGACAATATAGTATAGTGGTCAGTATAGGTATCAGATAGGTCAGTGTTGGAATCAGGTAGGTCAGTACTATTGTATTTGAAGGGACTTGGGGAGTGCTAAAAGTCGGCAGGTTAGGGGGGCGCAAATTACTTGCCTTGCCCTGGGTGCTGACAACCCACGCTACGCCACTGGGCGGCGGAGAGAGATTACATCATCTCTCATTGTCCGCACTGCTGTTCCAACTTCCGCCCTTACTTACAGGGCCGCGAAGGCTGCGCGACATCACACAGAAGAGAGAGAGAATGACGTCATCTCTCGCCGCCCGCCCTCACTCTCATCTCTCACTCGAGTCTTATGTGCCTCTGTTTCATGGTTCACCTGCAGCTAGTTTTCCCGCGCGGCAGAGGAGAGGCTGACAGCGTTGTATCTGGCTGCAAGTACTCTGCAATGCTGGGGGGGAGGCAGTGTGGCAAGTGACATCCCCATCTGGTGGCAGGCAGCGTGGCAAGTGACATTCCCATCTGGTGGCAGGCAGCGTGGCAAGTGACATTCCCATCTGGTGGCAGGCAGCGTGGCAAGTGACATTCCCATATGGTGGCAGGCAGCGTGGCAAGTGACATTCCCATATGGTGGCAGGCAGTGTGGCAAGTGACATTCCCATCTATAGCAGGCAACGTGGCAAGTGACATTCCCATCTGGTGGCAGGCAGCGTGGCAAGTGACATTCCCATCTGGTGGCAGGCAGCTTGGCAAGTGACATTCCCATCTGGTGACAAGCGACGGTGGCAAGTGACACGCTCATGGCTCCCACTCATTCTGCTTTATGGTGAGTTGAACTATTTAATTTTATATTACAATGTAATGATAGAAATAATGCATTTCAATCATCCTGACACCATAACAACCACGGTGCCGGAATGATTGAAGCACTAACACCAGTCGATGTCTGCAAAAAATCGATACAAGCAGTTGATTGAGCTAACCTGCAGTTTCTTAAGTCAGTGTAGTGTAGTCTGGTCACAGTGTGCACGTAAAGCTCACCGCTAGGGATTAGCCGAACACCCCCTCGGTTCGGTTCGCACCAGAACCTGCAAACGGACCAAAAGTTTGCGCAAACTTTAAACCCTATTAAATTCTATGGGACTCGAACGTTCAAAAGTGCTAATTATGAAGGCTAATATGTTAGTTATTGTCCTAAAAAGGGTTTGGGGACCCGGGTCCTGCCACATGGGACATGTATCAATGCAAAAAAAAGTTTTAAAAACTGCTGTTTTTTCGGGAGCAGTGATTTAAATGATTTTAAGTGAAAACAAAAAGTGAAATATTCCTTTTAATCTCATACCTGGGGGTGTCTATAGTATGCCTGTGAAGTGGCACGTGTTTCCCGTGTTTAGAACTGTCCCTGCACAAAATGACATTTCTAAAGGAAAAAAAGTCATTTAAAACTGCTTGCGGCTTTAATGTAATGTCTGGTCCCGGCAATATGGATGAAAATCATTGATAAAAATGGCATGGGTACCCCCCTACCCCCAGCCCATTACCAGCCCCTTTGGGTCTTGTATGGATATTAAGGGGAACCCCGCACCCAAATTAATTAAATAGGTTTGTTCTTAAGTAGAATCTGTCTGTAATTTGGAACAGGTAAATTTTTTAAGTGTAGTTCCAGCCCAAAAATCTATTTTACTCTTTCGTCCATGGACCGACACAGCTTCTCGATTGACAAAGTGGGTATTATCCGTTAATTAGGAGTGACTAGGCAGAAAAACTTGTAAAAAGTGTTGCATCACACCTTCTACAGTACCGCCCAGGGGGCGGACCCTCTGGGTATAACCTCTCAGTCTGCATCTCGCAGATCAGTTTTTTTCTGTCTAGCAAGGAGTAGGACATGGCTCCCTTCGGGCCCATTGGTCCGGGGGAAAAATATATATATATATATATATATATATATATATATATATATATAATTTTTTTTTTTCATTTGTTGTTTCCTGCGATCTTCGATCAACTGCCGACTGGGTGACAGGCTGGATCCTCGATCCTTGTAGTCTCCCCAGTTTCGGCCATCGAGCGTGTGCCGACCCTAGCTACGCGCTGGGTTTTCCACGACATGCCTGTCGCTCCACGGGTGGCCGGTAAGCCTACGCTCCAGGGCCTGCATCGGACTGCTCAGCTTCGGCTGACCTTACGGCCGAGTCGCAGCAGCCTGGCCGGTGAGCTTACGCTCCAAGGCTTGCATCGGACCGCTCAGCTTCGGCTGACCTTACGGCCGAGTCGCAGCAGCCTGTCCGGTGAGCATCACGCTCCAGGGCATACATATGATCATCCCTTTTGGGTCCAATCACAGCATGCCTGGTCAACAGTCACCTTCCGTGCGCGGACGATGATCTGTTTGGAATGTCTTCCAGCATAATACATGCAGGATAGGTAAGTAAAACTCCCCTGCCTCGGCTCGGTGATTTAGCTGGACATTCCTGGAGAGATCAAGTAAGTGGTTGTGGCCCCTTTCTTCCCTCTCTCCCTGCCTTTCCCTCCTCCCTGGGCTTCTAGCTAAAGGTTGCTGGGTGCTGGGGGTCACCTAAGGGGTCCCACTGGAGCGGGGCTGGCTGTAACTAACATTTAAAAGAAATGTCATTTCTGCGTACCTGTGTGTGTGTGTGTCCTTCCTCCTCCATGCTGTCGGCGGCCATTTTGAGGTGGTCCATGCCAAGTTTGGCCTCTTGTGACTGCCCGGCGGCCATCTTCCTGTGGTTCGGCCACACCCACTGGCCCCTATCAGGTGATCGGCGGCCATGTTTGTCCACCCTGTATGTATAGAGTGCCATTCGGCGGCCATCTTTTTGTGGGCTACGGCTGCTTGACCTCTATCTTCGGCTCCGCGGCCATTTTCTTGGAGCCCACATTATCTTCCATACAGACGTTTTTGGCAGCCATTTTGCAAGAGCCTCCGGCCTCTAGGGTGCATTACACTGGCGCGAAAATTCACACAGGAAGTGCTGATAAAAGAAGCAGACTGACACAGCAGCAGTGGGACAGCATCACAGACGCAGCACACGGCAGCATAGCAGTACCTATCCAGGGTGGTGAGTCCTCTGGGTGACCCAGCCTCTCTGCAGCACAGGAGGGTGGCCTATTGATATCTTGCCTGGAGCCCTGTGGGTGTCAGCGTGTGGTCAGCATGGCATCTGAGCCAGATGTCTTCTCCCCTGAAACACCAGATTTAGCAGCTGGTGTCCCTGAGGTGTCTATGGATGCTATGTCGGCAATCCTAGAGGCGTTTGCTGCCAGGGTGGAAGCAGCACATGGGAATACAGGGGGTAATAAACGCCCCTGTCCCCTGCAATCTTCTGGGGATATTTCTGATGCAGAACCAGGTCCAGCTACGGCTCATGGCCCAGATTCTGATGCATCAGAGACTGCAGACTGTGACCGATCGGACAGTGAGGAGGACTCCAAGTCCAGGTCAGTACGCGAGACGGCTTTGGTATCTGACCTTATTACTGCAGTGCGGGATACGCTAAAGTTGGAAAATACTGCAGAAGTAGCAGATACTCCAGTCCCCTTTGGGTTTCGTAAACCTGCCCGCACTGCTAAGGTGTTCCCTTGTGTGTCTTATTTTGACAAACTCTTATACAAGGAATGGGAGAACCCACTGAGGGTCTTTACAGCCCCAAAGAGGTTTGCAGTACGGTACCCCTTTGAGGAGAGTTATCTGAAGATATGGACCTCTCCCCCTATAGTGGACCCTTCGGTGTCCAGACTTAATAGAGCCACCACTATTCCAGTAGAAGGGGCTCCGGTTTTCAAGGACCCTGTGGATAAGAAGGCTGAAGCACTCGCTCGCTACCTATACTCAGTGGTAGGCTCGGCAGTACGCCCGGCATTGGCGGGGGCCCTAGTGACTCAGACACTTACTGAATGGGCAAAATTGCTACTCCAGGGGTTAAAGGAGCGAGATGCTCCTCCTAATGAGATAACTTTGGCCGACCAGTTGGTCCAGGGCCTTAAGTTTTTCTGTGAGTCAGACATGGATACTATTCCCCTGCTGTCAAGAGCTTTGGTTTATGCAGTAGCAATACGCCGCCTGATCTGGCTAAAGGGCTGGTCTGCGGACCAGACTTCCAAGAAAGCCCTGTTGGATCTGCCTTTTAAGGGCGACAGACTTTTTTGGGCTTCTCTGGATGACATCATCAAGGATGCCACAGGAGGTAAAAGCACTTTGCTTCCCCAAACTAGCAAGGGTAAGGGGCCACGCCAAGGGCAAGGGCCCTCCTTTACTGCACGCAAGCGTTTTTTTTGCCCCCTTAAGGCGACAGGGAAAAGACCCCAGGCTGATAAAGCGCCTGCCCAAGGACAAAAGCGTCCTTGGTCCCGCAGACCCAACAAGCCTGCGGACAAATCTGCGTCCACATGAAGGTCCGCCCCCACCCAGCTCTCGGGTGGGGGGACGTCTTCGCAAATTCGCGACTCAGTGGACTGCTCTAGTCTCCGACAGGTGGGTTTGCAAAGTAATCTCCTCAGGCTACAAGATAGAATTTCTCTCTTGTCCACCGGACAGATTCATCACCTCCAATCTCCAGCTACTACCGACCGGTCGGGAGGCCCTGTATGGGGCGGTCCAGGGTCTACTGGAACGCGGGGTAGTTATTCCAGTTCCAGAACAGGAACGGGGTCAGGGTTTTTACTCAAATCTGTTCATTGTGCCGAAGAAGGAGGGGGTTCGGCCAATCTTGGATCTCAGAGCCCTCAATTGCTTTGTGAAAGTACAAAGATTTCGGATGGAGTCGGTTCGATCTGTAGTCACGGCTCTCCATCCGGGGGACTTTCTGGCCTCCTTGGACATCAAGGACACATACCTGCATGTCCCCATATACTCCAGACACCAGAGGTTTCTGCGATTTGCTATCGGGAAGAACCACTACCAGTTTGTGGCCCTCCCGTTTGGCCTTGCCTCAGCACCCAGGACGTTCACCAAGGTGCTCGCTCCGATTCTGGCACTTCTAACACAGTGGGGTATCACTATCACAGGTTACTTGGACGACCTTCTGCTGAAGGCCCCTTCAAGCTCAGAATTAGAGGTAAGCGTGTCCATTACCTGTCAGACTCTTCGAGACTGTGGTTGGATACTAAACATGCAAAAGTCAGTATTGGTGCCCACTCAACGCCTAGTGTACCTGGGGTTGATTCTGGATTCCTCAGAGGCAAAGGTATTCCTCCCTGTGGAGAAGTTGCAGACCCTCTGGGCTGCAGTACGGCAGCTGACTTCCAGGAATTGGTCGTCACTCCGTTTTTGCATGCGAGTGTTGGGCCTCATGGTAGCCTCCTTCGAGGCGGTCCCATATGCTCAATACCACACTCGAGTGTTACAGAAGGAAGTTCTGTCCAGATAGAACAGATGCCCTTCATCTCTGGATTATCAAATCCGAGTGAGCCACCTAGTCAGGAGATCCCTGGTATGGTGGCTGACAGCACCGGCTCTAAGGGCCGGGAAGTAATTTCTTCCGGTTTACTGGATAGTGATCACGACGGATGCCAGCCTTACAGGTTGGGGGGGAGTCTGGGGTGTCCAGTCGGCGCAAGGTCACTGGACACCAGAGGAAGCCCTCCTGCCGATCAATGTCCTGGAGATCCGGGCGATCAAGCTGTGCCTCTTCAAATGGTCTCAGAGACTGCAAGGGCGTCCAGTCAGGATCCAGTCAGACAACGCCACAGCGGTGGCATATGTCAATCATCAAGGAGGAACAAGAAGCTCAGCTGCAGCATCGGAGGTTGCTTGCATCCTGAAGTGGGCAGAGAAGAGTGTACCGGCACTATCGGCCGTGTACATTCCGGGTGTGGAAAACTGGCAGGCGGACTACCTGAGCCACCAGATGCTGGACCAGGGAGAATGGTCCTTACACCCGGAGGTTTTCCAACTCCTCTGCCAAAGATGGGGCACACCAGACGTAGATCTTCTGGCTTCCCGACTCAATCGGAAGGGATTGAGATTTGTGGCCCGGTCAAGAGACCCATGGGCAGACGCAACGGACGCGTTGGTAGCATTGTGGGGTCAGTATCGGCTAATCTATGCCTTCCCTCCCTTAAGGCTTCTTCCTCTTCTGCTCCGCAGAGTGGAGGCAGAGGGAATTCCAATGATCCTAATCGCTCCAGATTGGCCTCAGCATCCTTGGTACGCCGATCTAGTACGTCTGGTAGCAGACGTCCCCTGTCGCCTATCACTACGGAAGGACCTGCTATCGCAAGGTCCCATATTCCATCCTGCTTTACAGTCATTGGCTTTAACGGCATGGCTGTTGAGAACCAGGTACTGAGAGACCGGGGCCTGTCAGACTCAGTAATCTCTACTATGAGAAGTGCTTGAAAACCGTCCTCTAGGAAGGTTTATCACCGCACTTGGAGGGCCTACATCTCCATGTGTGAGGAAATGAAATGGCATCCGCATACCTATTTGGTTTCCAGAATCCTGCTGTTTTTACAGCATGGGGTGGACCAAAGGCTTGCCCTAAGTACGATTAAGGGTCAGATATCTGCCCTGGCTGTCTTTTTTTTCAGCGACCCCTGGCGACTCACTCTCTCGTGAGTACATTTGTGCAGGGGGTTCGACATGTGGCCCCTCCGGTCCGTCCCCCGTTACCTCCGTGGGACTTGAACCTGGTCCTCTCGGTGCTTCAGAAGGCACCGTTTGAGAAGATTAGAGATATTCCCCTGTTGACACTTTCTCAGAAAGTGGTCTTTTTGGTGGCTGTTACGTCAGTTAGACGAGTCTCTGAGCTGGCAGCCTTGTCCTGCAAGGCTCCCTATTTGATTTTCCACAAGGATAAGGTGGTGCTGCGGCCGCAGCCTTCCTTTCTTCCGAAAGTCGTTTCGGCTTTTCATCTCAACGAAGACATTGTACTTCCATCCTTGTGTCCTCATCCGTCGAATCCTAAGGAGTCGGCGTTGCATTCCTTGGACGTTGTCCGAGCTTTGAGAGTATACCTATCTGCTACTTCCCTGTTCCGGAAGTCAGACTCACTGTTTGTTTCGGTGGCTGGTCCCAAGAAGGGCCAAGCAGTCTCGTCGCCCACCATCTCTAGGTGGATCCGACAGATAGTAATCCAGGCTTACGCCTTAAAGGGTCAGGCGCCCCCCTTTCCTGTCACGGCGCATTCGACCAGGGCAATAGGTGCCTCTTGGGCTTTCCGACATCAAGCGTCTGTTTCCCAACTATGTAAAGCGGCGACTTGGTCGTCCGCTCACACTTTCACAAAATTCTACAAAGTTGATGTAGGTGCATCTTCGGATGCCTCTTTCGGCCGCAAGGTTTTGCAAGCGGCTATTTAGAGTTGCAACTCGTCCGTTGGAGGAGTGCTGTTTTGTGTTTTGGGGTGAAGATTGTTTTTATGCTGTTACCACCCCTCGTTTTTTTCTCTGACACTGCTTTGGGACTTCCCACTTTGTCAATA
Organism: Rana muscosa; assembly: GCA_029206835.1. Classification (NCBI taxonomy): domain Eukaryota; kingdom Metazoa; phylum Chordata; class Amphibia; order Anura; family Ranidae; genus Rana; species Rana muscosa. Next base: position 971,517,696 of record CM055118.1, read on the forward strand.
GAGAAGCTGTGTCGGTCCATGGACGAAAGAGTAAATGGGATTTTTTACTCATCGTAAAATCCTTTTCTCTGAGTCCATGGACCGACACAGCACCCACCCCTCCTTTTAAGTTTGTACTGCTTTTTGACGAACTGATCTGCGAGATGCAGACTGAGAGGTTATACCCAGAGGGTCCGCCCCCCGGGCGGCACTGTAGAAGGTGTGATACAACACTTTTTACAAGTTTTTCTGCCTAGTCACTCCTAATTAACGGATAATACCCACTTTGTCAATAGAGAAGCTGTGTCGGTCCATGGACTCAGAGAAAAGGATTTTACGGTGAGTAAAAATTCCTATTTTAAGCTCTTTGGGAAGGGTTATCACCCCTTGTTTTGCTGTCTGTGCACCTCTTCAGAACATTTCACCTCACTTTCCATCCCAATGACAAATGTTTTTTGAAATTTTTTTTTTTGTGAAACAAGGATTGGTGATAAAGCATCAGTGGAGAGGAGACACCTTTTTCCCATATTAACTCTTACAGGAGAGAATTTCCCTTTCATGGGGTAGATTTCCTCTCACTTCCTGTTGTCTCCTTCCGTTTGCAAGTAGGAGTTGTTTGTAAGTTGGATGTTTGAAAGTAGGGTTCTGCCGTATATACTCTGCAGAAATTTGACCCTTATGCCGCGTACACATGACCATTTTTCTAGTCTGGAAAAATTTCATTTTTTGTCTTTGACGAGAAAAACGCCCGTGTGTGGGCTTTCAAGCATTTTTCCCGGCGAGAAAAATGCCAAGAATCACAACGAGAAAAATTAGAACATGCTCTAATTTTTTTTCGTCGTGATTCACGCCATTTTTTTCTTGCTCTAGTTTTCCCATGGGGAAACACTGCCAAGGAGCCTACACATGGTCGGTTTTCTCGACCAAGAGAAAAAATGTCATGAAAACCGGCCGTGTGTAGGGGATCAAGCCGGTCCTCGTTTTTCATGTCAAATTTCTCGGCGGTGTTTTCACCGTCGAGAAAATCGATTGTGTGTACATGGCATTAGGTGTTGGTGTTGCCACAACACTTTAAGCCCTTACAGTTACTCTTGGTGGGCGCTGGAACGCCCTGCAGTGAACTATTATATCAAGGATTGTAATTTCATGCCATTGTTGAACAGTGGTAGGAAAAATTGGGCCTCTGGGGGTGGTGCTGGTGTCTCAACACAGTAAGTCCTCACAGTTACTCTTGGTGGGCGCAGGAATGGGCCCAGCTGTGAAATATTAGATCAAGAATTGTAATTACATGCCCCTGTTGAACAGGGGCATAAAAATTGTGCCTTAGGCACTGGTGCCACAACACTGCAACCTCTCACAAATACTGTAGTTGGAGCGCAGGAATGAGCCCTGCTGCAATGTATTGCATTAATTGGGCCTTAGCCACTGGTGGCGGTGCCCTGAAACAAAAAAATTCTTACATGCTATCAGCATGATCATTGAGGAGGAAGAGGATAGTCACCCAGCATAACAGGATGGTCACCCTGCATCAGCATAGGCAGTCTTGAAGGGATCTGACATTTCAATGAAAATTATTCTGTTACATCAGCATCAGGTGCTTGGTAGCTGGTGGTGATCCAAGACTGATTCATTTTTATGAAGGTCAGTCGATTGACCGAGTCGGTGGACAGGCGCACCCTGTGATTGGTTACAAAGCCTCCAGCAGCACTGAATGTGCATTCCGAAAGAACGCTGGATGCAGGACAGGCCAGTAGCTCAATTGCATACTGTGCAAGCTCTGGCCAGTGATCCATCCTCAAGACCCAGTAACCCAGAGGATTTTCGGTGGGAAAGGTGTCCAAATCTGATCTTGCCCCTAGGTATTCCTGCACCATGTAAACCTTGGGGCTGCGGACTAAAAAATTGTCTGAACGCATCGGTCAGATGGCCACCGTCTCCACCGCTCTTTCTTTGACTGACTGAAGCCTCAGCAACATGTTGTCCAGGACCAGGAATTTGTAACCTCCCAGTATCTGGGAACGTGTTGCACAGACCTTTCTGCAAGGCCTCCCGAAAATGCTTCATCCTCTGCTCCCTCTGCGATGGCAAGATAAGGTCCGCAACCTTACCCTTGTACCGTGGTCCGCTACGATACCTTCTCCCAGCCACGTACAAGTCAATGGGTGTCTTGGGACTTTAATTGATTCCTTGAAGACTGCTTCTGATGCTGAGTGCTAGGCTCCACCTCCATGCTGACACAATCCTCCTCCTCCTCCTCTTCCTGTGCTATAGGCAGGCCAGCAGGAACACTGTCTGGATAAAGGGGGCATTGAAAGGTAAGGAAGTCCTCCTCTTCCTCCCTCTGTTCTGCCTCAAGTGCCCTGTCCATTATTCTATGCAGCATGTGCTCCAACAGGTGGACAAGAGGGACAGTGTTACTGATGCATGCACTGTCACTGCTCACCATCCTCGTGGCCTCATCAAATGGTGCCAGGACAGTGCATGCATCCCTGATCATCGCCCACTGGCGTGGGGAAAAAATCCAAGCTCCCCTGACCCTGTCCCGGTGCCATATTGCAACAGATACTCATTGATGGCCCTCTGCTGTGTGTGCAGCCGCTGCAGCATGGCCAACGTAGAGTTCCACCTGGTGGGCATGTCACAGATTAGGCGGTTCTTGGGCAGGTTGTATTCCTTTTGCAGGTCAGCCAGCCGAGCACTGGCATTATATGACCGGCGGAAATGCCCACAGAGTTTCCTGGCCTGCTTCAGGACCTCCTGTAAGCCCGGGCACCTGCCCAAGAACCGCTGCACCACCAAGTTAAGGACGAGAGCCAAACAGGACGCATGGGTCAGTTCTCCCTGTCGGAGGGTGGAGAGGAGTTTGGTGCCATTGTCGGAAACCACCATTCCTGGCTTAAGCAGGCATGGCGTCAACCACCTCTGAGCCTGCCCCTGCAGAGCTGACAGAATCTCTACCCCAGTGTGGCTCCTGTCCCACAAGCACACCAGCTCAAGCACCGCATGGCATCTTTTTGCCTGCGTACTTGCGTAGCCCCTTGAACGCCTACGGAGCACCGCTGGTTCCGAGGACAAAGCACAGGAAGAGGAAATGGAGGAAGAAGAAGAGGAGGGGGTGGAGGAGAGAGGTGTGTCAGAATCACCAGTATTAGCATTTTGGAGGCGTGGTGACGGAACAACCTCCAACACTACTGCACCTTGTCCTGCATCCTTCCCAGCTGCCAGCAGAGTCACCCAATGCGCCGTGAAAGATAGGTAACGTCCATGTCCATGCCTTCTGGACCATGAGTCAGCGGTAATATGCACCTTACCGCTGACCGCCCTGTCCAGCAAGGCCAAGACATTGCCTTCCACATGCCGGTAGAGAGCCGGAATCGCCTTCCGTGAGAAAAAGTGGCGTTTGGGAACCTGCCACTGAGGAACCGCACATTCCACACACTCATGAAAGGGGGAGAGTCTACCAACTGAAAAGGCAGCAGTTGAAGTGCTAGCAATTTAGTCAAGCTGGCATTCAACCGCTGGGCATGTGGATGGCTGGGAGCGAACTTCTTTCGGTGGTGCAGCAGCTGGGGCAGGGAAATTTGCCTGGTACAATCTGGCGTTGGTGTACTGATAGCAGATTGCCCGCAAGTACTTGGCTGTGACACACCTAATTCTACACCTTCATTCTTCTCAGTGCAGGTTTCAGAGAGGACTGAAGGTATAGTGGGGTAGGAGATCCCAGCTGATGAGGATCAAGGAGAGGTCTGCTTTGTTCTTTGGTGTGGGTCTTTTTTGTATGCATGCCAACGGACCGCATGGCAGGTCGACATATGGTCAAGCACGTGGTGCCCAAGCAGCTCATATTTTGGCCACGCGAGATACGCTTCAGACATATGTCGCAAATAGCAACGGTGCGATCTGCTGCACACGTCTCAAAAAAGGCCCACACCAAAGAACTTTTGGAATAATGCGCAGAGACAGCAGAGCCCTGAACATGAGGAACACTGAGGTGTTATGTAGTTGGTGTGCTGCCCTTAAGCAGGCCCCTGGAGGGCATCCTGCCTTGTTGGAGATATGCCTCCGCCTCCTCCTCCTCTCTCCTATCAGGTGTCCCACGTGGAGTCAGTGACCTCATCATCCCCTCCCTCCTCATCACTGGAGCAAATCTGGCAGTATGCTGCTGCTGGGGGAACATGACTGCCAGATTGCTGTCCTTGTTGGGCACGCCCTCTCTCTGGGCTCACGTTACTGCCTTCCTCTAGCTGGGTACCATCATTGGAGCCTTCAAAACGCTGGGCATACTCCTGGAGCATGTACCCAACACTGTGGTCAAACAGTTCGGTGGACTCCTCAGGAGGACATGGTGGGGCTATGGAAGGAGTGACTGATGCCATTGAACCGAGGGAAGAGGCCGCTTTGGCAGCTGCTTTGCCAGAAAAAGTACCCTGAGCCTGGTTGAGAGAGGATGAGGAGGATGAGGACGGCTTGGTCATCCACTCTACCAAGTCTTCGGCATGTTGCGGCTCAACACGACCAGCTGCTGAAAAGAAGGACAAGCGTGTCCCACGGCCACGTGCTAATGAGGATGCACCGTGTCCACGACCAGCACTGTTGCCTCTAGACACAGAGCCTGCTTGCCCTCTTTTATTTGCTTGTGACTGTCTGCTTCTCCTTGTTTGCCTTCCAGACATATTAATGGCCTGCAGTGAGATGTAGCTGCACAAAGGTGGGATGTATATATATATTGTGACAGCAGGAAGGTAAAGTCACCTGGTTGCATCCAGGGGGGTAGATATATTTCGCCCAGATTCAGGCTTTACGCCGACTTATACAACTAGGTGGAGAGTTGTATAAGGCTAGTGGGCTCATGGATGACTCATACCTCTAGGGAGAGGGCTGGGCGTCGTGCAGACAGGGAGTTGATGAGACCAGCTGAAGCTTGTCAGCTCATTTAGGCCTCTATAAGAACTCCCAGCTTCATTAGATGTTAGCTCATGCCTGGAACCAGACCTGTGTGGACTGTCTAGGGAGAGTGAACCCCTGTGCGGTGAGAAAAAGCCTGTGTGGCTATTTGCTTGGACATTTAAAACCAGGGACTTAGGGACTAGGACAGCACTAGGCTGATCCCAGTTGTTAGTTAGGAAACCTGTATGTTTAGTCAGAGGTCAACTTGACCAGGATTTATTTTGGTTATGTTTCTTTTGCTTTGCTGTGTTTTGTCACTGTAAATAGAAAATAAACCGCACCTTTTTTGATTTTGAAAACCACAACCTCCGTTTGCTGGGCCTGTTTTGTGTGGGGAGCCCATCCCGGGTGTCACACACACCCGCTGCCGAGCTAACCCCCTCACAGTTGGTGGAGAACCAGTGGCAGTTTTTTTTAAGCCAGCATGGAGGAGATACTGAAACAGCTGGCTCTAGCAAATGCCAATCAACAGCAGACAAATGCAGGTTTGCAAAGGAGCCTTGCAGCCCAGCAGCAAGCTCATCAACAAGCCCAGCAGCAATCTGAGGCCCGCTTCATAGACCTGTTACAGAAGCAAGAGCAGAGACTACAACAAATGGAATCAGTAATGCAGCAACGTCCGCAGACCAGTGAGGAAAGCCGTCCCACTAATACCGCGTCCTTTGGGGTGAGTCGTTTATTGACAAAAATGACTGGAGAGGATGATCCAGAGGTATTTTTGACCACATTTGAAAGGACTGCTGAAAGAGAAAAGTGGCCTGAGGAGCAGTGGGCTGGACTGGTGGCTCCTCTGTTAACTGGTGAATCGCAGAAGGCTTACTATGACCTAGAGCCTGACCAAGCAAAAGACTATGTGATGCTAAAAGCTGAAATATTGGCAAGGCTGGGTGTCACCCAGGCTGTCCGGGCTCAGCGTGTGCATAACTGGACTTTCCAGCTTGGAAAACCCCCCAGGTCTCAAATGTATGATCTCATTCACCTGAGCAGAAAGTGGCTACAGGCAGAGACTTTGTCCGCACCAAAGATTGTGGAACGTGTTGTAATGGATCGGTTTTTGAGAGCTCTTCCTACTGCCATCCAAAAGTGGGTAAGCCATGGAGACCCAGAGACGGCCGATGGTCTTGTGGATCGTGTGGAGAAATACTTGGCTACAGAGAACCTGACGGCCTCTTCCAGAGACACTCGGACTTTCCACCCTAAGACCAGACCATCCCCAGGGGCGGATAAGAGGATTCCAAGGGGTAAGGGTGGAGAGAGTGAGAGGGTGGGAGCTCTACCCCAAGTTTGGCGAGAACAGCCTGGGAAATCAGCGGCTCAAGAGGCGGCAAGAAGGATCGTTTGCTACCGCTGCCGGCAAGCGGGACATATTGCAGCCAATTGCCCGGTTGTGGAGGAACCCATGCAATGTGACTTTCTGACGGACAGACGTCAGTCGCTGTGTGCGACAGTCGCATGCACTGCCATTCGAGGAACTGAGAAACATTTATGCAAAATGTGTGTTAATGGTAGAAATGTTGTGGTATTGCTGGATTCAGGTAGCCTTGTGACCCTGATAAAGGCTGAGTTAGTTAAAACAGAGGTCTCTGGGAATAGCAAGGTAGCTGTTATTTGTGTGCATGGGGACACCCGAGAGTATCCAGTGACTACAGTGTGTTTCGAGACCCCCAAAGGTACCCTCTCTCATCCAGTGGGCTTAGTATCTCAGTTACCGTATGACGCCATTGTGGGAAGGGATTTTCCGAAGTTCTGGGAACTGTGGGATGATCCTGAGCCCCTCACTGGTGCCCCTATGTACCAGGAATGTGATAGCCAGAACTCCCCTGAGAGTGGTGAGGACTCTCCGGAATTTCCCTTATCAGTATTGGCAGGGGAGACTCAAGAAACTGGAGAGGAGCCCACCTCCTCAGACGAAAACCTACCGTCTGTGGAGTTTTCTGATCTTGAGGTTCACAGGGAAAACTTTGCCACAGAACAGTTGAAAGACCCCGCCCTAATAAAGGCACGGGAAAACGTAGTGAAAATAGATGGTGAGTTAGTGAACCCAGATAATACCTGCACTTACCCATACTTCAGCGTAGAGAAGGACCTACTGTATCGGGTGGCAAAAAGGGCAGAAGAAACCGTTGAGCAGCTTGTGGTGCCCAAATCTTACAGGAAGTTGGTGTTGGAGTTGGCCCATGGGCACATTCTTGGAGGTCATCTGGGGACAGAGAAAACCCGAGAGAGGGTATTACAGAGATTCTATTGGCCGGGGGTGATGAAGGACGTAGAAAATTATTGTTCCTCCTGCCCTGTGTGTCAGAGGTTGGCCCCGATGCCACATTTCCGTAGCCCGCTGGTCCCTCTACCCATCATTGAGGTCCCGTTTGAGAGGATCGCCATGGATTTGGTAGGTCCTATAATCAAGTCCGCTAGGGGGCACCAGTACATATTAGTTATAATGGACTATGCCACCCGTTATCCAGAAGCGATCCCTCTCCGAAATACCTCGGCCAAAACCATAGCCAAAGAGCTATCTCTTGTTTTTAGCCGGGTGGGTATTTGTAAAGAACTGCTTACGGACCAAGGTACACCCTTTATGTCCCGGGTTATGAAAGAGCTGTGTAAATTGTTCAAAGTGACGCAATTGCGTACGTCTGTGTATCACCCCCAAACCGATGGGCTGGTTGAAAGATTCAACAAAACCCTAAAACAAATGTTGAAGAAAGTGGTGGATAGAGATGGAAAGGATTGGGACTGTTTACTTCCTTATTTGATGTTTGCTATTAGGGAGGTGCCCCAATCCTCTACGGGATTCTCCCCCTTTGAGTTACTGTATGGGAGACACCCAAGAGGGCTGTTGGATATTGCCAAGGAAACTTGGGAAAGTGAGAGTTCTCCCCACAGGAGTGTGATTGAGCATGTCGCCCTGATGCAAGATCGAATTGCACAGGTAATGCCCATCGTGAAGGAACATTTGGCCCAAGCGCAGTTGGCACAGCAGAGAGTGTACAACCGTGGAGCCAAGACCCGTACCTTTTCCCCGGGGGATAGGATATTGGTACTTGTCCCTACGGTTGAAAGTAAATTCCTTGCCAAATGGCAAGGCCCCTACGAGATAATGGAAAAAGTGAGCGAAGTGAATTACAAGGTCAGACAACCAGGAAGGCGAAAGCCCGAACAGATCTATCACGTTAATCTGTTGAAAGCCTGGAGGGATAGAGAGTCCCTAGTCGCAGACACTTGGTCACCAGCTCAAACTGGTTGCGTGATTCCTGAGGTTGGAATAGCAGCCACCTTGTCACAACCCCAACAACAGGAGGTTAAGGAGTTTGTGCTTCGCAACAAGGAGGTATTCTCTGAGCTGCCGGGACAAACATCTGGGGTAGAGCATGACATCATTACCCCGCCCGGTGAAAGGGTGAAGTTAAAACCCTATCGGATCCCAGAGGCTCGACGGGAGGCAATACGGGAGGAAGTACAGAAAATGCTGAACTTAGGGGTGATAGAGGAGTCCCAAAGTGATTGGTCTAGTCCCATCGTGTTGGTGCCTAAACCGGATGGGAGCTGGCGATTTTGTAACGATTTTCGTCAGTTGAACAAAGTTACAAAATTTGACACCTACCCCATGCCACGTATAGATGAGTTGATCGACCGGCTGGGAACAGCCCGATACATGACGACTCTTGACCTCACAAAAGGGTATTGGCAAATCCCCCTGGCCAAGTCGGCCAAAGAGAAAACCGCATTTGTAACCCCAGACGGGGCGTTCCAATATAAAAGAATGCCGTTCGGGTTACAGAATGCGCCGGCCACATTCCAGCGGAAAATGGACCAGATGCTGAGGCCCCATCGGAAGTATGCTGCGGCTTACCTGGATGACGTAATTGTCCATAGCACAGATTGGGCCTCACATCTGCCAAAAGTGCAAGCAGTCCTGGACTCTGTTCGGGAAGCGGGGTTTACGGCTAACCCCAAGAAGTGTACCATTGGGCAGGAGGAGGCCAAATATCTTGGGTACACCATTGGGAGGGGAGTAATAAAACCCCAACTCAACAAAGTCGAGGCCATCCAGAGTTGGCCACGTCCCAACAGCAAGAAGCAGGTACGAGCCTTTCTGGGAATCGCTGGGTATTATCGGCGATTCATTCCCCACTTTGCTTCTAAGGCTGTGCCCCTAACCAACCTGACGAAGGGGAAAGGGTCGGTCATGATTAAATGGACCCCCGAGGCTGAGGCAGCATTCCAATTCTTGAAACAAGCCTTATGTAGCCAGCCAGTGTTGTACTCACCCGACTTCTCTAAAGACTTTGTCGTACAAAGTGATGCGTCAGATGTGGGGTTAGGAGCAGTATTGTCCCAGGTCTGGAACGGGGAAGAGCACCCAGTCATTTACCTCAGCAGGAAGTTGAAGTCCCATGAGGTAAATTACGCCACCGTTGAAAAGGAGTGTTTAGCGGTGAAGTGGGCTCTAGATTCCCTTCGGTACTACCTGCTAGGTAGGCACTTTGACATGGTTACGGATCACGCTCCGTTAAAGTGGATGGCTCAAAACAAGGAAACAAATAGAAGAGTGAATAGGTGGTTCCTGGCCCTCCAGGAATTCAACTTCACAGTAAAGCATCGCCCTGGCGTTCAAATGGGGAATGTGGATGCTTTGTCTCGAGTACATGAATGCCTGATTGCTGGTGTTCCAACCCCGAGGTTAAAACAAGAGGGGGGGGGTATGTGACAGCAGGAAGGTAAAGTCACCTGGTTGCATCCAGGGGGGTAGATATATTTCGCCCAGATTCAGGCTTTACGCCGACTTATACAACTAGGTGGAGAGTTGTATAAGGCTAGTGGGCTCATGGATGACTCATACCTCTAGGGAGAGGGCTGGGCGTCGTGCAGACAGGGAGTTGATGAGACCAGCTGAAGCTTGTCAGCTCATTTAGGCCTCTATAAGAACTCCCAGCTTCATTAGATGTTAGCTCATGCCTGGAACCAGACCTGTGTGGACTGTCTAGGGAGAGTGAACCCCTGTGCGGTGAGAAAAAGCCTGTGTGGCTATTTGCTTGGACATTTAAAACCAGGGACTTAGGGACTAGGACAGCACTAGGCTGATCCCAGTTGTTAGTTAGGAAACCTGTATGTTTAGTCAGAGGTCAACTTGACCAGGATTTATTTTGGTTATGTTTCTTTTGCTTTGCTGTGTTTTGTCACTGTAAATAGAAAATAAACCGCACCTTTTTTGATTTTGAAAACCACAACCTCCGTTTGCTGGGCCTGTTTTGTGTGGGGAGCCCATCCCGGGGGTCACACACACCCGCTGCCGAGCTAACCCCCTCACAATATATATATATACAGATTATACTGCAGCTAGCAGAATCAACTGCCTGCTGTGGTATTAGTATGAACACACCAGCAATTGTCTTCAGTGAGTTTTAGGTGCACACTGTGCAGAGGACACAGTACTCTAACTTAAAATACTTGCAGCTCCCTGTCTGTGGTATTTGTATGAGAACACCAGCAATTGTATTGAGGTAAGCTTTAGGTGCAAAATACTGCAGCTCCCTGCAGAGGAAGAGATCGATAGCTTCCTGCAAGATTTTGAACGGCAATGCAAGCTGTACCAAGTACCCCAGACAGGCTGGGTACGGATCTTAGCTGGTAAGCTATCAGGCCGTGCAGCAGTGCCCCTGGACGACGTCATCTGTGACGAAACAACGAAGGGAGGAGCGGCATGCTGACATCACCGACATACCAACAAGTCCCGGAAGGAACGGGCTGGGCTGTCTTAGCCAATCGGCTAATTTATACTACACGCCTATATACTTGCGATTTATGTAAGTGCATTACTTTTTATATTAAACTTGTTTTATCAGATTCACGCTATGGTGGCTTTTTTCCTTATGCACTATAACATTGTGATATGTGGAGAGGAGTGGCATAGAATCCGGGAGAAAAGCTGACATTGATTATTCACCTAGAGACCCTGGCAGGGGAATAGCCATCTGTTTGTATTGATCTCTGAAGGGATCAACAGTTTTGGTAAGCGGCAGTAAGAACTGGTGGTGGTGGAATCTCTCTCTATCAAGTGTATGGCACTTTTCATTGGGTGTTTTTATGTTTGAAGTCACCAAATAGCTGAACAAGAAGATCCTCATCCACACTTCATTGTTGCTTTGGTTTTCAGGACTTTATAGTTTGAAAAAAAAATTTTTTTTTTCTTCACAATACAGGACTTTGCCCTCTTGCTGAATGTGATGTAGGTGTCTGGCAATTAGTCAGGACCTCTAATCATATATAGTTGTCATCTCTTGGCAATAGAGACTGAGCTCTGTATACCATTTTTTTAAACAATAGTGGTGTAAACAAATATTTTCATGATTTGCGCAGCTTTATTATTTTTCTAAGCTTTAGGTGCACACCGTACAAAGGACACTAAATGAAAATACTGCAGCTCCCTGCCTGTTTTCGTATGAGAACACCAGCAATTGTATTCAAGTAAGCTTTAGGTGCACACTGTGCAAAAAACACTAAATCAAAATACTGCAGCTCCCTGCCCCTATTAGTATGAGAACACCAGCAATTGTATTCAGGTAAGCTTTAGATGCACACCGTACAAAGGACACTAAATCAAAATACTGCAGCTCCCTGCCTGTATTAGTATGAGAACACCAGCAATTGTATTCAGGTAAGCTTTAGGTGCACACTGTACAAAGGACACTAAATCAAAATACTGCAGCTCCCTGCCTGTATTAGTATGAGAACACCAGCAATTGTATTCAGGTAAGCTTTAGGTGCACACTGTGCAAAGGACACTAAATCAAAATCCTGCAGCTCCCTGCCTGTATTAGTATGAGAAAACCAGCAATTGTATTCAGGTAAGCTTTAGGTGCCTATTGTGCAAAGGACACTAAACCAAAATACTGCAGCTCCCAGCCTGTTTTAGTATGAGAGCACCAGCAATTGTATTCAGGTAAGTTTAGGTACACACTGTGCAAAGGACACAAAATGAAAATACTGCAGCTCCCTGCCTGCATTAGTATGAGAACACAAGCAATTGTATTCAGGTAAGCTTTAGGTATACACTGTGCAAAGGACACTAAATCAAAATACTGCAGCTCCCTGCCTGTTTTCGTATGAAAAAAACAGCAATTGTATTCAAGTAAGCTTTAGGTGCACACTGTGCAAAAAACACTAAATGAAAATACTGCAGCTCCCTGCCTGTATTAGTATGAGAACACCAGCAATTGTATTCAGGTAAGCTTAAGTTGCACACTGTGCAAAGAACACTAAATGAAAATACTGCAGCTCACTGCCTGAATTATTATTAGAACATAAACAATTGTATTCTTGTAAGCTTTAGGTGCACACTGTGCAAAAAACACTAAATGAAAATACTGCAGCTCCCTGCCTGTATTAGTATGAGAACACCAGCAATTGTATTCAGGTAAGCTTTAGGTGCACACTGTGCAAAGGACACGAAATCAAAATACTACAGCTCCCTGCCTGTTTTAGTATTAGAACACCAGCAATTGTATTCAGGTAAGCTTTAGGTGCACACTGTGCAAAGGACACTAAATCAAAATACTGAAGCTCCCTGCCTGTATTAGTATGAGAACACCAGAAATTGTATTCAGGTAAGCTTTAATGGCACACTGTGCAAAGGACACTAAAACAAAATACTGCAGCTCCCTGCCTGTATTAGTATGAGAACACCAGCAATTGTATTCAGGTAAGGTTTAGGTGCACACTGTGCAAATGACCATAAATGAAAATACTGCAGCTCCCTGACTGTATTAGTATGAGAACACCAGCAATTGTATTGAGGTAAGCTTTAGGTGTACACTGTGCAAAGGACACTAAATGAAAATACTGCAGCTCCCTGCCAGTATTAGTATGAGAACACCAGCAATTGTATTCAGGTAAGCTTTAGGTGCACACTGTGCAAAGGACACTAAAACAAAATACTGCAGCTCCCTACCTGTATTAGTATGAGAACACCAGCAATTGTATTCAGGTAAGCTTAAGTTGCACATTGTGCAAAGGACACTAAATGAAAATACTGCAGCTCACTGCCTGTATTAATATTAGAACATAAACAATTGTATTCTGGTAAGCTTTAGGTGCACACTGTGCAAAGGACACTAAATGAAAATACTGCAGCTCCCTGCCTGTATTAGTATGAGAACACCAGCAATTGTATTCAGGTAAGCTTTAGGTGCACACTGTGCAAAGGACACTAAAACAAAATACTGCAGATCCCTGCCTGTATTAGTATTAGAACACCAGCAATTGTATTCAGGTAAGCTTTAGGTGCACACTGTGCAAAGGACACTAAACCAAAATACTGCAGCTCACTGCCTGTATTAGTATGAGAACACCAGCAATTGTATTCAGGTAAGCTTTAGGTGCACACTGTGCAAAGGACACTGCAGCTCCCTGCCTGTATTAGTATGAGAACACCAGCAATTGTATTCAGGTAAGCTTTAGGTGCACACTGTGCAAAGGACACTAAATGAAAATGAAAATGAAATACTGCAGCTCCCTGCCAGTATTAGTATGAGAACACCAGAAATTGTATTCAGGTAAGCTTTAGGTGCACACTGTGCAAAGGACACTAAATCAAAATACTGCAGCTCCCTGACTGTATTAGTATGAGAACACCAGCAATTATATTCAGGTAAGCTTAAGTTGCACACTGTGCAAAGGACACTAAATGTAAATACTGCAGCTCACTGCCTGTATTAGTATGAGAACACCAGCAATTGTATTCAGGTAAGCTTTAGGTGCACACTGTGCAAAGGACACTAAATCAAAATACTGCAGCTCCCTGCCTGTATTAGTATGAGAACACCAGCAATTGTATTCAGGTAAGCTTTAGGTGCACACTGTGCAAAGGACACTAAAACAAAATACTGCAGCTCCCTGCCTGTATTAGTATGAGAACACCAGCAATTGTATTCAGGTAAGCTTTAGGTGCACACTGTGTAAAGGACACTAAATAAAAATAATGCAGCTCCCTGCCTGTATTAGTATGAGAACACCAGCAATTGTATTCAGGTAAGCTTTAGGTGCACACTGTGCAAAGGACACTAAATCAAAATACTGCAGCTCCCTGCCTGTATTAGTATGAGAACACCAGCAATTGTATTCAGGTAAGCTTTAGGTGCACACTGTGCAAAGGACACTAAATCAAAATACTGCAGCTCCCTGCCTGTATTAGTATGAGAACACCAGCAATTATATTCAGGTAAGCTTAAGTTGCACACTGTGCAAAGGACACTAAATGAAAATACTGCAGCTCACTGTCTGTATTAGTATGAGAACACCAGCAATTGTATTCAGGTAAGCTTTAGGTGCACACTGTGCAAAGGACACTAAATCAAAATACTGCAGCTCCCTGCCTGTATTAGTATTAGAACACCAGCAAATTGTATTCAGGTAAGCTTTAGGTGCACACTGTGCAAAGGACACTAAAACAAAATACTGCAGCTCCCTGCCTGTATTAGTATGAGAACACCAACAATTGTATTCAGGTAAGCTTTAGGTGCACACTGTGTAAAGGACACTAAATGAAAATAATGCAGCTCCCTGCCTGTATTAGTATAAGAACACCAGCAATTGTATTCAGGTAAGCTTTAGGTGCACAATGTGAAAAGGATACTAAAACAAAATACTGCAGCTCCCTGCCTGTATTAGTATGAGAACACCAGCAATTGTATTCAGGTAAGCTTTAGGTGCACACTGTGCAAGGGACACTAAATCAAAATACTGCAGCTCCCTGCCTGTATTTGTATGAGAACACCAGCAATTGTATGCAGGTAAGTTTTAGGTGCACACTGTGCAAAGGACACTAAATGAAAATACTGCAGCTCACTGCCTGTATTAGTATGAGAACACCAGCAATTGTATTCAGGTAAGCTTTAGGTGCACACTGTGCAAAGGACACTAAAACAAAATACTGCAGCTCCCTACCTGTATTAGTATGAGAACACCAGCAATTATATTCAGGTAAGCTTAAGTTGCACACTGTGCAAAGGACACTAAATGTAAATACTGCAGCTCACTGCCTGTATTAGTATGAGAACACCAGCAATTGTATTCAGGTAAGCTTTAGGTGCACACTGTGCAAAGGACACTAAATGAAAAAACTTCAGCTCACTGCCTGTATTAATATTAGAACATAAACAATTGTATTCTGGTAAGCTTTAGGTGCACACTGTGCAAAGGACACTAAATCAAAATACTGCAGCTCCCTACCTGTATTAGTATGAGAACACCAGCAATTGTATTCAGGTAAGCTTTAGGTGCACACTGTGCAAAGGACACTAAATCAAAATACTGCAGCTCCCTGCCTGTATTAGTATGAGAACACCAGCAATTGTATTCAGGTAAGCTTTAGGTACACACTGTGCAAAGGACACTAAATCAAAATACTGCAGCTCCCTGCCTGTATTAGTATGAGAACACCAGCAATTATATTCAGGTAAGCTTAAGTTGCACACTGTGCAAAGGACACTAAATGAAAATACTGCAGCTCACTGCCTGTATTAGTATGAGAACACCAGCAATTGTATTCAGGTAAGCTTTAGGTGCACACTGTGCAAAGGACACTAAATCAAAATACTGCAGCTCCCTGCCTGTATTAGTATTAGAACACCAGCAATTGTATTCAGGTAAGCTTTAGGTGCACACTGTGCAAATGACACTAAAACAAAATACTGCAGCTCCCTGCCTGTATTAGTATGAGAACACCAACAATTGTATTCAGGTAAGCTTTAGGTGCACACTGTGTAAAGGACACTAAATGAAAATAATGCAGCTCCCTGCCTGTATTAGTATAAGAACACCAGCAATTGTATTCAGGTAAGCTTTAGGTGCACAATGTGAAAAGGACACTAAAACAAAATACTGCAGCTCCCTGCCTGTATTAGTATGAGAACACCAGCAATTGTATTCAGGTAAGCTTTAGGTGCACACTGTGCAAGGGACACTAAATCAAAATACTGCAGCTCCCTGCCTGTATTTGTATGAGAACACCAGCAATTGTATGCAGGTAAGTTTTAGGTGCACACTGTGCAAAGGACACTAAATGAAAATACTGCAGCACACTGCCTGTATTAATATTAGAACATAAACAATTGTATTCTGGTAAGCTTTAGGTGCACACTGTGCAAAGGACACTAAATGAAAATACTGCAGCTCCCTGCCTGTATTAGTATGAGAACACCAGCAATTGTATTCAGGTAAGCTTTAGGTGCACACTGTGCAAAGGACACTAAAACAAAACACTGTAGCTCCCTGCCTGTATTAGTATGAGAACACCAGCAATTGTATTCAGGTAAGCTTTAGGTGCACACTGTGTAAAGGACACTAAATCAAAATACTGCAGCTCCCTGCCTGTATTAGTATGAGAACACCAGCAATTGTATTCAGGTAAGCTTTAGGTGCACACTGTGCAAAGGACACTAAATCAAAATACTGCAGTTCCCTGCCTGTATTAGTATTAGAACACCAGCAATTGTATTCAGGTAAGCTTTAGGTGCACACTTTGCAAAGAACACTAAATGAAAATACTGCAGCTCCCTGCCTGTATTAGTATGAGAACACCAGCAATTGTATTCAGGTAAGCTTTAGGTGCACACTGTGCAAAGGACACTAAATCAAAATACTGCAGCTCCCTGCTTGTATTAGTATGAGAACACCAGCAATTGTATTCAGGTAAGATTTAGGTGCACACTGTGCAAAGGACACTAAATAAAAATACTGCAGCTCCCTGCCTGTATTAGTATTAGAACACCAGCAATTGTATTCAGGTAAGCTTTAGGTGCACACTGTGCAAAGGACACTAAATCAAAATACTGCAGCTCCCTGCCTGTATTAGTATGAGAACACCAGAAATTCTATTCAGGTAAGCTTTAGGTGCACACTGTGCAAAGGACACTAAAACAAAATACTGCAGCTCCCTGCCTGTATTAGTATGAGAACACCAGCAATTGTATTCAGGTAAGCTTTAGGTGCACACTGTACAAAGGACTCTAAATGAAAATACTGCAGCTCCCTGTCTGTATTAGTATGAGAACACCAGCAATTGTATTCAGGTAAGCTTTAGGTGCACACTGTGCAAAGGACACTAAAACAAAACACTGCAGCTCCCTGCCTGTATTAGTATGAGAACACCAGCAATTGTATTCAGGTAAGCTTTAGGTGCACACTGTGCAAAGGACACTAAATCAAAATACTGCAGCTCCCTGCCTGTATTAGTATGAGAACACCATCAATTGAATTCAGGTAAGCTTTAGGTGCACACTGTTCAAAGGACACTAAATCAAAATACTGCAGCTCCCTGCCTGTATTAGTATGAGAACACCAGCAATTGTATTCAGGTAAGCTTTAGGTGCACACTGTGCAAAGGACACTAAAACAAAATACTGCAGCTCCCTGCCTGTATTAGTATGAGAACACCAGCAATTGTATTCAGGTAAGCTTTAGGTGCACACTGTGTAAAGGACACTAAATAAAAATAATGCAGCTCCCTGCCTGTATTAGTATGAGAACACCAGCAATTGTATTCAGGTAAGCTTTAGGTGCACACTGTGCAAAGGACACTAAATAAAATACTACAGCTCCCTGCCTGTGTTAGTATGAGAACACTAGCAATTGTATTCAGGTAAGCTTTAGGTGCACACTGTGCAAAGGACACTAAAAGAAAATACTGCAGCTCCCTGCCTGTATTTGTATGAGAACACCAGCAATTGTTTTCAGGTAAGCTTTAGGTGCACACTGTGCAAATGACACTAAATGAAAATACTGCAGCTCCCTGACTGTATTAGTATGAGAACACCAGCAATTGTATTCAGGTAAGCTTTAGGTGCACACTGTGCAAAGGACACTAAATCAAAATACTGAAGCTCCCTACCTGTATTAGCATGAGAACACCAGCAATTGTATTCAGGTAAGCTTAAGTTGCACACTGTGCAAAGGACACTAAATGAAAATACTTCAGCTCACTGCCTGTATTAATATTAGAACATAAACAATTGTATTCTGGTAAGCTTTAGGTGCACACTGTGCAAAGGACACTAAATCAAAATACTGCAGCTCCCTACCTGTATTAGTATGAGAACACCAGCAATTGTATTCAGGTAAGCTTTAGGTGCACACTGTGCAAAGGACACTAAATCAAAATACTGCAGCTCCCTGCCTGTATTAGTATGAGAACGCCAGCAATTGTATTCAGGTAAGCTTTAGGTGCACACTGTGCAAAGGACACTAAATCAAAATACTGCAGCTCCCTGCCTGTATTAGTATGAGAACACCAGAAATTCTATTCAGGTAAGCTTTAGGTGCACACTGTGCAAAGGACACTAAAACAAAATACTGCAGCTCCCTGCCTGTATTAGTATGAGAACACCAGCAATTGTATTCAGGTAAGCTTTAGGTGCACACTGTACAAAGGACTCTAAATGAAAATACTGCAGCTCCCTGCCTGTATTAGTATGAGAACACCAGCAATTGTATTCAGGTAAGCTTTAGGTGCACACTGTGCAAAGGACACTAAAACAAAACACTGCAGCTCCCTGCCTGTATTAGTATGAGAACACCAGCAATTGTATTCAGGTAAGCTTTAGGTGCACACTGTGCAAAGGACACTAAATCAAAATACTGCAGCTCCCTGCCTGTATTAGTATGAGAACACCATCAATTGTATTCAGGTAAGCTTTAGGTGCACACTGTGCAAAGGACACTAAAACAAAATACTGCAGCTCCCTTCCTGTATTAGTATGAGAACACCAGCAATTGTATTCAGGTAAGCTTTAGGTGCACACTGTGTAAAGGACACTAAATAAAAATAATGCAGCTCCCTGCCTGTATTAGTATGAGAACACCAGCAATTGTATTCAGGTAAGCTTTAGGTGCACACTGTTCAAAGGACACTAAATCAAAATACTGCAGCTCCCTGCCTGTATTTGTATGAGAACACCAGCAATTGTATTCACGTAAGCTTTAGGTGCACACTGTGCAAAGGACACTAAAACAAAATACTGCAGCTCCCTGCCTGTATTAGTATGAGAACACCAGCAATTGTATTCAGGTAAGCTTTAGGTGCACACTGTGTAAAGGACACTAAATAAAAATAATGCAGCTCCCTGCCTGTATTAGTATGAGAACACCAGCAATTGTATTCAGGTAAGCTTTAGGTGCACACTGTGCAAAGGACACTAAATAAAATACTACAGCTCCTTGCCTGTGTTAGTATGAGAACACTAGCAATTGTATTCAGGTAAGCTTTAGGTGCACACTGTGCAAAGGACACTAAAAGAAATTACTGCAGCTCCCTGCCTGTATTTGTATGAGAACACCAGCAATTGTTTTCAGGTAAGCTTTAGGTGCACACTGTGCAAATGACACTAAATGAAAATACTGCAGCTCCCTGACTGTATTAGTATGAGAACACCAGCAATTGTATTCAGGTAAGCTTTAGGTGCACACTGTGCAAAGGACACTAAATCAAAATACTGAAGCTCCCTACCTGTATTAGCATGAGAACACCAGCAATTGTATTCAGGTAAGCTTAAGTTGCACACTGTGCAAAGGACACTAAATGAAAATACTTCAGCTCACTGCCTGTATTAATATTAGAACATAAACAATTGTATTCTGGTAAGCTTTAGGTTCACACTGTGCAAAGGACACTAAATCAAAATACTGCAGCTCCCTACCTGTATTAGTATGAGAACACCAGCAATTGTATTCAGGTAAGCTTTAGGTGCACACTGTGCAAAGGACACTAAATCAAAATACTGCAGCTCCCTGCCTGTATTTGTATGAGAACACCAGCAATTGTTTTCAGGTAAGCTTTAGGTGCACACTGTGCAAATGATACTAAATTAAAATACTGCAGCTCCCTGACTGTATTAGTATGAGAACACCAGCAATTGTATTCAGGTAAGCTTTAGGTGCACACTGTGCAAAGGACACTAAATCAAAATACTAAAGCTCCCTACCTGTATTAGCATGAGAACACCAGCAATTGTTTTCAGGTAAGCTTTAGGTGCACACTGTGCAAATGACACTAAATGAAAATACTGCAGCTCCCTGACTGTATTAGTATGAGAACACCAGCAATTGTATTCAGGTAAGCTTTAGGTGCACACTGTGCAAAGGACACTAAATCAAAATACTAAAGCTCCCTAAATGTATTAGCATGAGAACACCAGCAATTGTATTCAGGTAAGCTTTAGGTGCACACTGTGCAAAGGACACTAAATGAAAATACTTTAGCCCACTGCCTGTATTAATATTAGAACATAAACAATTGTATTCTGGTAAGCTTTAGGTGCACACTGTGCAAAGGACACTAAATCAAAATACTGCAGCTCCCTACCTGTATTAGTATGAGAACACCAGCAATTGTATTCAGGTAAGCTTTAGGTGCACACTGTGCAAAGGACACTAAATCAAAATACTGCAGCTCCCTGCCTGTATTAGTATGAGAACACCAGCAATTATATTCAGGTAAGCTTAAGTTGCACACTGTGCAAAGGACACTAAATCAAAATACTGCAGCTCCCTGCCTGTATTAGTATGAGAACACCAGCAATTGTATTCAAGTAAGCTTTAGGTGCACACTGTGCAAAAAACACTAAATGAAAATACTGCAGCTCCCTGCCTGTATTAGTATGAGAACACCAGCAATTGTATTCAGGTAAGCTTAAGTTGCACACTGTGCAAAGAACACTAAATGAAAATACTGCAGCTCACTGCCTGAATTATTATTAGAACATAAACAATTGTATTCTTGTAAGCTTTAGGTGCACACTGTGCAAAAAACACTAAATGAAAATACTGCAGCTCCCTGCCTGTATTAGTATGAGAACACCAGCAATTGTATTCAGGTAAGCTTTAGGTGCACACTGTGCAAAGGACACGAAATCAAAATACTACAGCTCCCTGCCTGTTTTAGTATTAGAACACCAGCAATTGTATTCAGGTAAGCTTTAGGTGCACACTGTGCAAAGGACACTAAATCAAAATACTGAAGCTCCCTGCCTGTATTAGTATGAGAACACCAGAAATTGTATTCAGGTAAGCTTTAATGGCACACTGTGCAAAGGACACTAAAACAAAATACTGCAGCTCCCTGCCTGTATTAGTATGAGAACACCAGCAATTGTATTCAGGTAAGGTTTAGGTGCACACTGTGCAAATGACCATAAATGAAAATACTGCAGCTCCCTGACTGTATTAGTATGAGAACACCAGCAATTGTATTGAGGTAAGCTTTAGGTGTACACTGTGCAAAGGACACTAAATGAAAATACTGCAGCTCCCTGCCAGTATTAGTATGAGAACACCAGCAATTGTATTCAGGTAAGCTTTAGGTGCACACTGTGCAAAGGACACTAAAACAAAATACTGCAGCTCCCTACCTGTATTAGTATGAGAACACCAGCAATTGTATTCAGGTAAGCTTAAGTTGCACATTGTGCAAAGGACACTAAATGAAAATACTGCAGCTCACTGCCTGTATTAATATTAGAACATAAACAATTGTATTCTGGTAAGCTTTAGGTGCACACTGTGCAAAGGACACTAAATGAAAATACTGCAGCTCCCTGCCTGTATTAGTATGAGAACACCAGCAATTGTATTCAGGTAAGCTTTAGGTGCACACTGTGCAAAGGACACTAAAACAAAATACTGCAGATCCCTGCCTGTATTAGTATTAGAACACCAGCAATTGTATTCAGGTAAGCTTTAGGTGCACACTGTGCAAAGGACACTAAACCAAAATACTGCAGCTCACTGCCTGTATTAGTATGAGAACACCAGCAATTGTATTCAGGTAAGCTTTAGGTGCACACTGTGCAAAGGACACTGCAGCTCCCTGCCTGTATTAGTATGAGAACACCAGCAATTGTATTCAGGTAAGCTTTAGGTGCACACTGTGCAAAGGACACTAAATGAAAATGAAAATGAAATACTGCAGCTCCCTGCCAGTATTAGTATGAGAACACCAGAAATTGTATTCAGGTAAGCTTTAGGTGCACACTGTGCAAAGGACACTAAATCAAAATACTGCAGCTCCCTGACTGTATTAGTATGAGAACACCAGCAATTATATTCAGGTAAGCTTAAGTTGCACACTGTGCAAAGGACACTAAATGTAAATACTGCAGCTCACTGCCTGTATTAGTATGAGAACACCAGCAATTGTATTCAGGTAAGCTTTAGGTGCACACTGTGCAAAGGACACTAAATCAAAATACTGCAGCTCCCTGCCTGTATTAGTATGAGAACACCAGCAATTGTATTCAGGTAAGCTTTAGGTGCACACTGTGCAAAGGACACTAAAACAAAATACTGCAGCTCCCTGCCTGTATTAGTATGAGAACACCAGCAATTGTATTCAGGTAAGCTTTAGGTGCACACTGTGTAAAGGACACTAAATAAAAATAATGCAGCTCCCTGCCTGTATTAGTATGAGAACACCAGCAATTGTATTCAGGTAAGCTTTAGGTGCACACTGTGCAAAGGACACTAAATCAAAATACTGCAGCTCCCTGCCTGTATTAGTATGAGAACACCAGCAATTGTATTCAGGTAAGCTTTAGGTGCACACTGTGCAAAGGACACTAAATCAAAATACTGCAGCTCCCTGCCTGTATTAGTATGAGAACACCAGCAATTATATTCAGGTAAGCTTAAGTTGCACACTGTGCAAAGGACACTAAATGAAAATACTGCAGCTCACTGTCTGTATTAGTATGAGAACACCAGCAATTGTATTCAGGTAAGCTTTAGGTGCACACTGTGCAAAGGACACTAAATCAAAATACTGCAGCTCCCTGCCTGTATTAGTATTAGAACACCAGCAAATTGTATTCAGGTAAGCTTTAGGTGCACACTGTGCAAAGGACACTAAAACAAAATACTGCAGCTCCCTGCCTGTATTAGTATGAGAACACCAACAATTGTATTCAGGTAAGCTTTAGGTGCACACTGTGTAAAGGACACTAAATGAAAATAATGCAGCTCCCTGCCTGTATTAGTATAAGAACACCAGCAATTGTATTCAGGTAAGCTTTAGGTGCACAATGTGAAAAGGATACTAAAACAAAATACTGCAGCTCCCTGCCTGTATTAGTATGAGAACACCAGCAATTGTATTCAGGTAAGCTTTAGGTGCACACTGTGCAAGGGACACTAAATCAAAATACTGCAGCTCCCTGCCTGTATTTGTATGAGAACACCAGCAATTGTATGCAGGTAAGTTTTAGGTGCACACTGTGCAAAGGACACTAAATGAAAATACTGCAGCTCACTGCCTGTATTAGTATGAGAACACCAGCAATTGTATTCAGGTAAGCTTTAGGTGCACACTGTGCAAAGGACACTAAAACAAAATACTGCAGCTCCCTACCTGTATTAGTATGAGAACACCAGCAATTATATTCAGGTAAGCTTAAGTTGCACACTGTGCAAAGGACACTAAATGTAAATACTGCAGCTCACTGCCTGTATTAGTATGAGAACACCAGCAATTGTATTCAGGTAAGCTTTAGGTGCACACTGTGCAAAGGACACTAAATGAAAAAACTTCAGCTCACTGCCTGTATTAATATTAGAACATAAACAATTGTATTCTGGTAAGCTTTAGGTGCACACTGTGCAAAGGACACTAAATCAAAATACTGCAGCTCCCTACCTGTATTAGTATGAGAACACCAGCAATTGTATTCAGGTAAGCTTTAGGTGCACACTGTGCAAAGGACACTAAATCAAAATACTGCAGCTCCCTGCCTGTATTAGTATGAGAACACCAGCAATTGTATTCAGGTAAGCTTTAGGTACACACTGTGCAAAGGACACTAAATCAAAATACTGCAGCTCCCTGCCTGTATTAGTATGAGAACACCAGCAATTATATTCAGGTAAGCTTAAGTTGCACACTGTGCAAAGGACACTAAATGAAAATACTGCAGCTCACTGCCTGTATTAGTATGAGAACACCAGCAATTGTATTCAGGTAAGCTTTAGGTGCACACTGTGCAAAGGACACTAAATCAAAATACTGTAGCTCCCTGCCTGTATTAGTATTAGAACACCAGCAATTGTATTCAGGTAAGCTTTAGGTGCACACTGTGCAAATGACACTAAAACAAAATACTGCAGCTCCCTGCCTGTATTAGTATGAGAACACCAACAATTGTATTCAGGTAAGCTTTAGGTGCACACTGTGTAAAGGACACTAAATGAAAATAATGCAGCTCCCTGCCTGTATTAGTATAAGAACACCAGCAATTGTATTCAGGTAAGCTTTAGGTGCACAATGTGAAAAGGACACTAAAACAAAATACTGCAGCTCCCTGCCTGTATTAGTATGAGAACACCAGCAATTGTATTCAGGTAAGCTTTAGGTGCACACTGTGCAAGGGACACTAAATCAAAATACTGCAGCTCCCTGCCTGTATTTGTATGAGAACACCAGCAATTGTATGCAGGTAAGTTTTAGGTGCACACTGTGCAAAGGACACTAAATGAAAATACTGCAGCACACTGCCTGTATTAATATTAGAACATAAACAATTGTATTCTGGTAAGCTTTAGGTGCACACTGTGCAAAGGACACTAAATGAAAATACTGCAGCTCCCTGCCTGTATTAGTATGAGAACACCAGCAATTGTATTCAGGTAAGCTTTAGGTGCACACTGTGCAAAGGACACTAAAACAAAACACTGTAGCTCCCTGCCTGTATTAGTATGAGAACACCAGCAATTGTATTCAGGTAAGCTTTAGGTGCACACTGTGTAAAGGACACTAAATCAAAATACTGCAGCTCCCTGCCTGTATTAGTATGAGAACACCAGCAATTGTATTCAGGTAAGCTTTAGGTGCACACTGTGCAAAGGACACTAAATCAAAATACTGCAGTTCCCTGCCTGTATTAGTATTAGAACACCAGCAATTGTATTCAGGTAAGCTTTAGGTGCACACTTTGCAAAGAACACTAAATGAAAATACTGCAGCTCCCTGCCTGTATTAGTATGAGAACACCAGCAATTGTATTCAGGTAAGCTTTAGGTGCACACTGTGCAAAGGACACTAAATCAAAATACTGCAGCTCCCTGCTTGTATTAGTATGAGAACACCAGCAATTGTATTCAGGTAAGATTTAGGTGCACACTGTGCAAAGGACACTAAATAAAAATACTGCAGCTCCCTGCCTGTATTAGTATTAGAACACCAGCAATTGTATTCAGGTAAGCTTTAGGTGCACACTGTGCAAAGGACACTAAATCAAAATACTGCAGCTCCCTGCCTGTATTAGTATGAGAACACCAGAAATTCTATTCAGGTAAGCTTTAGGTGCACACTGTGCAAAGGACACTAAAACAAAATACTGCAGCTCCCTGCCTGTATTAGTATGAGAACACCAGCAATTGTATTCAGGTAAGCTTTAGGTGCACACTGTACAAAGGACTCTAAATGAAAATACTGCAGCTCCCTGTCTGTATTAGTATGAGAACACCAGCAATTGTATTCAGGTAAGCTTTAGGTGCACACTGTGCAAAGGACACTAAAACAAAACACTGCAGCTCCCTGCCTGTATTAGTATGAGAACACCAGCAATTGTATTCAGGTAAGCTTTAGGTGCACACTGTGCAAAGGACACTAAATCAAAATACTGCAGCTCCCTGCCTGTATTAGTATGAGAACACCATCAATTGAATTCAGGTAAGCTTTAGGTGCACACTGTTCAAAGGACACTAAATCAAAATACTGCAGCTCCCTGCCTGTATTAGTATGAGAACACCAGCAATTGTATTCAGGTAAGCTTTAGGTGCACACTGTGCAAAGGACACTAAAACAAAATACTGCAGCTCCCTGCCTGTATTAGTATGAGAACACCAGCAATTGTATTCAGGTAAGCTTTAGGTGCACACTGTGTAAAGGACACTAAATAAAAATAATGCAGCTCCCTGCCTGTATTAGTATGAGAACACCAGCAATTGTATTCAGGTAAGCTTTAGGTGCACACTGTGCAAAGGACACTAAATAAAATACTACAGCTCCCTGCCTGTGTTAGTATGAGAACACTAGCAATTGTATTCAGGTAAGCTTTAGGTGCACACTGTGCAAAGGACACTAAAAGAAAATACTGCAGCTCCCTGCCTGTATTTGTATGAGAACACCAGCAATTGTTTTCAGGTAAGCTTTAGGTGCACACTGTGCAAATGACACTAAATGAAAATACTGCAGCTCCCTGACTGTATTAGTATGAGAACACCAGCAATTGTATTCAGGTAAGCTTTAGGTGCACACTGTGCAAAGGACACTAAATCAAAATACTGAAGCTCCCTACCTGTATTAGCATGAGAACACCAGCAATTGTATTCAGGTAAGCTTAAGTTGCACACTGTGCAAAGGACACTAAATGAAAATACTTCAGCTCACTGCCTGTATTAATATTAGAACATAAACAATTGTATTCTGGTAAGCTTTAGGTGCACACTGTGCAAAGGACACTAAATCAAAATACTGCAGCTCCCTACCTGTATTAGTATGAGAACACCAGCAATTGTATTCAGGTAAGCTTTAGGTGCACACTGTGCAAAGGACACTAAATCAAAATACTGCAGCTCCCTGCCTGTATTAGTATGAGAACGCCAGCAATTGTATTCAGGTAAGCTTTAGGTGCACACTGTGCAAAGGACACTAAATCAAAATACTGCAGCTCCCTGCCTGTATTAGTATGAGAACACCAGAAATTCTATTCAGGTAAGCTTTAGGTGCACACTGTGCAAAGGACACTAAAACAAAATACTGCAGCTCCCTGCCTGTATTAGTATGAGAACACCAGCAATTGTATTCAGGTAAGCTTTAGGTGCACACTGTACAAAGGACTCTAAATGAAAATACTGCAGCTCCCTGCCTGTATTAGTATGAGAACACCAGCAATTGTATTCAGGTAAGCTTTAGGTGCACACTGTGCAAAGGACACTAAAACAAAACACTGCAGCTCCCTGCCTGTATTAGTATGAGAACACCAGCAATTGTATTCAGGTAAGCTTTAGGTGCACACTGTGCAAAGGACACTAAATCAAAATACTGCAGCTCCCTGCCTGTATTAGTATGAGAACACCATCAATTGTATTCAGGTAAGCTTTAGGTGCACACTGTGCAAAGGACACTAAAACAAAATACTGCAGCTCCCTGCCTGTATTAGTATGAGAACACCAGCAATTGTATTCAGGTAAGCTTTAGGTGCACACTGTGTAAAGGACACTAAATAAAAATAATGCAGCTCCCTGCCTGTATTAGTATGAGAACACCAGCAATTGTATTCAGGTAAGCTTTAGGTGCACACTGTTCAAAGGACACTAAATCAAAATACTGCAGCTCCCTGCCTGTATTTGTATGAGAACACCAGCAATTGTATTCACGTAAGCTTTAGGTGCACACTGTGCAAAGGACACTAAAACAAAATACTGCAGCTCCCTGCCTGTATTAGTATGAGAACACCAGCAATTGTATTCAGGTAAGCTTTAGGTGCACACTGTGTAAAGGACACTAAATAAAAATAATGCAGCTCCCTGCCTGTATTAGTATGAGAACACCAGCAATTGTATTCAGGTAAGCTTTAGGTGCACACTGTGCAAAGGACACTAAATAAAATACTACAGCTCCTTGCCTGTGTTAGTATGAGAACACTAGCAATTGTATTCAGGTAAGCTTTAGGTGCACACTGTGCAAAGGACACTAAAAGAAATTACTGCAGCTCCCTGCCTGTATTTGTATGAGAACACCAGCAATTGTTTTCAGGTAAGCTTTAGGTGCACACTGTGCAAATGACACTAAATGAAAATACTGCAGCTCCCTGACTGTATTAGTATGAGAACACCAGCAATTGTATTCAGGTAAGCTTTAGGTGCACACTGTGCAAAGGACACTAAATCAAAATACTGAAGCTCCCTACCTGTATTAGCATGAGAACACCAGCAATTGTATTCAGGTAAGCTTAAGTTGCACACTGTGCAAAGGACACTAAATGAAAATACTTCAGCTCACTGCCTGTATTAATATTAGAACATAAACAATTGTATTCTGGTAAGCTTTAGGTTCACACTGTGCAAAGGACACTAAATCAAAATACTGCAGCTCCCTACCTGTATTAGTATGAGAACACCAGCAATTGTATTCAGGTAAGCTTTAGGTGCACACTGTGCAAAGGACACTAAATCAAAATACTGCAGCTCCCTGCCTGTATTTGTATGAGAACACCAGCAATTGTTTTCAGGTAAGCTTTAGGTGCACACTGTGCAAATGATACTAAATTAAAATACTGCAGCTCCCTGACTGTATTAGTATGAGAACACCAGCAATTGTATTCAGGTAAGCTTTAGGTGCACACTGTGCAAAGGACACTAAATCAAAATACTAAAGCTCCCTACCTGTATTAGCATGAGAACACCAGCAATTGTTTTCAGGTAAGCTTTAGGTGCACACTGTGCAAATGACACTAAATGAAAATACTGCAGCTCCCTGACTGTATTAGTATGAGAACACCAGCAATTGTATTCAGGTAAGCTTTAGGTGCACACTGTGCAAAGGACACTAAATCAAAATACTAAAGCTCCCTACCTGTATTAGCATGAGAACACCAGCAATTGTATTCAGGTAAGCTTTAGGTGCACACTGTGCAAAGGACACTAAATGAAAATACTTTAGCCCACTGCCTGTATTAATATTAGAACATAAACAATTGTATTCTGGTAAGCTTTAGGTGCACACTGTGCAAAGGACACTAAATCAAAATACTGCAGCTCCCTACCTGTATTAGTATGAGAACACCAGCAATTGTATTCAGGTAAGCTTTAGGTGCACACTGTGCAAAGGACACTAAATCAAAATACTGCAGCTCCCTGCCTGTATTAGTATGAGAACACCAGCAATTATATTCAGGTAAGCTTAAGTTGCACACTGTGCAAAGGACACTAAATGAAAATACTGCAGCTCACTGTCTGTATTAGTATGAGAACACCAGCAATTGTATTCAGGTAAGCTTTAGGTGCACACTGTGCAAAGGACACTAAATCAAAATACTGCAGCTCCCTGCCTGTATTAGTATTAGAACACCAGCAATTGTATTCAGGTAAGCTTTAGGTGCACACTGTGCAAAGGACACTAAAACAAAATACTGCAGCTCCCTGCCTGTATTAGTATGAGAACACCAACAATTGTATTCAGGTAAGCTTTAGGTGCACACTGTGTAAAGGACACTAAATGAAAATAATGCAGCTCCCTGCCTGTATTAGTATAAGAACACCAGCAATTGTATTCAGGTAAGCTTTAGGTGCTGTGAGGGGGTTAGCTCGGCAGCGGGTGTGTGTGACCCCCGGGATGGGCTCCCCACACAAAACAGGCCCAGCAAACGGAGGTTGTGGTTTTCAAAATCAAAAAGGTGCGGTTTATTTTCTATTTACAGTGACAAAACACAGCAAAGCAAAAGAAACATAACCAAAATAAATCCTGGTCAAGTTGACCTCTGACTAAACATACAGGTTTCCTAACTAACAACTGGGATCAGCCTAGTGCTGTCCTAGTCCCTAAGTCCCTGGTTTAGTAAAAGTCCAAACAAATAGCCACACAGGCTTTGCCTCACCGCACAGGGGTTCACTCTCCCTAGACAGTCCACACAGGTCTGGTTCCAGGCATGAGCTAACATCTAATGAAGCTGGGAGTTCTTATAGAGGCCTAAATGAGCTGACAAGGTTCAGCTGGTCTCCTCATCTCTGTCTGCACGACGCCCCACACTCTCCCTAGAGGTATGAGTCATCCATGAGCCCACTAGCCTTAGCTGGGCCTATACAACTCTCCACCTAGTTGTATAAGTCAGCGTAAAGCCTGAATCTGGGCGAAATATATCTACCCCCCTGGATGCAACCAGGTGACTTTACCTTCCTGCTGTCACATACCCCCCCCTCTTGTTTTAACCTCGGGGTTGGAACACCAGCAATCAGGCATTCATGTACTCGAGACAAAGCATCCACATTCCCCATTTGAACGCCAGGGCGATGCTTTACTGTGAAGTTGAATTCCTGGAGGGCCAGGAACCACCTATTCACTCTTCTATTTGTTTCCTTGTTTTGAGCCATCCACTTTAACGGAGCGTGATCCGTAACCATGTCAAAGTGCCTACCTAGCAGGTAGTACCGAAGGGAATCTAGAGCCCACTTCACCGCTAAACACTCCTTTTCAACGGTGGCGTAATTTACCTCATGGGACTTCAATTTCCTGCTGAGGTAAATGACTGGGTGCTCTTCCCCGTTCCAGACCTGGGACAATACTGCTCCTAACCCCACATCTGACGCATCACTTTGTACGACAAAGTCTTTAGAGAAGTCGGGTGAGTACAACACTGGCTGGCTACATAAGGCTTGTTTCAAGAATTGGAATGCTGCCTCAGCCTCGGGGGTCCATTTAATCATGACCGACCCTTTCCCCTTCGTCAGGTTGGTTAGGGGCACAGCCTTAGAAGCAAAGTGGGGAATGAATCGCCGATAATACCCAGCGATTCCCAGAAAGGCTCGTACCTGCTTCTTGCTGTTGGGACGTGGCCAACTCTGGATGGCCTCGACTTTGTTGAGTTGGGGTTTTATTACTCCCCTCCCAATGGTGTACCCAAGATATTTGGCCTCCTCCTGCCCAATGGTACACTTCTTGGGGTTAGCCGTAAACCCCGCTTCCCGAACAGAGTCCAGGACTGCTTGCACTTTTGGCAGATGTGAGGCCCAATCTGTGCTATGGACAATTACGTCATCCAGGTAAGCCGCAGCATACTTCCGATGGGGCCTCAGCATCTGGTCCATTTTCCGCTGGAATGTGGCCGGCGCATTCTGTAACCCGAACGGCATTCTTTTATATTGGAACGCCCCGTCTGGGGTTACAAATGCGGTTTTCTCTTTGGCCGACTTGGCCAGGGGGATTTGCCAATACCCTTTTGTGAGGTCAAGAGTCGTCATGTATCGGGCTGTTCCCAGCCGGTCGATCAACTCATCTATACGTGGCATGGGGTAGGTGTCAAATTTTGTAACTTTGTTCAACTGACGAAAATCGTTACAAAATCGCCAGCTCCCATCCGGTTTAGGCACCAACACGATGGGACTAGACCAATCACTTTGGGACTCCTCTATCACCCCTAAGTTCAGCATTTTCTGTACTTCCTCCCGTATTGCCTCCCGTCGAGCCTCTGGGATCCGATAGGGTTTTAACTTCACCCTTTCACCGGGCGCGGTAATGATGTCATGCTCTACCCCAGATGTTTGTCCCGGCAGCTCAGAGAATACCTCCTTGTTGCGAAGCACAAACTCCTTAACCTCCTGTTGTTGGGGTTGTGACAAGGTGGCTGCTATTCCAACCTCAGGAATCACGCAACCAGTTTGAGCTGGTGACCAAGTGTCTGCGACTAGGGACTCTCTATCCCTCCAGGCTTTCAACAGATTAACGTGATAGATCTGTTCGGGCTTTCGCCTTCCTGGTTGTCTGACCTTGTAATTCACTTCGCTCACTTTTTCCATTATCTCGTAGGGGCCTTGCCATTTGGCAAGGAATTTACTTTCAACCGTAGGGACAAGTACCAATATCCTATCCCCCGGGGAAAAGGTACGGGTCTTGGCTCCACGGTTGTACACTCTCTGCTGTGCCAACTGCGCTTGGGCCAAATGTTCCTTCACGATGGGCATTACCTGTGCAATTCGATCTTGCATCAGGGCGACATGCTCAATCACACTCCTGTGGGGAGAACTCTCACTTTCCCAAGTTTCCTTGGCAATATCCAACAGCCCTCTTGGGTGTCTCCCATACAGTAACTCAAAGGGGGAGAATCCCGTAGAGGATTGGGGCACCTCCCTAATAGCAAACATCAAATAAGGAAGTAAACAGTCCCAATCCTTTCCATCTCTATCCACCACTTTCTTCAACATTTGTTTTAGGGTTTTGTTGAATCTTTCAACCAGCCCATCGGTTTGGGGGTGATACACAGACGTACGCAATTGCGTCACTTTGAACAATTTACACAGCTCTTTCATAACCCGGGACATAAAGGGTGTACCTTGGTCCGTAAGCAGTTCTTTACAAATACCCACCCGGCTAAAAACAAGAGATAGCTCTTTGGCTATGGTTTTGGCCGAGGTATTTCGGAGAGGGATCGCTTCTGGATAACGGGTGGCATAGTCCATTATAACTAATATGTACTGGTGCCCCCTAGCGGACTTGATTATAGGACCTACCAAATCCATGGCGATCCTCTCAAACGGGACCTCAATGATGGGTAGAGGGACCAGCGGGCTACGGAAATGTGGCATCGGGGCCAACCTCTGACACACAGGGCAGGAGGAACAATAATTTTCTACGTCCTTCATCACCCCCGGCCAATAGAATCTCTGTAATACCCTCTCTCGGGTTTTCTCTGTCCCCAGATGACCTCCAAGAATGTGCCCATGGGCCAACTCCAACACCAACTTCCTGTAAGGTTTGGGCACCACAAGCTGCTCAACGGTTTCTTCTGCCCTTTTTGCCACCCGATACAGTAGGTCCTTCTCTACGCTGAAGTATGGGTAAGTGCAGGTATTATCTGGGTTCACTAACTCGCCATCTATTTTCACTACGTTTTCCCGTGCCTTTATTAGGGCGGGGTCTTTCAACTGTTCTGTGGCAAAGTTTTCCCTGTGAACCTCAAGATCAGAAAACTCCACAGACGGTAGGTTTTCGTCTGAGGAGGTGGGCTCCTCTCCAGTTTCTTGAGTCTCCCCTGCCAATACTGATAAGGGAAATTCCGGAGAGTCCTCACCACTCTCAGGGGAGTTCTGGCTATCACATTCCTGGTACATAGGGGCACCAGTGAGGGGCTCAGGATCATCCCACAGTTCCCAGAACTTCGGAAAATCCCTTCCCACAATGGCGTCATGCGGTAACTGAGATACTAAGCCCACTGGATGAGAGAGGGTACCTTTGGGGGTCTCGAAACACACTGTAGTCACTGGATACTCTCGGGTGTCCCCATGCACACAAATAACAGCTACCTTGCTATTCCCAGAGACCTCTGTTTTAACTAACTCAGCCTTTATCAGGGTCACAAGGCTACCTGAATCCAGCAATACCACAACATTTCTACCATTAACACACATTTTGCATAAATGTTTCTCAGTTCCTCGAATGGCAGTGCATGCGACTGTCGCACACAGCGACTGACGTCTGCCCGTCAGAAAGTCACACTGCATGGGTTCCTCCACAACCGGGCAATTGGCTGCAATATGTCCCGCTTGCCGGCAGCGGTAGCAAACGATCCTTCTTGCCGCCTCTTGAGCCGCTGATTTCCCAGGCTGTTCTCGCCAAACTTGGGGTAGAGCTCCCACCCTCTCACTCTCTCCACCCTCACCCCTTGGAATCCTCTTATCCGCCCCTGGGGATGGTCTGGTCTTAGGGTGGAAAGTCCGAGTGTCTCTGGAAGAGGCCGTCAGGTTCTCTGTAGCCAAGTATTTCTCCACACGATCCACAAGACCATCGGCCGTCTCTGGGTCTCCATGGCTTACCCACTTTTGGATGGCAGTAGGAAGAGCTCTCAAAAACCGATCCATTACAACACGTTCCACAATCTTTGGTGCGGACAAAGTCTCTGGCTGTAGCCACTTTCTGCTCAGGTGAATGAGATCATACATTTGAGACCTGGGGGGTTTTCCAAGCTGGAAAGTCCAGTTATGCACACGCTGAGCCCGGACAGCCTGGGTGACACCCAGCCTTGCCAATATTTCAGCTTTTAGCATCACATAGTCTTTTGCTTGGTTAGGCTCTAGGTCATAGTAAGCTTTCTGCGATTCACCAGTTAACAGAGGAGCCACCAGTCCAGCCCACTGCTCCTCAGGCCACTTTTCTCTTTCAGCGGTCCTTTCAAATGTGGTCAAAAATACCTCTGGATCATCCTCTCCAGTCATTTTTGTCAATAAACGACTCACCCCAAAGGACGCGGTATTAGTGGGACGGCTTTCCTCACTGGTCTGCGGACGTTGCTGCATTACTGCTTCCATCTGTTGTTGTAGTCTCTGCTCTTGCTTCTGCAACAGGTCTATGAAGCGGGCCTCAGATTGCTGCTGGGCTCGTTGCTGAGCCTCCAGACTCTGTTGCAAAGTTGCGTTTGTCTGCTGCTGGGCTGCAAGGCTCTGTTGTTGAGCTGCAAGGCTCTTTTGCAAACCTGCATTTGTCTGCTGTTGATTGGCATTTGCTAGAGCCAGCTGCTTCAGTATCTCCTCCATGCTGGCTTAAAAAAAAACTGCCACTGGTTCTCCACCAACTGTGAGGGGGTTAGCTCGGCAGCGGGTGTGTGTGACCCCCGGGATGGGCTCCCCACACAAAACAGGCCCAGCAAACGGAGGTTGTGGTTTTCAAAATCAAAAAGGTGCGGTTTATTTTCTATTTACAGTGACAAAACACAGCAAAGCAAAAGAAACATAACCAAAATAAATCCTGGTCAAGTTGACCTCTGACTAAACATACAGGTTTCCTAACTAACAACTGGGATCAGCCTAGTGCTGTCCTAGTCCCTAAGTCCCTGGTTTAGTAAAAGTCCAAACAAATAGCCACACAGGCTTTGCCTCACCGCACAGGGGTTCACTCTCCCTAGACAGTCCACACAGGTCTGGTTCCAGGCATGAGCTAACATCTAATGAAGCTGGGAGTTCTTATAGAGGCCTAAATGAGCTGACAAGGTTCAGCTGGTCTCCTCATCTCTGTCTGCACGACGCCCCACACTCTCCCTAGAGGTATGAGTCATCCATGAGCCCACTAGCCTTAGCTGGGCCTATACAACTCTCCACCTAGTTGTATAAGTCAGCGTAACGCCTGAATCTGGGCGAAATATATCTACCCCCCTGGATGCAACCAGGTGACTTTACCTTCCTGCTGTCACAGTGCACAATGTGAAAAGGATACTAAAACAAAATACTGCAGCTCCCTGCCTGTATTAGTATGAGAACACCAGCAATTGTATTCAGGTAAGCTTTAGGTGCACACTGTGCAAGGGACACTAAATCAAAATACTGCAGCTCCCTGCCTGTATTAGTATGAGAACACCAGCAATTGTATTCAGGTAAGCTTTAGGTGCACACTGTGCAAAGGACACTAAAACAAAATACTGCAGCTCCCTACCTGTATTAGTATGAGAACACCAGCAATTATATTCAGGTAAGCTTAAGTTGCACACTGTGCAAAGGACACTAAATGTAAATACTGCAGCTCACTGCCTGTATTAGTATGAGAACACCAGCAATTGTATTCAGGTAAGCTTTAGGTGCACACTGTGCAAAGGACACTAAATGAAAATACTTCAGCTCACTGCCTGTATTAATATTAGAACATAAACAATTGTATTCTGGTAAGCTTTAGGTGCACACTGTGCAAAGGACACTAAATCAAAATACTGCAGCTCCCTTCCTGTATTAGTATGAGAACACCAGCAATTGTATTCAGGTAAGCTTTAGGTGCACACTGTGCAAAGGACACTAAATCAAAATACTGCAGCTCCCTGCCTGTATTAGTATGAGAACACCAGCAATTGTATTCAGGTAAGCTTTAGGTACACACTGTGCAAAGGACACTAAATCAAAATACTGCAGCTCCCTGCCTGTATTAGTATGAGAACACCAGCAATTATATTCAGGTAAGCTTAAGTTGCACACTGTGCAAAGGACACTAAATGAAAATACTGCAGCTCACTGCCTGTATTAGTATGAGAACACCAGCAATTGTATTCAGGTAAGCTTTAGGTGCACACTGTGCAAAGGACACTAAATCAAAATACTGCAGCTCCCTGCCTGTATTAGTATTAGAACACCAGCAATTGTATTCAGGTAAGCTTTAGGTGCACACTGTGCAAAGGACACTAAAACAAAATACTGCAGCTCCCTGCCTGTATTAGTATGAGAACACCAACAATTGTATTCAGGTAAGCTTTAGGTGCACACTGTGTAAAGGACACTAAATGAAAATAATGCAGCTCCCTGCCTGTATTAGTATAAGAACACCAGCAATTGTATTCAGGTAAGCTTTAGGTGCACAATGTGAAAAGGACACTAAAACAAAATACTGCAGCTCCCTGCCTGTATTAGTATGAGAACACCAGCAATTGTATTCAGGTAAGCTTTAGGTGCACACTGTGCAAGGGACACTAAATCAAAATACTGCAGCTCCCTGCCTGTATTTGTATGAGAACACCAGCAATTGTATGCAGGTAAGTTTTAGGTGCACACTGTGCAAAGGACACTAAATCAAAATACTACAGCTCCCTGCCTGTGTTAGTATAATAACAACAGCAATTGTATTCAGGTAAGCTTTAGGTGCACACTGTGCAAAGGACACTAAATCAAAATACTGCAGCTCCCTGCCTGTATTAGTATGAGAACACAAGCAATTGTATTCAGGTAAGCTTAAATTGCACACTGTGCAAAGGACACTAAATGAAAATACTGCAGCACACTGCCTGTATTAATATTAGAACATAAACAGTTGTATTCTGGTAAGCTTTAGGTGCACACTGTGCAAAGGACACTAAATGAAAATACTGCAGCTCCCTGCCTGTATTAGTATGAGAACACCAGCAATTGTATTCAGGTAAGCTTTAGGTGCACACTGTGCAAAGGACACTAAAACAAAACACTGTAGCTCCCTGCCTGTATTAGTATGAGAACACCAGCAATTGTATTCAGGTAAGCTTTAGGTGCACACTGTGTAAAGGACACTAAATCAAAATACTGCAGCTCCCTGCCTGTATTAGTATGAGAACACCAGCAATTGTATTCAGGTACGCTTTAGGTGCACACTGTGCAAAGGACACTAAATCAAAATACTGCAGCTCCCTGCCTGTATTAGTATTAGAACACCAGCAATTGTATTCAGGTAAGCTTTAGGTGCACACTTTGCAAAGAACACTAAATGAAAATACTGCAGCTCCCTGCCTGTATTAGTATGAGAACACCAGCAATTGTATTCAGGTAAGCTTTAGGTGCACACTGTGCAAAGGACACTAAATCAAAATACTGCAGCTCCCTGCTTGTATTAGTATGAGAACACCAGCAATTGTATTCAGGTAAGATTTAGGTGCACACTGTGCAAAGGACACTAAATAAAAATACTGCAGCTCCCTGCCTGTATTAGTATTAGAACACCAGCAATTGTATTCAGGTAAGCTTTAGGTGCACACTGTGCAAAGGACACTAAAACAAAATACTGCAGCTCCCTGCCTGTATTAGTATGAGAACACCAGCAATTGTATTCAGGTAAGCTTTAGGTGCACACTGTGTAAAGGACACTAAATAAAAATAATGCAGCTCCCTGCCTGTATTAGTATGAGAACACCAGCAATTGTATTCAGGTAAGCTTTAGGTGCACACTGTTCAAAGGACACTAAATCAAAATACTGCAGCTCCCTGCTTGTATTAGTATGAGAACACCAGCAATTGTATTCAGGTAAGCTTTAGGTGCACACTGTGCAAAGGACACTAAAACAAAATACTGCAGCTCCCTGCCTGTATTTGTATGAGAACACCAGCAATTGTTTTCAGGTAAGCTTTAGGTGCACACTGTGCAAATGACACTAAATGAAAATACTGCAGCTCCCTGACTGTATTAGTATGAGAACACCAGCAATTGTATTCAGGTAAGCTTTAGGTGCACACTGTGCAAAGGACACTAAATCAAAATACTGAAGCTCCCTACCTGTATTAGCATGAGAACACCAGCAATTGTATTCAGGTAAGCTTAAGTTGCACACTGTGCAAAGGACACTAAATGAAAATACTTCAGCTCACTGCCTGTATTAATATTAGAACATAAACAATTGTATTCTGGTAAGCTTTAGGTGCACACTGTGCAAAGGACACTAAATCAAAATACTGCAGCTCCCTACCTGTATTAGTATGAGAACACCAGCAATTGTATTCAGGTAAGCTTTAGGTGCACACTGTGCAAAGGACACTAAATCAAAATACTGCAGCTCCCTGCCTGTATTAGTATGAGAACACCAGCAATTGTATTCAGGTAAGCTTTAGGTGCACACTGTGCAAAGGACACTAAATCAAAATACTGCAGCTCCCTGCCTGTATTAGTATGAGAACACCAGCAATTATATTCAGGTAAGCTTAAGTTGCACACTGTGCAAAGGACACTAAATGAAAATACTGCAGCTCACTGCCTGTATTAGTATGAGAACACCAGCAATTGTATTCAGGTAAGCTTTAGGTGCACACTGTGCAAAGGACACTAAATCAAAATACTGCAGCTCCCTGCCTGTATTAGTATTAGAACACCAGCAATTGTATTCAGGTAAGCTTTAGGTGCACACTGTGCAAAGGACACTAAAACAAAATACTGCAGCTCCCTGCCTGTATTAGTATGAGAACACCAACAATTGTATTCAGGTAAGCTTTAGGTGCACACTGTGTAAAGGACACTAAATGAAAATAATGCAGCTCCCTGCCTGTATTAGTATGAGAACACCAGCAATTGTATTCAGGTAAGCTTTAGGTGCACACTGTGCAAAGGACACTAAATAAAATACTACAGCTCCCTGCCTGTGTTAGTATGAGAACACTAGCAATTGTATTCAGGTAAGCTTTAGGTGCACACTGTGCAAAGGACACTAAAAGAAAATACTGCAGCTCCCTGCCTGTATTTGTATGAGAACACCAGCAATTGTTTTCAGGTAAGCTTTAGGTGCACACTGTGCAAATGACACTAAATGAAAATACTGCAGCTCCCTGACTGTATTAGTATGAGAACACCAGCAATTGTATTCAGGTAAGCTTTAGGTGCACACTGTGCAAAGGACACTAAATCAAAATACTGAAGCTCCCTACCTGTATTAGCATGAGAACACCAGCAATTGTATTCAGGTAAGCTTTAGGTGCACAATGTGAAAAGGACACTAAAACAAAATACTGCAGCTCCCTGCCTGTATTAGTATGAGAACACCAGCAATTGTATTCAGGTAAGCTTTAGGTGCACACTGTGCAAGGGACACTAAATCAAAATACTGCAGCTCCCTGCCTGTATTTGTATGAGAACACCAGCAATTGTATGCAGGTAAGTTTTAGGTGCACACTGTGCAAAGGACACTAAATGAAAATACTGCAGCTCACTGCCTGTATTAGTATGAGAACACCAGCAATTGTATTCAGGTAAGCTTTAGGTGCACACTATGCAAAGGACACTAAATGAAAATACTGCAGATCCCTGCCAGTATTAGTATGAGAACACCAGTAATTGTATTCAGGTAAGCTTAAGTTGCACACTGTGCAAAGGACACTAAATGAAAATACTGCAGCTCACTGCCTGTATTAATATTAGAACATAAACAATTGTATTCTGGTAAGCTTTAGGTGCACACTGTGCAAAGGACACTAAATGAAAATACTGCAGCTCCCTGCCTGTATTAGTATGAGAACACCAGCAATTGTATTCAGGTAAGCTTTAGGTGCACACTGTACAAAGGACACTAAATCAAAATACTACAGCTCCCTGCCTGTGTTAGTATAATAACAACAGCAATTGTATTCAGGTAAGCTTTAGGTGCACACTGTGCAAAGGACACTAAATCAAAATACTGCAGCTCCCTGCCTGTATTAGTATGAGAACACAAGCAATTGTATTCAGGTAAGCTTAAATTGCACACTGTGCAAAGGACACTAAATGAAAATACTGCAGCACACTGCCTGTATTAATATTAGAACATAAACAATTGTATTCTGGTAAGCTTTAGGTGCACACTGTGCAAAGGACACAACATGAAAATACTGCAGCTCCCTGCCTGTATTAGTATGAGAACACCAGCAATTGCATTCAGGTAAGCTTTAGGTGCACACTGTGCAAAGGACACTAAATCAAAATACTGCAGCTCCCTGCCTGTATTAGTATGAGAACACCAGCAATTATATTCAGGTAAGCTTAAGTTGCACACTGTGCAAAGGACACTAAAACAAAACACTGCAGCTCCCTGCCTGTATTAGTATGAGAACACCAGCAATTGTATTCAGGTAAGCTTTAGGTGCACACTGTGCAAAGGACACTAAATCAAAATACTGCAGCTCCCTGCCTGTATTAGTATGAGAACACCAGCAATTGTATTCAGGTAAGCTTTAGATGCACACTGGGCAAAGGACACTAAATGAAAATACTGCAGCTCCCTGCCAGTATTAGTATGAGAACACCAGAAATTGTATTCAGGTAAGCTTTAGGTGCACACTGTGCAAGGGACACTAAATCAAAATACTGCAGCTCCCTGCCTGTATTAGTATGAGAACACCAGCAATTATATTCAGGTAAGCTTAAGTTGCACACTGTGCAAAGGACACTAAATGAAAATACTGCAGATCACTGCCTGTATTAGTATGAGAACACCAGCAATTGTATTCAGGTAAGCTTTAGGTGCACACTGTGCAAAGGACACTAAATAAAATACTACAGCTCCCTGCCTGTGTTAGTATGAGAACACTAGCAATTGTATTCAGGTAAGCTTTAGGTGCACACTGTGCAAAGGACACTAAAAGAAAATACTGCAGCTCCCTGCCTGTATTTGTATGAGAACACCAGCAATTGTTTTCAGGTAAGCTTTAGGTGCACACTGTGCAAATGACACTAAATGAAAATACTGCAGCTCCCTGACTGTATTAGTATGAGAACACCAGCAATTGTATTCAGGTAAGCTTTAGGTGCACACTGTGCAAAGGACACTAAATCAAAATACTGAAGCTCCCTACCTGTATTAGCATGAGAACACCAGCAATTGTATTCAGGTAAGCTTTAGGTGCACAATGTGAAAAGGACACTAAAACAAAATACTGCAGCTCCCTGCCTGTATTAGTATGAGAACACCAGCAATTGTATTCAGGTAAGCTTTAGGTGCACACTGTGCAAGGGACACTAAATCAAAATACTGCAGCTCCCTGCCTGTATTTGTATGAGAACACCAGCAATTGTATGCAGGTAAGTTTTAGGTGCACACTGTGCAAAGGACACTAAATGAAAATACTGCAGCTCACTGCCTGTATTAGTATGAGAACACCAGCAATTGTATTCAGGTAAGCTTTAGGTGCACACTATGCAAAGGACACTAAATGAAAATACTGCAGATCCCTGCCAGTATTAGTATGAGAACACCAGCAATTGTATTCAGGTAAGCTTAAGTTGCACACTGTGCAAAGGACACTAAATGAAAATACTGCAGCTCACTGCCTGTATTAATATTAGAACATAAACAATTGTATTCTGGTAAGCTTTAGGTGCACACTGTGCAAAGGACACTAAATGAAAATACTGCAGCTCCCTGCCTGTATTAGTATGAGAACACCAGCAATTGTATTCAGGTAAGCTTTAGGTGCACACTGTACAAAGGACACTAAATCAAAATACTACAGCTCCCTGCCTGTGTTAGTATAATAACAACAGCAATTGTATTCAGGTAAGCTTTAGGTGCACACTGTGCAAAGGACACTAAATCAAAATACTGCAGCTCCCTGCCTGTATTAGTATGAGAACACAAGCAATTGTATTCAGGTAAGCTTAAATTGCACACTGTGCAAAGGACACTAAATGAAAATACTGCAGCACACTGCCTGTATTAATATTAGAACATAAACAATTGTATTCTGGTAAGCTTTAGGTGCACACTGTGCAAAGGACACAACATGAAAATACTGCAGCTCCCTGCCTGTATTAGTATGAGAACACCAGCAATTGCATTCAGGTAAGCTTTAGGTGCACACTGTGCAAAGGACACTAAATCAAAATACTGCAGCTCCCTGCCTGTATTAGTATGAGAACACCAGCAATTATATTCAGGTAAGCTTAAGTTGCACACTGTGCAAAGGACACTAAAACAAAACACTGCAGCTCCCTGCCTGTATTAGTATGAGAACACCAGCAATTGTATTCAGGTAAGCTTTAGGTGCACACTGTGCAACGGACACTAAATCAAAATACTGCAGCTCCCTGCCTGTATTAGTATGAGAACACCAGCAATTGTATTCAGGTAAGCTTTAGGTGCACACTGGGCAAAGGACACTAAATGAAAATACTGCAGCTCCCTGCCAGTATTAGTATGAGAACACCAGAAATTGTATTCAGGTAAGCTTTAGGTGCACACTGTGCAAGGGACACTAAATCAAAATACTGCAGCTCCCTGCCTGTATTAGTATGAGAACACCAGCAATTATATTCAGGTAAGCTTAAGTTGCACACTGTGCAAAGGACACTAAATGAAAATACTGCAGATCACTGCCTGTATTAGTATGAGAACACCAGCAATTGTATTCAGGTAAGCTTTAGGTGCACACTGTGCAAAAAGCACTAAATCAAAATACTGCAGCTCCCTGCCTGTATTAGTATGAGAACACCAGCAATTGTATTCAGGTAAGCTTAATGTGCACACTGTGCAAAGGACACTAAATGAAAATAGTGCAGCTCACTGCCTGTATTAATATTAGAACATAAACAATTGTATTCTGGTAAGCTTTAGGTGCACACTGTGCAAAGGACACAAAATGAAAATACTGCAGCTCCCTGCCTGTATTAATATGAGAGCACCAGCAATTGTATCCAGGTAAGCTTTATGTGCACACTGTGCAAAGGACACTAAATCAAAATACTGCAGTTCCCTGCCTGTATTAGTATTAGAACACCAGCAATTGTATTCAGGTAAGCTTTAGGTGCACACTTTGCAAAGAACACTAAATGAAAATACTGCAGCTCCCTGCCTGTATTAGTATGAGAACACCAGCAATTGTATTCAGGTAAGCTTTAGGTGCACACTGTGCAAAGGACACTAAATCAAAATACTGCAGCTCCCTGCTTGTATTAGTATGAGAACACCAGCAATTGTATTCAGGTAAGATTTAGGTGCACACTGTGCAAAGGACACTAAATAAAAATACTGCAGCTCCCTGCCTGTATTAGTATTAGAACACCAGCAATTGTATTCAGGTAAGCTTTAGGTGCACACTGTGCAAAGGACACTAAATCAAAATACTGCAGCTCCCTGCCTGTATTAGTATGAGAACACCAGAAATTCTATTCAGGTAAGCTTTAGGTGCACACTGTGCAAAGGACACTAAAACAAAATACTGCAGCTCCCTGCCTGTATTAGTATGAGAACACCAGCAATTGTATTCAGGTAAGCTTTAGGTGCACACTGTACAAAGGACTCTAAATGAAAATACTGCAGCTCCCTGCCTGTATTAGTATGAGAACACCAGCAATTGTATTCAGGTAAGCTTTAGGTGCACACTGTGCAAAGGACACTAAAACAAAACACTGCAGCTCCCTGCCTGTATTAGTATGAGAACACCAGCAATTGTATTCAGGTAAGCTTTAGGTGCACACTGTGCAAAGGACACTAAATCAAAATACTGCAGCTCCCTGCCTGTATTAGTATGAGAACACCATCAATTGTATTCAGGTAAGCTTTAGGTGCACACTGTGCAAAGGACACTAAAACAAAATACTGCAGCTCCCTGCCTGTATTAGTATGAGAACACCAGCAATTGTATTCAGGTAAGCTTTAGGTGCACACTGTGTAAAGGACACTAAATAAAAATAATGCAGCTCCCTGCCTGTATTAGTATGAGAACACCATCAATTGTATTCAGGTAAGCTTTAGGTGCACACTGTGCAAATGACACTAAATAAAATACTACAGCTCCCTGCCTGTGTTAGTATGAGAACACTAGCAATTGTATTCAGGTAAGCTTTAGGTGCACACTGTGCAAAGGACACTAAAAGAAAATACTGCAGCTCCCTGCCTGTATTTGTATGCGAACACCAGCAATTGTTTTCAGGTAAGCTTTAGGTGCACACTGTGCAAATGACACTAAATGAAAATACTGCAGCTCCCTGACTGTATTAGTATGAGAACACCAGCAATTGTATTCAGGTAAGCTTTAGGTGCACACTGTGCAAAGGACACTAAATCAAAATACTGAACTCCCTACCTGTATTAGCATGAGAACACCAGCAATTGTATTCAGGTAAGCTTAAGTTGCACACTGTGCAAAGGACACTAAATGAAAATACTTCAGCTCACTGCCTGTATTAATATTAGAACATAAACAATTGTATTCTGGTAATCTTTAGGTGCACACTGTGCAATGGACACTAAATCAAAATACTGCAGCTCCCTACCTGTATTAGTATGAGAACACCAGCAATTGTATTCAGGTAAGCTTTAGGTGCACACTGTGCAAAGGACACTAAAACAAAATACTGCAGCTCCCTGCCTGTATTAGTATGAGAACACCAACAATTGTATTCAGGTAAGCTTTAGGTGCACACTGTGTAAAGGACACTAAATGAAAATAATGCAGCTCCCTGCCTGTATTAGTATGAGAACACCAGCAATTGTATTCAGGTAAGCTTTAGGTGCACAATGTGAAAAGGACACTAAAACAAAATACTGCAGCTCCCTGCCTGTATTAGTATGAGAACACCAGCAATTGTATTCA
This sequence comes from Rana muscosa, assembly GCA_029206835.1. NCBI lineage: Eukaryota > Metazoa > Chordata > Amphibia > Anura > Ranidae > Rana > Rana muscosa. The sequence goes on from CM055118.1 coordinate 971,562,141, forward strand.
GGTAAGCTTTAGGTGCACACTGTGCAAGGGACACTAAATCAAAATACTGCAGCTCCCTGCCTGTATTTGTATGAGAACACCGGCAATTGTATGCAGGTAAGTTTTAGGTGCACACTGTGCAAATGACACTAAATGAAAATACTGCAGCTCCCTGCCAGTATTAGTATGAGAACACCAGCAATTATATTCAGTTAAGCTTAAGTTGCAAACTGTGCAAAGGACACTAAATGAAAATACTGCAGCTCACTGCCTGTATTAGTATGAGAACACCAGCAATTGTATTCAGGTAAGCTTTAGGTGCACACTATGCAAAGGACACTAAATGAAAATACTGCAGATCCCTGCCAGTATTAGTATGAGAACACCAGCAATTGTATTCAGGTAAGCTTAAGTTGCACACTGTGCAAAGGACACTAAATGAAAATCCTGCAGCTCACTGCCTGTATTAATATTAGAACATAAACAATTGTATTCTGGTAAGCTTTAGGTGCACACTGTGCAAAGGACACTAAATGAAAATACTGCAGCTCCCTGCCTGTATTAGTATGAGAACACCAGCAATTGTATTCAGGTAAGCTTTAGGTGCACACTGTGCAAAGGACACTAAATCAAAATACTGCAGCTCCCTGCCTGTATTAGTATGAGAACACCAGCAATTGTATTCAGGTAAGCTTTAGGTGCACACTGTGCAAGGGACACTAAATCAAAATACTGCAGCTCCCTGCCTGTATTAGTATGAGAACACCAGCAATTATATTCAGGTAAGCTTAAGTTGCACACTGTGCAAAGGACACTAAATGAAAATACTGCAGATCACTGCCTGTATTAGTATGAGAACACCAGCAATTGTATTCAGGTAAGCTTTAGGTGCACACTGTGCAAAAAACACTAAATCAAAATACTGCAGCTCCCTGCCTGTATTAGTATGAGAACACCAGCAATTGTATTCAGGTAAGCTTAATGTGCACACTGTGCAAAGGACACTAAATGAAAATACTGCAGCTCACTGCCTGTATTAATATTAGAACATAAACAATTGTATTCTGGTAAGCTTTAGGTGCACACTGTGCAAAGGACACAAAATGAAAATACTGCAGCTCCCTGCCTGTATTAATATGAGAGCACCAGCAATTGTATCCAGGTAAGCTTTATGTGCACACTGTGCAAAGGACACTAAATCAAAATACTGCAGTTCCCTGCCTGTATTAGTATTAGAACACCAGCAATTGTATTCAGGTAAGCTTTAGGTGCACACTTTGCAAAGAACACTAAATGAAAATACTGCAGCTCCCTGCCTGTATTAGTATGAGAACACCAGCAATTGTATTCAGGTAAGCTTTAGGTGCACACTGTGCAAAGGACACTAAATCAAAATACTGCAGCTCCCTGCTTGTATTAGTATGAGAACACCAGCAATTGTATTCAGGTAAGATTTAGGTGCACACTGTGCAAAGGACACTAAATAAAAATACTGCAGCTCCCTGCCTGTATTAGTATTAGAACACCAGCAATTGTATTCAGGTAAGCTTTAGGTGCACACTGTGCAAAGGACACTAAATCAAAATACTGCAGCTCCCTGCCTGTATTAGTATGAGAACACCAGCAATTGTATTCAGGTAAGCTTTAGGTGCACACTGTGCAAAGGACACTAAATCAAAATACTGCAGCTCCCTGCCTGTATTAGTATGAGAACACCATCAATTGTATTCAGGTAAGCTTTAGGTGCACACTGTGCAAAGGACACTAAATGAAAATACTGCAGCTCCCTGCCTGTATTAGTATGAGAACACCAGCAATTGTAGTCAGGTAAGCTTTAGGTGCACACTGTGCAAAGGACGCTAAATGAAAATACTGCAGCTCCCTGCCTTTATTAGTATGAGAACACCAGCAATTGTATTCAGGTAAGCTTTAGGTGCACACTGTGTAAAGGACACTAAATGAAAATACTGCAGCTGCCTGCCTGTATTAGTATGAGAACAACAACAATTGTATTCAGGTAAGCTTTAGGTGCACACTGTGCAAAGGACACTAAATCAAAATACTGCAGCTCCCTGCCTGTATTAGTATGAGAACACCAGCAATTGTATTCAGGTAAGCTGTAGGTGCACACCGTGCAAAGGACACTAAATGAAAATACTGCAGCTCCCTGCCTTTATTAGTATGAGAACACCAGCAATTGTATTCAGGTAAGCTTTAGGTGCACACTGTGTAAAGGACACTAACTGAAAATACGGCAGCTCCCTGCCTTTATTAGTATGAGAACACCAGCAATTGTATTCAGGTAAGCTTTAGGTGCACACTGTGCAAAGGACACTAAATCAAAATACTGCAGCTCCCTGCCTGTATTAGTATGAGAACACCAGCAATTGTATTCAGGTAAGCTTTAGGTGCACACCGTGCAAAGGACACTAAATCAAAATACTGCAGCTCCCTGCCTGTATTAGTTTGAGAACACCTGCAATTGTATTCAGGTAAGCTTTAGGTGCACACTGTGTAAAGGACACTAACTGAAAATACGGCAGCTCCCTGCCTGTATTAGTATGAGAACACCAGCAATTGTATTCAGGTAAGCTTTAGGTGCACACTGTGCAAAGGACACTAAATTAAAATACTGAAGCTCCCTGCCTGTATTCGTATGAGAACACCAACAATTGTATTAAGGTAAGCTTTAGGTGCACACTGTGTAAAGGACACTAAATGAAAATACTGCAGCTCCCTGCCTGTATTAGTATGAGAACATCAGCAATTGTATTCAGGTAAGCTTTAGGTTTCCATTGTGCAAAAGACACTAAATGAAAATACTGCAGCTGCCTGCCTGTATTAGTATGAGAACACCAGCAATTGTATTCAGGTAAGCTATAGGTGCACACTGTGCAAAGGACACTAAATGAAAATACTGCAGCTCCCTGCCTGTATTAGTATGAGAACACCAGCAATTGTATTCAGGTAAGCTTTAGGTGCACACTGTGCAAAGGACACTAAATCAAAATACTGCAGCTCCCTGCCTTTATTAGTATGAGAACACCAGCAATTGTATTCAGGTAAGCTTTAGGCTAAAGGACACTAAATGAAAATACTGCAGCTCCCTGCCTGTATTAGTATGAGAACATCAGCAATTGTATTCAGGTAAGCTTTAGGTGTCCATTGTGCAAAAGACACTAAATGAAAATACTGCAGCTGCCTGCCTGTATTAGTATGAGAACACCAGCAATTGTATTCAGGTAAGCTTTAGGTGCACACTGTGCAAAGGACACTAAATGAAAATACTGCAGCTCCCTGCCTGTATTAGTATGAGAACACCAGCAATTGTATTCAGGTAAGCTTTAGGTGCACACTGTGCAAAAGGACACTAAATCAAAATACTGCAGCTCCCTGCCTGTATTAGTATGAGAACACCAGCAATTGTATTCAGGTAAGCTGTAGGTGCACACCGTGCAAAGGACACTAAATGAAAATACTGCAGCTCCCTGCCTGTATTAGTATGAGAACACCAGCAATTGTATTAAGGTAAGCTTTAGGTGCACACTGTGCAAAGGACACTAACTGAAAATACTGCAGCTCCCTGCCTCTATTAGTATGAGAACACCAGCAATTGTATTCAGGTAAGCTTTAGGTGCACACTGTGCAAAGGACGCTAAATGAAAATACTGCAGCTCCCTGCCTTTATTAGTATGAGAACACCAGCAATTGTATTCAGGTAAGCTGTAGGTGCACACTGTGCAAAGGACACTAAATCAAAATACTGAAGCTCCATGCCTATATTAGTATGAGAACACCAGCAATTGTATTCAGGTAAGCTTTAGGTACACACCGTGCAAATGACACTAAATGAAAATACTGCAGCTCCCTGCCTGTATTAGTATGAGAACACCAGCAATTGTATTCAGGTAAGCTTTAGGTTTACACTGTGTAATGAACACTAAATGAAAATACTGCAGCTGCCTGCCTGTATTAGTATGAACAACACCAACAATTGTATTCAGGTAAGCTTTAGGTGCACAACGTGCAAAGGACACTAAAACAAAATACTCAGCTCCCTGCCTGTATTAGTATGAGAACACCAGCAATTGTATTCAGGTAAGCTTTAGGTGTCCATTGTGCAAAAGACACTAAATGAAAATACTGAAGCTCCCTGCCTGTATTAGTATGAGAACACCAGCAATTGTATTCAGGTAAGCTTTAGGTGCACACTGTGTAAAGGACACTAACTGAAAATACGGCAGCTCCCTGCCTGTATTAGTATGAGAACACCAGCAATTGTATTCAGGTAAGCTTTAGGTGCACACTGTGCAAAGGACACTAAATCAAAATACTGCAGATCCCTGCCTGTATTAGTATGAGAACACCAGCAATTGTATTCAGGTATGCTGTAGGTGCACACCGTGCAAAGGACACTAAATGAAAATACTGCAGCTCCCTGCCTGTATTAGTATGAGAACACCAGCAATTGTATTAAGGTAAGCTTTAGGTGCACACTGTGCAAAGGACACTAAATGAAAATACTGCAGCTCCCTGCCTGTATTAGTATGAGAACACCAGCAATTGTAGTCAGGTAAGCTTTAGGTGCACACTGTGCAAAGGACGATAAATGAAAATACTGCAGCTCCCTGCCTTTATTAGTATGAGAACACCAGCAATTGTATTCAGGTAAGCTTTAGGTGCACACTGTGCAAGGATACTAAAACAAAATACTGCAGCTCCCTGCCTTTATTAGTATGAGAACACCAGCAATTGTATTCAGGTAAGCTGTAGGTGCACACTGTGCAAAGGACACTAAATCAAAATACTGCAGCTCCCTGCCTATATTAGTATGACAACACCAGCAATTGTATTCAGGTAAGCTTTAGGTACACACCGTGCAAATGACACTAAATGAAAATACTGCAGCTCCCTGCCTGTATTAGTATGAGAACACCAGCAATTGTATTCAGGTAAGCTTTAGGTGCACACTGTGCAAAGGACGCTAAATGAAAATACTGCAGCTGCCTGCCTGTATTAGTATGAACAACACCAACAATTGTATTCAGGTAAGCTTTAGGTGCACACTGTGCAAAGGACACTAAAACAAAATACTGCAGCTCCCTGCCTGAATTAGTATGAGAACACCAGCAATTGTATTCAGGTAAGCTTTAGGTGCACACTGTGCAAAGGACACTAAATGAAAATACTACAGCTCCCTGCCTGTATTAGTATGAGAACACCAGCAATTGTATTCAGGTAAGCTTTAGGTGCACACTGTGCAAAGGACGCTAAATGAAAATACTGCAGCTCCCTGCCTTTATTAGTATGAGAACACCAGCAATTGTAATCAGGTAAGCTTTAGGTGCACACTGTGCAAAGGACACTAAATGAAAATACTGCAGCTCCCTGCCTCTATTAGTATGAGAACATCAGCAATTGTATTCAGGTAAGCTTTAGGTGCACACTGTGCAAAGGACACTAAATCAAAATACTGCAGCTCCCTGCCTGTATTAGTATGAGAACACCAGCAATTGTATTCAGGTAAGCTGTAGGTGCACACCGTGCAAAGGACACTAAATGAAAATACTGCAGCTCCCTGCCTATATTAGTATGAGAACACCAGCAATTGTATTCAGGTAAGCTTTAGGTACACACCGTGCAAATGACACTAAATGAAAATACTGCAGCTCCCTGCCTGTATTAGTGTGAGAACACCAGCAATTGTATTCAGGTAAGCTTTAGGTGCACACTGTGTAAAGGACACTAACTGAAAATACGGCAGCTCCCTGCCTTTATTAGTATGAGAACACCAGCAATTGTATTCAGGTAAGCTTTAGGTGCACACTGTGTAAAGGACACTAACTGAAAATACGGCAGCTCCCTGCCTTTATTAGTATGAGAACACCAGCAATTGTATTCAGGTAAGCTTTAGGTGCACACTGTGCAAAGGACACTAAATCAAAATACTGCAGCTCCCTGCCTGTATTAGTATGAGAACACCAGCAATTGTATTCAGGTAAGCTTTAGGTGCACACTGTGCAAAGGACACTAAATCAAAATACTGCAGCTCCCTGCCTGTATTAGTTTGAGAACACCTGCAATTGTATTCAGGTAAGCTTTAGGTGCACACTGTGTAAAGGACACTAACTGAAAATACGGCAGCTCCCTGCCTGTATTAGTATGAGAACACCAGCAATTGTATTCACGTAAGCTTTAGGTGCACATTGTGCAAAGGACACTAAATGAAAATACTGCAGCTCCCTGCGAGTATTAGTATGAAAACACCAGCAATTGTATTCAGGTAAGCTTTAGGTGCACACTGTGCAAAGGACACTAAATTAAAATACTGAAGCTCCCTGCCTGTATTCGTATGAGAACACCAACAATTGTATTAAGGTAAGCTTTAGGTGCACACTGTGCAAAGGACGCTAAATGAAAATACTGCAGCTCCCTGCCTTTATTAGTATGAGAACACCAGCAATTGTATTCAGGTAAGCTTTAGGTGCACACTGTGTAAAGGACACTAAATGAAAATACTGCAGCTCCCTGCCTGTATTAGTATGAGAACATCAGCAATTGTATTCAGGTAAGCTTTAGGTGTCCATTGTGCAAAAGACACTAAATGAAAATACTGCAGCTGCCTGCCTGTATTAGTATGAGAACACCAGCAATTGTATTCAGGTAAGCTTTAGGTGCACACTGTGCAAAGGACACTAAATCAAAATACTGCAGCTCCCTGCCTGTATTAGTATGAGAACACCAGCAATTGTATTTAGGTAAGCTGTAGGTGCACACCGTGCAAAGGACACTAAATGAAAATACTGCAGCTCCCTGCCTGTATTAGTATGAGAACACCAGCAATTGTATTAAGGTAAGCTTTAGGTGCACACTGTGCAAAGGACGCTAAATGAAAATACTGCAGCTCCCTGCCTTTATTAGTATGAGAACACCAGCAATTGTATCCAGGTAAGCTGTAGGTGCACACTGTGCAAAGGACACTAAATCAAAATACTGCAGCTCCCTGCCTATATTAGTATGACAACACCAGCAATTGTATTCAGGTAAGCACACACCGTGCAAATGACACTAAATGAAAATACTGCAGCTCCCTGCCTGTATTAGTATGAGAACACCAGCAATTGTATTCAGGTAAGCTTTAGGTGCACACTGTGTAAAGGACACTAACTGAAAATACGGCAGCTCCCTGCCTGTATTAGTATGAGAACACCAGCAATTGTATTCAGGTAAGCTTTAGGTGCACACTGTGCAAAGGACACTAAATCAAAATACTGCAGATCCCTGCCTGTATTAGTATGAGAACACCAGCAATTGTATTCAGGTAAGCTGTAGGTGCACACCGTGCAAAGGACACTAAATGAAAATACTGCAGCTCCCTGCCTGTATTAGTATGAGAACACCAGCAATTGTATTAAGGTAAGCTTTAGGTGCACACTGTGCAAAGGACACTAAATGAAAATACTGCAGCTCCCTGCCTGTATTAGTATGAGAACACCAGCAATTGTAGTCAGGTAAGCTTTAGGTGCACACTGTGCAAAGGACGATAAATGAAAATACTGCAGCTCCCTGCCTTTATTAGTATGAGAACACCAGCAATTGTATTCAGGTAAGCTTTAGGTGCACACTGTGCAAGGATACTAAAACAAAATACTGCAGCTCCCTGCCTTTATTAGTATGAGAACACCAGCAATTGTATTCAGGTAAGCTGTAGGTGCACACTGTGCAAAGGACACTAAATCAAAATACTGCAGCTCCCTGCCTATATTAGTATGACAACACCAGCAATTGTATTCAGGTAAGCTTTAGGTACACACCGTGCAAATGACACTAAATGAAAATACTGCAGCTCCCTGCCTGTATTAGTATGAGAACACCAGCAATTGTATTCAGGTAAGCTTTAGGTGCACACTGTGCAAAGGACGCTAAATGAAAATACTGCAGCTGCCTGCCTGTATTAGTATGAACAACACCAACAATTGTATTCAGGTAAGCTTTAGGTGCACACTGTGCAAAGGACACTAAAACAAAATACTGCAGCTCCCTGCCTGAATTAGTATGAGAACACCAGCAATTGTATTCAGGTAAGCTTTAGGTGCACACTGTGCAAAGGACACTAAATGAAAATACTACAGCTCCCTGCCTGTATTAGTATGAGAACACCAGCAATTGTATTCAGGTAAGCTTTAGGTGCACACTGTGCAAAGGACGCTAAATGAAAATACTGCAGCTCCCTGCCTTTATTAGTATGAGAACACCAGCAATTGTAATCAGGTAAGCTTTAGGTGCACACTGTGCAAAGGACACTAAATGAAAATACTGCAGCTCCCTGCCTCTATTAGTATGAGAACATCAGCAATTGTATTCAGGTAAGCTTTAGGTGCACACTGTGCAAAGGACACTAAATCAAAATACTGCAGCTCCCTGCCTGTATTAGTATGAGAACACCAGCAATTGTATTCAGGTAAGCTGTAGGTGCACACCGTGCAAAGGACACTAAATGAAAATACTGCAGCTCCCTGCCTATATTAGTATGAGAACACCAGCAATTGTATTCAGGTAAGCTTTAGGTACACACCGTGCAAATGACACTAAATGAAAATACTGCAGCTCCCTGCCTGTATTAGTGTGAGAACACCAGCAATTGTATTCAGGTAAGCTTTAGGTGCACACTGTGTAAAGGACACTAACTGAAAATACGGCGGCTCCCTGCCTTTATTAGTATGAGAACACCAGCAATTGTATTCAGGTAAGCTTTAGGTGCACACTGTGTAAAGGACACTAACTGAAAATACGGCAGCTCCCTGCCTTTATTAGTATGAGAACACCAGCAATTGTATTCAGGTAAGCTTTAGGTGCACACTGTGCAAAGGACACTAAATCAAAATACTGCAGCTCCCTGCCTGTATTAGTATGAGAACACCAGCAATTGTATTCAGGTAAGCTTTAGGTGCACACTGTGCAAAGGACACTAAATCAAAATACTGCAGCTCCCTGCCTGTATTAGTTTGAGAACACCTGCAATTGTATTCAGGTAAGCTTTAGGTGCACACTGTGTAAAGGACACTAAATGAAAATACTGCAGCTCCCTGCCTATATTAGTATGAGAACACCAGCAATTGTATTCAGGTAAGCTTTAGGTACACACCGTGCAAATGACACTAAATGAAAATACTGCAGCTCCCTGCCTGTATTAGTGTGAGAACACCAGCAATTGTATTCAGGTAAGCTTTAGGTGCACACTGTGTAAAGGACACTAACTGAAAATACGGCGGCTCCCTGCCTTTATTAGTATGAGAACACCAGCAATTGTATTCAGGTAAGCTTTAGGTGCACACTGTGTAAAGGACACTAACTGAAAATACGGCAGCTCCCTGCCTTTATTAGTATGAGAACACCAGCAATTGTATTCAGGTAAGCTTTAGGTGCACACTGTGCAAAGGACACTAAATCAAAATACTGCAGCTCCCTGCCTGTATTAGTATGAGAACACCAGCAATTGTATTCAGGTAAGCTTTAGGTGCACACTGTGCAAAGGACACTAAATCAAAATACTGCAGCTCCCTGCCTGTATTAGTTTGAGAACACCTGCAATTGTATTCAGGTAAGCTTTAGGTGCACACTGTGTAAAGGACACTAACTGAAAATACGGCAGCTCCCTGCCTGTATTAGTATGAGAACACCAGCAATTGTATTCACGTAAGCTTTAGGTGCACATTGTGCAAAGGACACTAAATGAAAATACTGCAGCTCCCTGCGAGTATTAGTATGAAAACACCAGCAATTGTATTCAGGTAAGCTTTAGGTGCACACTGTGCAAAGGACACTAAATTAAAATACTGAAGCTCCCTGCCTGTATTCGTATGAGAACACCAACAATTGTATTAAGGTAAGCTTTAGGTGCACACTGTGCAAAGGACGCTAAATGAAAATACTGCAGCTCCCTGCCTTTATTAGTATGAGAACACCAGCAATTGTATTCAGGTAAGCTTTAGGTGCACACTGTGTAAAGGACACTAAATGAAAATACTGCAGCTCCCTGCCTGTATTAGTATGAGAACATCAGCAATTGTATTCAGGTAAGCTTTAGGTGTCCATTGTGCAAAAGACACTAAATGAAAATACTGCAGCTGCCTGCCTGTATTAGTATGAGAACACCAGCAATTGTATTCAGGTAAGCTTTAGGTGCACACTGTGCAAAGGACACTAAATCAAAATACTGCAGCTCCCTGCCTGTATTAGTATGAGAACACCAGCAATTGTATTTAGGTAAGCTGTAGGTGCACACCGTGCAAAGGACACTAAATGAAAATACTGCAGCTCCCTGCCTGTATTAGTATGAGAACACCAGCAATTGTATTAAGGTAAGCTTTAGGTGCACACTGTGCAAAGGACGCTAAATGAAAATACTGCAGCTCCCTGCCTTTATTAGTATGAGAACACCAGCAATTGTATCCAGGTAAGCTGTAGGTGCACACTGTGCAAAGGACACTAAATCAAAATACTGCAGCTCCCTGCCTATATTAGTATGACAACACCAGCAATTGTATTCAGGTAAGCACACACCGTGCAAATGACACTAAATGAAAATACTGCAGCTGCCTGCCTGTATTAGTATGAGAACACCAGCAATTGTATTCAGGTAAGCTTTAGGTGCACACTGTGCAAAGGACACTAAATGAAAATACTGCAGCTCCCTGCCTGTATTAGTATGAGAACACCAGCAATTGTATTCAGGTAAGCTTTAGGTGCACACTGTGCAAAGGACACTAAATCAAAATACTGCAGCTCCCTGCCTGTATTAGTATGAGAACACCAGCAATTGTATTAAGGTAAGCTGTAGGTGCACACCGTGCAAAGGACACTAAATGAAAATACTGCAGCTCCCTGCCTATATTAGTATGAGAACACCAGCAATTGTATTCAGGTAAGCTTTAGGTACACACCGTGCAAATGACACTAAATGAAAATTCTGCAGCTCCCTGCCTGTATTAGTGTGAGAACACCAGCAATTGTATTCAGGTAAGCTTTAGGTGCACACTGTGTAAAGGACACTAACTGAAAATACGGCAGCTCCCTGCCTTTATTAGTATGAGAACACCAGCAATTGTATTCAGGTAAGCTTTAGGTGCACACTGTGTAAAGGACACTAACTGAAAATACGGCAGCTCCCTGCCTTTATTAGTATGAGAACACCAGCAATTGTATTCAGGTAAGCTTTAGGTGCACACTGTGCAAAGGACACTAAATCAAAATACTGCAGCTCCCTGCCTGTATTAGTATGAGAACACCAGCAATTGTATTCAGGTAAGCTTTAGGTGCACACTGTGCAAAGGACACTAAATCAAAATACTGCAGCTCCCTGCCTGTATTAGTTTGAGAACACCTGCAATTGTATTCAGGTAAGCTTTAGGTGCACACTGTGTAAAGGACACTAACTGAAAATACGGCAGCTCCCTGCCTGTATTAGTATGAGAACACCAGCAATTGTATTCACGTAAGCTTTAGGTGCACATTGTGCAAAGGACACTAAATGAAAATACTGCAGCTCCCTGCGAGTATTAGTATGAAAACACCAGCAATTGTATTCAGGTAAGCTTTAGGTGCACACTGTGCAAAGGACACTAAATTAAAATACTGAAGCTCCCTGCCTGTATTCGTATGAGAACACCAACAATTGTATTAAGGTAAGCTTTAGGTGCACACTGTGCAAAGGACGCTAAATGAAAATACTGCAGCTCCCTGCCTTTATTAGTATGAGAACACCAGCAATTGTATTCAGGTAAGCTTTAGGTGCACACTGTGTAAAGGACACTAAATGAAAATACTGCAGCTCCCTGCCTGTATTAGTATGAGAACATCAGCAATTGTATTCAGGTAAGCTTTAGGTGTCCATTGTGCAAAAGACACTAAATGAAAATACTGCAGCTGCCTGCCTGTATTAGTATGAGAACACCAGCAATTGTATTCAGGTAAGCTTTAGGTGCACACTGTGCAAAGGACACTAAATCAAAATACTGCAGCTCCCTGCCTGTATTAGTATGAGAACACCAGCAATTGTATTTAGGTAAGCTGTAGGTGCACACCGTGCAAAGGACACTAAATGAAAATACTGCAGCTCCCTGCCTGTATTAGTATGAGAACACCAGCAATTGTATTAAGGTAAGCTTTAGGTGCACACTGTGCAAAGGACGCTAAATGAAAATACTGCAGCTCCCTGCCTTTATTAGTATGAGAACACCAGCAATTGTATCCAGGTAAGCTGTAGGTGCACACTGTGCAAAGGACACTAAATCAAAATACTGCAGCTCCCTGCCTATATTAGTATGACAACACCAGCAATTGTATTCAGGTAAGCACACACCGTGCAAATGACACTAAATGAAAATACTGCAGCTCCCTGCCTGTATTAGTATGAGAACACCAGCAATTGTATTCAGGTAAGCTTTAGGTGAACACTGTGCAAAGGACGCTAAATGAAAATACTGCAGCTCCCTGCCTTTATTAGTATGAGAACACCAGCAATTGTATTTAGGTAAGCTTTAGGTGCACACTGTGTAAAGAACACTAAATGAAAATACTGCAGCTGCCTGCCTGTATTAGTATGAACAACACCAACAATTGTATTCAGGTAAGCTTTAGGTGTCCATTGTGCAAAAGACACTAAATGAAAATACTGCAGCTGCCTGCCTGTATTAGTATGAGAACACCAGCAATTGTATTCAGGTAAGCTTTAGGTGCACACTGTGCAAAGGACACTAAATGAAAATACTGCAGCTCCCTGCCTGTATTAGTATGAGAACACCAGCAATTGTATTCAGGTAAGCTTTAGGTGCACACTGTGCAAAGGACACTAAATCAAAATACTGCAGCTCCCTGCCTGTATTAGTATGAGAACACCAGCAATTGTATTAAGGTAAACTGTAGGTGCACACCGTGCAAAGGACACTAAATGAAAATACTGCAGCTCCCTGCCTGTATTAGTATGAGAACACCAGCAATTGTATTGAGGTAAGCTTTAGGTGCACACTGTGCAAAGGACACTAAATCAAAATACTGCAGCTCCCTGCCTGTATTAGTATGAGAACACCAGCAATTGTATTCAGGTAAGCTTTAGGTGCACACTGTGCAAAGGACACTAAATCAAAATACTGCAGCTCCCTGCCTGTATTAGTATGATAACACCAGCAATTGTATTCAGGTAAGCTGTAGGTGCACACCGTGCAAAGGACACTAAACGAAAATACTGCAGCTCCCTGCCTGTATTAGTATGAGAACACCAGCAATTGTATTAAGGTAAGCTTTAGGTGCACACTGTGCAAAGGACACTAAATGAAAATACTGCAGCTCCCTGCCTCTATTAGTATGAGAACACCAGCAATTGTATTCAGGTAAGCTTTAGGTGCACACTGTGCAAAGGACGCTAAATGAAAATACTGCAGCTCCCTGCCTTTATTAGTATGAGAACACCAGCAATTGTATTCAGGTAAGCTATAGGTGCACACTGTGCAAAGGACACTAAATCAAAATACTGAAGCTCCATGCCTATATTAGTATGAGAACACCAGCAATTGTATTCAGGTAAGCTTTAGGTACACACCGTGCAAATGACACTAAATGAAAATACTGCAGCTCCCTGCCTGTATTAGTATGAGAACACCAGCAATTGTATTCAGGTAAGCTTTAGGTTTACACTGTGTAATGAACACTAAATGAAAATACTGCAGCTGCCTGCCTGTATTAGTATGAACAACACCAACAATTGTATTCAGGTAAGCTTTAGGTGCACAACGTGCAAAGGACACTAAAACAAAATACTGCAGCTCCCTGCCTGTATTAGTATGAGAACACCAGCAATTGTATTCAGGTAAGCTTTAGGTGTCCATTGTGCAAAAGACACTAAATGAAAATACTGCAGCTGCCTGCCTATATTAGTATGAGAACACCAGCAATTGTATTCAGGTAAGCTTTAGGTGCACACTGTGCAAAGGACACTAAATGAAAATACTGCAGCTCCCTGCCTGTATTAGTATGAGAACACCTGCAATTGTATTCAGGTAAGCTTTAGGTGCACACTGTGTAAAGGACACTAACTGAAAATACGGCAGCTCCCTGCCTGTATTAGTATGAGAACACCAGCAATTGTATTCACGTAAGCTTTAGGTGCACATTGTGCAAAGGACACTAAATGAAAATACTGCAGCTCCCTGCGAGTATTAGTATGAAAACACCAGCAATTGTATTCAGGTAAGCTTTAGGTGCACACTGTGCAAAGGACACTAAATTTAAATACTGAAGCTCCCTGCCTGTATTCGTATGAGAACACCAACAATTGTATTAAGGTAAGCTTTAGGTGCACACTGTGCAAAGGACGCTAAATGAAAATACTGCAGCTCCCTGCCTTTATTAGTATGAGAACATCAGCAATTGTATTCAGGTAAGCTTTAGGTGTCCATTGTGCAAAAGACACTAAATGAAAATACTGTAGCTGCCTGCCTGTATTAGTATGAGAACACCAGCAATTGTATTCAGGTAAGCTTTAGGTGCACACTGTGCAAAGGACACTAAATCAAAATACTGCAGCTCCCTGCCTGTATTAGTATGAGAACACCAGCAATTGTATTTAGGTAAGCTGTAGGTGCACACCGTGCAAAGGACACTAAATGAAAATACTGCAGCTCCCTGCCTGTATTAGTATGAGAACACCAGCAATTGTATTAAGGTAAGCTTTAGGTGCACACTGTGCAAAGGACGCTAAATGAAAATACTGCAGCTCCCTGCCTTTATTAGTATGAGAACACCAGCAATTGTATCCAGGTAAGCTGTAGGTGCACACTGTGCAAAGGACACTAAATCAAAATACTGCAGCTCCCTGCCCATATTAGTATGACAACACCAGCAATTGTATTCAGGTAAGCTTTAGGTACACACCGTGCAAATGACACTAAATGAAAATACTGCAGCTCCCTGCCTGTATTAGTATGAGAACACCAGCAATTGTATTCAGGTAAGCTTTAGGTGCACACTGTGCAAAGGACACTAAATCAAAATACTGCAGCTCCCTGCCTGTATTAGTTTGAGAACACCTGCAATTGTATTCAGGTAAGCTTTAGGTGCACACTGTGTAAAGGACACTAACTGAAAATACGGCAGCTCCCTGCCTGTATTAGTATGAGAACACCAGCAATTGTATTCACGTAAGCTTTAGGTGCACATTGTGCAAAGGACACTAAATGAAAATACTGCAGCTCCCTGCGAGTATTAGTATGAAAACACCAGCAATTGTATTCAGGTAAGCTTTAGGTGCACACTGTGCAAAGGACACTAAATTAAAATACTGAAGCTCCCTGCCTGTATTCGTATGAGAACACCAACAATTGTATTAAGGTAAGCTTTAGGTGCACACTGTGCAAAGGACGCTAAATGAAAATACTGCATCTCCCTGCCTTTATTAGTATGAGAACACCAGCAATTGTATTCAGGTAAGCTTTAGGTGCACACTGTGTAAAGGACACTAAATGAAAATACTGCAGCTCCCTGCCTGTATTAGTATGAGAACATCAGCAATTGTATTCAGGTAAGCTTTAGGTGTCCATTGTGCAAAAGACACTAAATGAAAATACTGCAGCTGCCTGCCTGTATTAGTATGAGAACACCAGCAATTGTATTCAGGTAAGCTTTAGGTGCACACTGTGCAAAGGACACTAAATCAAAATACTGCAGCTCCCTGCCTGTATTAGTATGAGAACACCAGCAATTGTATTTAGGTAAGCTGTAGGTGCACACCGTGCAAAGGACACTAAATGAAAATACTGCAGCTCCCTGCCTGTATTAGTATGAGAACACCAGCAATTGTATTAAGGTAAGCTTTAGGTGCACACTGTGCAAAGGACGCTAAATGAAAATACTGCAGCTCCCTGCCTTTATTAGTATGAGAACACCAGCAATTGTATCCAGGTAAGCTGTAGGTGCACACTGTGCAAAGGACACTAAATCAAAATACTGCAGCTCCCTGCCTATATTAGTATGACAACACCAGCAATTGTATTCAGGTAAGCACACACCGTGCAAATGACACTAAATGAAAATACTGCAGCTCCCTGCCTGTATTAGTATGAGAACACCAGCAATTGTATTCAGGTAAGCTTTAGGTGAACACTGTGCAAAGGACGCTAAATGAAAATACTGCAGCTCCCTGCCTTTATTAGTATGAGAACACCAGCAATTGTATTTAGGTAAGCTTTAGGTGCACACTGTGTAAAGAACACTAAATGAAAATACTGCAGCTGCCTGCCTGTATTAGTATGAACAACACCAACAATTGTATTCAGGTAAGCTTTAGGTGTCCATTGTGCAAAAGACACTAAATGAAAATACTGCAGCTGCCTGCCTGTATTAGTATGAGAACACCAGCAATTGTATTCAGGTAAGCTTTAGGTGCACACTGTGCAAAGGACACTAAATGAAAATACTGCAGCTCCCTGCCTGTATTAGTATGAGAACACCAGCAATTGTATTCAGGTAAGCTTTAGGTGCACACTGTGCAAAGGACACTAAATCAAAATACTGCAGCTCCCTGCCTGTATTAGTATGAGAACACCAGCAATTGTATTAAGGTAAGCTGTAGGTGCACACCGTGCAAAGGACACTAAATGAAAATACTGCAGCTCCCTGCCTGTATTAGTATGAGAACACCAGCAATTGTATTGAGGTAAGCTTTAGGTGCACACTGTGCAAAGGACACTAAATCAAAATACTGCAGCTCCCTGCCTGTATTAGTATGAGAACACCAGCAATTGTATTCAGGTAAGCTTTAGGTGCACACTGTGCAAAGGACACTAAATCAAAATACTGCAGCTCCCTGCCTGTATTAGTATGATAACACCAGCAATTGTATTCAGGTAAGCTGTAGGTGCACACCGTTGCAAAGGACACTAAACGAAAATACTGCAGCTCCCTGCCTGTATTAGTATGAGAACACCAGCAATTGTATTAAGGTAAGCTTTAGGTGCACACTGTGCAAAGGACACTAAATGAAAATACTGCAGCTCCCTGCCTCTATTAGTATGAGAACACCAGCAATTGTATTCAGGTAAGCTTTAGGTGCACACTGTGCAAAGGACGCTAAATGAAAATACTGCAGCTCCCTGCCTTTATTAGTATGAGAACACCAGCAATTGTATTCAGGTAAGCTTTAGGTTTACACTTTGTAATGAACACTAAATGAAAATACTGCAGCTGCCTGCCTGTATTAGTATGAACAACACCAACAATTGTATTCAGGTAAGCTTTAGGTGCACAACGTGCAAAGGACACTAAAACAAAATACTGCAGCTCCCTGCCTGTATTAGTATGAGAACACCAGCAATTGTATTCAGGTAAGCTTTAGGTGTCCATTGTGCAAAAGACACTAAATGAAAATACTGCAGCTGCCTGCCTGTATTAGTATGAGAACACCAGCAATTGTATTCAGGTAAGCTTTAGGTGCACACTGTGCAAAGGACACTAAATGAAAATACTGCAGCTCCCTGCCTGTATTAGTATGAGAACACCTGCAATTGTATTCAGGTAAGCTTTAGGTGCACACTGTGTAAAGGACACTAACTGAAAATACGGCAGCTCCCTGCCTGTATTAGTATGAGAACACCAGCAATTGTATTCACGTAAGCTTTAGGTGCACATTGTGCAAAGGACACTAAATGAAAATACAGCAGCTCCCTGCGAGTATTAGTATGAAAACACCAGCAATTGTATTCAGGTAAGCTTTAGGTGCACACTGTGCAAAGGACACTAAATTTAAATACTGAAGCTCCCTGCCTGTATTCGTATGAGAACACCAACAATTGTATTAAGGTAAGCTTTAGGTGCACACTGTGCAAAGGACGCTAAATGAAAATACTGCAGCTCCCGGCCTTTATTAGTATGAGAACATCAGCAATTGTATTCAGGTAAGCTTTAGGTGTCCATTGTGCAAAAGACACTAAATGAAAATACTGCAGCTGCCTGCCTGTATTAGTATGAGAACACCAGCAATTGTATTCAGGTAAGCTTTAGGTGCACACTGTGCAAAGGACACTAAATCAAAATACTGCAGCTCCCTGCCTGTATTAGTATGAGAACACCAGCAATTGTATTTAGGTAAGCTGTAGGTGCACACCGTGCAAAGGACACTAAATGAAAATACTGCAGCTCCCTGCCTGTATTAGTATGAGAACACCAGCAATTGTATTAAGGTAAGCTTTAGGTGCACACTGTGCAAAGGACGCTAAATGAAAATACTGCAGCTCCCTGCCTTTATTAGTATGAGAACACCAGCAATTGTATCCAGGTAAGTTGTAGGTGCACACTGTGCAAAGGACACTAAATCAAAATACTGCAGCTCCCTGCCTATATTAGTATGACAACACCAGCAATTGTATTCAGGTAAGCTTTAGGTACACACCGTGCAAATGACACTAAATGAAAATACTGCAGCTCCCTGCCTGTATTAGTATGAGAACACCAGCAATTGTATTCAGGTAAGCTTTAGGTGAACACTGTGCAAAGGACGCTAAATGAAAATACTGCAGCTCCCTGCCTTTATTAGTATGAGAACACCAGCAATTGTATTTAGGTAAGCTTTAGGTGCACACTGTGTAAAGAACACTAAATGAAAATACTGCAGCTGCCTGCCTGTATTAGTATGAACAACACCAACAATTGTATTCAGGTAAGCTTTAGGTGTCCATTGTGCAAAAGACACTAAATGAAAATACTGCAGCTGCCTGCCTGTATTAGTATGAGAACACCAGCAATTGTATTCAGGTAAGCTTTAGGTGCACACTGTGCAAAGGACACTAAATGAAAATACTGCAGCTCCCTGCCTGTATTAGTATGAGAACACCAGCAATTGTATTCAGGTAAGCTTTAGGTGCACACTGTGCAAAGGACACTAAATCAAAATACTGCAGCTCCCTGCCTGTATTAGTATGAGAACACCAGCAATTGTATTAAGGTAAGCTGTAGGTGCACACCGTGCAAAGGACACTAAATGAAAATACTGCAGCTCCCTGCCTGTATTAGTATGAGAACACCAGCAATTGTATTGAGGTAAGCTTTAGGTGCACACTGTGCAAAGGACACTAAATCAAAATACTGCAGCTCCCTGCCTGTATTAGTATGAGAACACCAGCAATTGTATTCAGGTAAGCTTTAGGTGCACACTGTGCAAAGGACACTAAATCAAAATACTGCAGCTCCCTGCCTGTATTAGTATGATAACACCAGCAATTGTATTCAGGTAAGCTGTAGGTGCACACCGTGCAAAGGACACTAAATGAAAATACTGCAGCTCCCTGCCTGTATTAGTATGAGAACACCAGCAATTGTATTAAGGTAAGCTTTAGGTGCACACTGTGCAAAGGACACTAAATGAAAATACTGCAGCTCCCTGCCTCTATTAGTATGAGAACACCAGCAATTGTATTCAGGTAAGCTTTAGGTGCACACTGTGCAAAGGACGCTAAATGAAAATACTGCAGCTCCCTGCCTTTATTAGTATGAGAACACCAGCAATTGTATTAAGGTAAGCTGTAGGTGCACACTGTGCAAAGGACACTAAATCAAAATACTGAAGCTCCATGCCTATATTAGTATGAGAACACCAGCAATTGTATTCAGGTAAGCTTTAGGTACACACCGTGCAAATGACACTAAATGAAAATACTGCAGCTCCCTGCCTGTATTAGTATGAGAACACCAGCAATTGTATTCAGGTAAGCTTTAGGTTTACACTGTGTAATGAACACTAAATGAAAATACTGCAGCTGCCTGCCTGTATTAGTATGAACAACACCAACAATTGTATTCAGGTAAGCTTTAGGTGTCCATTGTGCAAAAGACACTAAATGAAAATACTGCAGCTGCCTGCCTGTATTAGTATGAACAACACCAACAATTGTATTCAGGTAAGCTTTAGGTGCACACTGTGCAAAGGACACTAAAACAAAATACTGCAGCTCCCTGCCTGTATTAGTATGAGAACACCAGCAATTGTATTCAGGTAAGCTTTAGGTGTCCATTGTGCAAAAGACACTAAATGAAAATACTGCAGCTGCCTGCCTGTATTAGTATGAGAACACCAGCAATTGTATTCAGGTAAGCTTTAGGTGCACACTGTGCAAAGGACACTAAATGAAAATACTGCAGCTCCCTGCCTGTATTAGTATGAGAACACCTGCAATTGTATTCAGGTAAGCTTTAGGTGCACACTGTGTAAAGGACACTAACTGAAAATACGGCAGCTCCCTGCCTGTATTAGTATGAGAACACCAGCAATTGTATTCACGTAAGCTTTAGGTGCACATTGTGCAAAGGACACTAAATGAAAATACTGCAGCTCCCTGCGAGTATTAGTATGAAAACACCAGCAATTGTATTCAGGTAAGCTTTAGGTGCACACTGTGCAAAGGACACTAAATTAAAATACTGAAGCTCCCTGCCTGTATTCGTATGAGAACACCAACAATTGTATTAAGGTAAGCTTTAGGTGCACACTGTGCAAAGGACGCTAAATGAAAATACTGCAGCTCCCTGCCTTTATTAGTATGAGAACACCAGCAATTGTATTCAGGTAAGCTTTAGGTGCACACTGTGTAAAGGACACTAAATGAAAATACTGCAGCTCCCTGTCTGTATTAGTATGAGAACATCAGCAATTGTATTCAGGTAAGCTTTAGGTGTCCATTGTGCAAAAGACACTAAATGAAAATACTGCAGCTGCCTGCCTGTATTAGTATGAGAACACCAGCAATTGTAATCAGGTAAGCTTTAGGTGCACACTGTGCAAAGGACACTAAATTAAAATACTGCAGCTCCCTGCCTGTATTAGTATGAGAACACCAGCAATTGTATTCAGGTAAGCTTTAGGTGCACACTGTGCAAAGGACACTAAATCAAAATACTGCAGCTCCCTGCCTGTATTAGTATGAGAACACCAGCAATTGTATTCAGGTAAGCTTTAGGTGCACACTGTGTAAAGAACACTAAATGAAAATACTGCAGCTGCCTGCCTGTATTAGTATGAACAACACCAACAATTGTATTCAGGTAAGCTTTAGGTGCACACTGTGCAAAGGACACTAAATGAAAATACTGCAGCTCCCTGCCTGTATTAGTATGAGAACACCAGCAATTGTATTCAGGTAAGCTTTAGGTGCCCATTGTGCAAAAGACACTAAATGAAAATACTGCAGCTCCCTGTCTGTATTAGTATGAAAACACCAGCAATTGAATTCAGGTAAGCTTTAGGTACACACTGTGCAAAGGACACTAAATCAAAATACTGCATCTCCCTGCCTGTTTTAGTATGAGAACACCAGCAATTGTATTCAGGTAAGCTTTAGGTGCACACTGTGCAAAGGACACTAAATGAAAATACTGCAGCTGCCTGCCTGTATTAGTATGAACAACACCAACAATTGTATTCAGGTAAGCTTTAGGTGCACACTGTGCAAAGGACACTAAATCAAAATACTGCAGCTCCCTGCCTATATTAGTATGAGAACACCAGCAATTGTATTCAGGTAAGCTTTAGGTACACACCGTGCAAATGACACTAAATGAAAATACTGCAGCTCCCTGCCTGTATTAGTGTGAGAACACCAGCAATTGTATTCAGGTAAGCTTTAGGTGCACACTGTGTAAAGAACACTAAATGAAAATACTGCAGCTGCCTGCCTGTATTAGTATGAACAACACCAACAATTGTATTCAGGTAAGCTTTAGGTGCACACTGTGCAAAGGACACTAAAACAAAATACTGCAGCTCCCTGCCTGTATTAGTATGAGAACACCAGCAATTGTATTCAGGTAAGCTTTAGGTGTCCATTGTGAAAAAGACACTAAATGAAAATACTGCAGCTGCCTGCCTGTATTAGTATGAGAACACCAGCAATTGTAATCAGGTAAGCTTTAGGTACACACTGTGCAAAGGACACTAAATCAAAATACTGCATCTCCCTGCCTGTTTTAGTATGAGAACACCACCAATTGTATTCGGGTAAGCTTTAGGTGCACACTGTGCAAAAAACACTAAATCAAAATACTGCAGCTCTGTGCCTGTATTAGTATGAGAACACCAGCAATTGTATTCAGGTAAGCTTTAGGTGCACACTGTGCAAAGGACACTAAATCAAAATACTTCAGCTCCCTGCCTGTATTAGTATGAGAACACCAACAATTGTATTCTGGTAAGCTGTAGGTGCACACCGTGCAAAGGACACTAAATGAAAATCCTGCAGCTCCCTGCCTGTATTAGTATGAGAACACTAGCAATTGTATTCAGGTAAGCTTTAGGTGACCATTGTGCAAAGGACACTAAATGAAAATACTGCAGCTCCCTGTCTGTATTAGTATGAGAACACCAGCAATTGTATTCAGGTAAGCTTTAGGAGCACACTGTGCAAAAAACACTAAATCAAAATACTGAAGCTCCCTGCCTGTATTAGTTTGAGAACACCAGCAATTGTACTCAGGTAAGCTTTAGGTGCACACTGTGCAAAGGACACTAAATGAAAATACTGCAGCTCCCTGCGAGTATTAGTTTGAAAACACCAGCAATTGTATTCAGGTAAGCTTTAGGTGCACACTGTGCAAAGGACACTAAATGAAAATACTGTAGCTCCCTGCCTGTATTTGTATGAGAACACCAGCAATTGTATTAAGGTAAGCTTTAGGTGCACACTGTGCAAAGGACACTAAATGAAAATACTACAGCTCCCTGCCTGTATTAGTATGAGAACACCAGCAATTGTATTAAGGTAAGCTTTAGGTGCACACTGTGCAAAGGACACTAAATGAAAATACTACAGCTCCCTGCCTGTATTAGTATGAGAACACCAGCAATTGTATTCAGGTAAGGTTTAGGTGCACACTGTGCAAAGGACGCTAAATGGAAATACTGCAGCTACCTGCCTTTATTAGTATGAGAACACCAGCAATTGTATTCAGGTAAGCTTTAGGTGCACACTGTGTAAAGGACACTAAATAAAAATACTGCAGTTGCCTGCCTGTATTAGTATGAGAACACCAGCAATTGTATTCAGGTAAGCTTTAGGTGCACACTGTGCAAAGGACACTAAATCAAAATACTGCAGCTCCCTGCCTGTATTAGTATGAGAACACAAGCAATTGTATTCAGGTAAGCTTTAGGTGCACACTGTGCAAAGGACACTAAATCAAAATACTGCAGCTCCCTGCCTGTATTAGTATGAGAACACCAGCAATTGTATCCAGGTAAGCTTTAGGTGCACACTGTGTAAAGGCCACTAACTGAAAATACGGCAGCTCCCTGCCTGTATTAGTATGAGAACACCAGCAATTGTATTCAGGTAAGCTTTAGGTGCACACTGTGCAAAGGACACTAAATGAAAATACTGCAGCTCCCTGCGAGTATTAGTATGAAAACACCAGCAATTGTATTCAGGTAAGCTTTAGGTGCACACTGTGCAAAGGACACTAAATGAAAATACTGAAGCTCCCTGCCTGTATTCGTATGAGAACACCAACAATTGTATTAAGGTAAGCTTTAGGTGCACACTGTGCAAAGGACACTAAATGAAAATACTACAGCTCCCTGGCTGTATTAGTATGAGAACACCAGCAATTGTATTCAGGTAAGCTTTAGGTGCACACTGTGCAAAGGACACTAAATGAAAATACAGCAGCTCCCTGCCTTTATTAGTATGAGAACACCAGCAATTGTATTCAGGTAAGCTTTAGGTGCACACTGTGTAAAGGACACTAAATGAAAATACTGCAGCTCCCTGCCTGTATTAGTATGAGAACACCAGCAATTGTATTCAGGTAAGCTTTAGGTGTCCATTGTGCAAAAGACACTAAATGAAAATACTGCAGCTGCCTGCCTGTATTAGTATGAGAACACCAGCAATTGTATTCAGGTAAGCTTTAGGTGCACACTGTGAAAAGGACACTAAATCAAAATACTGCATCTCCCTGCCTGTATTAGTATGAGAACACCAGCAATTGTATTCAGGTAAGCTGTAGGTGCACACCGTGCAAAGGACACTAAATGAAAATACTGCAGCTCCCTGCCTGTATTAGTATGAGAACACCAGCAATTGTATTAAGGTAAGCTTTAGGTGCACACTGTGCAAAGGACACTAAATGAAAATACTGCAGCTCCCTGCCTGTATTAGTATGAGAACACCAGCAATTGTATTCAGGTAAGCTTTAGGTGCACACTGTGCAAAGGACGCTAAATGAAAATACTGCAGCTCCCTGCCTTTATTAGTATGAGAACACCAGCAATTGTATTCAGGTAAGCTGTAGGTGCACACTGTGCAAAGGACACTAAATCAAAATACTGCAGCTCCCTGCCTATATTAGTATGAGAACACCAGCAATTGTATGCAGGTAAGCTTTAGGTGTCCATTGTGCAAAAGACACTAAATGAAAATACTGCAGCTCCCTGCCTGTATTAGTATGAGAACACCAGCAATTGTATTCAGGTAAGCTTTAGGTGCACACTGTGCAAAGGACACTAAATCAAAATACTGCAGCTCCCTGCCTATATTAGTATGAGAACACCAGCAATTGTATGCAGGTAAGCTTTAGGTGTCCATTGTGCAAAAGACACTAAATGAAAATACTGCAGCTCCCTGCCTGTATTAGTATGAGAACACCAGCAATTGTATTCAGGTAAGCTTTAGGTGCACACTGTGAAAAGGACACTAAATCAAAATACTGCATCTCCCTGCCTGTATTAGTATGAGAACACCAGCAATTGTATTCAGGTAAGCTGTAGGTGCACACCGTGCAAAGGACACTAAATGAAAATACTGCAGCTCCCTGCCTGTATTAGTATGAGAACACCAGCAATTGTATTAAGGTAAGCTTTAGGTGCACACTGTGCAAAGGACACTAAATGAAAATACTGCAGCTCCCTGCCTGTATTAGTATGAGAACACCAGCAATTGTATTCAGGTAAGCTTTAGGTGCACACTGTGCAAAGGACGCTAAATGAAAATACTGCAGCTCCCTGCCTTTATTAGTATGAGAACACCAGCAATTGTATTCAGGTAAGCTGTAGGTGCACACTGTGCAAAGGACACTAAATCAAAATACTGCAGCTCCCTGCCTATATTAGTATGAGAACACCAGCAATTGTATGCAGGTAAGCTTTAGGTGTCCATTGTGCAAAAGACACTAAATGAAAATACTGCAGCTCCCTGCCTGTATTAGTATGAGAACACCAGCAATTGTATTCAGGTAAGCTTTAGGTGCACACTGTGCAAAGGACACTAAATCAAAATACTGCAGCTCCCTGCCTATATTAGTATGAGAACACCAGCAATTGTATGCAGGTAAGCTTTAGGTGTCCATTGTGCAAAAGACACTAAATGAAAATACTGCAGCTCCCTGCCTGTATTAGTATGAGAACACCAGCAATTGTATTCAGGTAAGCTTTAGGTGCACACTGTGCAAAGGACACTAAATCAAAATACTGCAGCTCCCTGCCTGTATTAGTATGAGAACACCAGCAATTGTATTAAGGTAAGCTTTAGCTGCACACTGTGCAAAGGACACTAAAACAAAATACTGCATCTCCCTGCCTGTATTAGTATGAGAACACCAGCAATTGTATTCAGGTAAGCTTTAGGTGTCTATTGTGAAAAAGACACTAAATGAAAATACTGCAGCTGCCTGCCTGTATTAGTATGAGAACACCAGCAATTGTAATCAGGTAAGCTTTAGGGGCACACTGTGCAAAGGACACTAAATCAAAATACTGCAGCTCCCTGACTATATTAGTATGAGAACACCAGCAATTGTATTAAGGTAAGCTTTAGGTGCACACTGTGCAAAGGACACTAAATGAAAATACTGCAGCTGCCTGCCTGTATTAGTATGAGAACACCAACAATTGTATTCAGGTAAGCTTTAGGTGCACAATGTGCGAAGGACACTAAAACAAAATACTGCATCTCCCTGCCTGTATTAGTATGAGAACACCAGCAATTGTATTCAGGTAAGCTTTAGGTGTCCATTGTGCAAAAGACACTAAATTAAAATACTGCAGCTCCCTGCCTGTATTAGTATGAGAACACCAGCAATTGTATTCAGGTAAGCTTTAGGTGCACACTGTGCAAAGGACACTAAATCAAAATACTGCAGCTCCCTGCCTGTATTAGTATGAGAACACCAGCAATTGTATTAAGATAAGCTTTAGGTGCACACTGTGCAAAGGACACTAAATGAAAATACTGCAGCTGCCTGCCTGTATTAGTATAAGAACACCAACAATTGTATTCAGGTAAGCTTTAGGTGCACACTGTGCAAAGGACACTAAAACAAAATACTGCATCTCCCTGCCTGTATTAGTATGAGAACACCAGCAATTTTATTCAGGTAAGCTTTAGGTGTCCATTGTGAAAAAGACACTAAATGAAAATACTGCAGCTGCCTGCCTGTATAAGTATGAGAACACCAGCAATTGTATTCAGGTAAGCTTTAGGTGCACATTGTGCAAAGGACACTAAATGAAAATACTGCAGCTCCCTGCCTCTATTAGTATGAGAACATCAGCAATTGTATTCAGGTAAGCTTTAGGTGCACACTGTGCAAAGGACACTAAATCAAAATACTGCAGCTCCCTGCCTGTATTAGTATGAGAACACCAGCAATTGTATTCAGGTAAGCTGTAGGTGCACACCGTGCAAAGGACACTAAATGAAAATACTGCAGCTCCCTGCCTGTATTAGTATGAGAACACCAGCAATTGTATTCAGGTAAGCTTTAGGTGCACACTGTGCAAAGGACACCAAATCAAAATACTGCAGCTCCCTGCCTGTATTAGTATGAGAACACCAGCAATTGTATTAAGGTAAGCTTTAGGTGCACACTGTGCAAAGGACACTAAATGAAAATACTGCAGCTCCCTGCCTGTATTAGTATGAGAACACCAGCAATTGTATTCAGGTAAGCTTTAGGTGCACACTGTGCAAAGGACGCTAAATGAAAATACTGCAG
Organism: Rana muscosa; assembly: GCA_029206835.1. NCBI lineage: Eukaryota > Metazoa > Chordata > Amphibia > Anura > Ranidae > Rana > Rana muscosa. The sequence goes on from CM055118.1 coordinate 971,589,147, forward strand.
CTCCCTGCCTTTATTAGTATGAGTACACCAGCAATTGTATTCAGGTAAGCTTTAGGTGCACACTGTGTAAAGGACACTAAATGAAAATACTGCAGCTGCCTGCCTGTATTAGTATGAGAATACCAACAATTGTATTCAGGTAAGCTTTAGGTGCACACTGTGCAAAGGACACTAAAACAAAATACTGCATCTCCCTGCCTGTATTAGTATGAGAACACCAGCAATTGTATTCAGGTAAGCTTTAGGTGTCCATTGTGAAAAAGACAATAAATGAAAATACTGCAGCTCCCTGCCTGTATTAGTATGAGAACACCAGCAATTGTATTCAGGTAAGCTTTAGGTGAACACTGTGCAAAGGACGCTAAATGAAAATACTGCAGCTCCCTGCCTTTATTAGTATGAGAACACCAGCAATTGTATTTAGGTAAGCTTTAGGTGCACACTGTGTAAAGAACACTAAATGAAAATACTGCAGCTGCCTGCCTGTATTAGTATGAACAACACCAACAATTGTATTCAGGTAAGCTTTAGGTGTCCATTGTGCAAAAGACACTAAATGAAAATACTGCAGCTGCCTGCCTGTATTAGTATGAGAACACCAGCAATTGTATTCAGGTAAGCTTTAGGTGCACACTGTGCAAAGGACACTAAATGAAAATACTGCAGCTCCCTGCCTGTATTAGTATGAGAACACCAGCAATTGTATTCAGGTAAGCTTTAGGTGCACACTGTGCAAAGGACACTAAATCAAAATACTGCAGCTCCCTGCCTGTATTAGTATGAGAACACCAGCAATTGTATTAAGGTAAGCTTTAGGTGCACACTGTGCAAAGGACGCTAAATGAAAATACTGCAGCTCCCTGCCTTTATTAGTATGAGAACACCAGCAATTGTATCCAGGTAAGCTGTAGGTGCACACTGTGCAAAGGACACTAAATCAAAATACTGCAGCTCCCTGCCTATATTAGTATGACAACACCAGCAATTGTATTCAGGTAAGCTTTAGGTACACACCGTGCAAATGACACTAAATGAAAATACTGCAGCTCCCTGCCTGTATTAGTATGAGAACACCAGCAATTGTATTCAGGTAAGCTTTAGGTGAACACTGTGCAAATGACGCTAAATGAAAATACTGCAGCTCCCTGCCTTTATTAGTATGAGAACACCAGCAATTGTATTTAGGTAAGCTTTAGGTGCACACTGTGTAAAGAACACTAAATGAAAATACTGCAGCTGCCTGCCTGTATTAGTATGAACAACACCAACAATTGTATTCAGGTAAGCTTTAGGTGTCCATTGTGCAAAAGACACTAAATGAAAATACTGCAGCTGCCTGCCTGTATTAGTATGAGAACACCAGCAATTAAATTCAGGTAAGCTTTAGGTGCACACTGTGCAAAGGACACTAAATGAAAATACTGCAGCTCCCTGCCTGTATTAGTATGAGAACACCAGCAATTGTATTAAGGTAAGCTGTAGGTGCACACCGTGCAAAGGACACTAAATGAAAATACTGCAGCTCCCTGCCTGTATTAGTATGAGAACACCAGCAATTGTATTGAGGTAAGCTTTAGGTGCACACTGTGCAAAGGACACTAAATCAAAATACTGCAGCTCCCTGCCTGTATTAGTATGAGAACACCAGCAATTGTATTCAGGTAAGCTTTAGGTGCACACTGTGCAAAGGACACTAAATCAAAATACTGCAGCTCCCTGCCTGTATTAGTATGATAACACCAGCAATTGTATTCAGGTAAGCTGTAGGTGCACACCGTGCAAAGGACACTAAATGAAAATACTGCAGCTCCCTGCCTGTATTAGTATGAGAACACCAGCAATTGTATTAAGGTAAGCTTTAGGTGCACACTGTGCAAAGGACACTAAATGAAAATACTGCAGCTCCCTGCCTCTATTAGTATGAGAACACCAGCAATTGTATTCAGGTAAGCTTTAGGTGCACACTGTGCAAAGGACGCTAAATGAAAATACTGCAGCTCCCTGCCTTTATTAGTATGAGAACACCAGCAATTGTATTCAGGTAAGCTGTAGGTGCACACTGTGCAAAGGACACTAAATCAAAATACTGAAGCTCCATGCCTATATTAGTATGAGAACACCAGCAATTGTATTCAGGTAAGCTTTAGGTACACACCGTGCAAATGACACTAAATGAAAATACTGCAGCTCCCTGCCTGTATTAGTATGAGAACACCAGCAATTGTATTCAGGTAAGCTTTAGGTTTACACTGTGTAATGAACACTAAATGAAAATACTGCAGCTGCCTGCCTGTATTAGTATGAACAACACCAACAATTGTATTCAGGTAAGCTTTAGGTGCACAACGTGCAAAGGACACTAAAACAAAATACTGCAGCTCCCTGCCTGTATTAGTATGAGAACACCAGCAATTGTATTCAGGTAAGCTTTAGGTGTCCATTGTGCAAAAGACACTAAATGAAAATACTGCAGCTGCCTGCCTGTATTAGTATGAGAACACCAGCAATTGTATTCAGGTAAGCTTTAGGTGCACACTGTGCAAAGGACACTAAATGAAAATACTGCAGCTCCCTGCCTGTATTAGTATGAGAACACCTGCAATTGTATTCAGGTAAGCTTTAGGTGCACACTGTGTAAAGGACACTAACTGAAAATACGGCAGCTCCCTGCCTGTATTAGTATGAGAACACCAGCAATTGTATTCACGTAAGCTTTAGGTGCACATTGTGCAAAGGACACTAAATGAAAATACTGCAGCTCCCTGCGAGTATTAGTATGAAAACACCAGCAATTGTATTCAGGTAAGCTTTAGGTGCACACTGTGCAAAGGACACTAAATTAAAATACTGAAGCTCCCTGCCTGTATTCGTATGAGAACACCAACAATTGTATTAAGGTAAGCTTTAGGTGCACACTGTGCAAAGGACGCTAAATGAAAATACTGCAGCTCCCTGCCTTTATTAGTATGAGAACACCAGCAATTGTATTCAGGTAAGCTTTAGGTGCACATTGTGTAAAGGACACTAAATGAAAATACTGCAGCTCCCTGCCTGTATTAGTATGAGAACATCAGCAATTGTATTCAGGTAAGCTTTAGGTGTCCATTGTGCAAAAGACACTAAATGAAAATACTGCAGCTGCCTGCCTGTATTAGTATGAGAACACCAGCAATTGTAATCAGGTAAGCTTTAGGTGCACACTGTGCAAAGGACACTAAATTAAAATACTGCAGCTCCCTGCCTGTATTAGTATGAGAACACCAGCAATTGTATTCAGGTAAGCTTTAGGTGCACACTGTGCAAAGGACACTAAATCAAAATACTGCAGCTCCCTGCCTGTATTAGTATGAGAACACCAGCAATTGTATTCAGGTAAGCTGTAGGTGCACACCGTGCAAAGGACACTAAATGAAAATACTGCAGCTCCCTGCCTATATTAGTATGAGAACACCAGCAATTGTATTCAGGTAAGCTTTGTATTCAGGTAAGCACACTGTGCAAAGGACACTAAATGAAAATACAGCAGCTCCCTGCCTGTATTAGTGTGAGAACACCAGCAATTGTATTCAGGTAAGCTTTCGGTGCACACTGTGTAAAGAACACTAAATGAAAATACTGCAGCTGCCTGCCTGTATTAGTATGAACAACACCAACAATTGTATTCAGGTAAGCTTTAGGTGCACACTGTGCAAAGGACACTAAATGAAAATACTGCAGCTCCCTGCCTGTATTAGTATGAGAACACCAGCAATTGTATTCAGGTAAGCTTTAGGTGCCCATTGTGCAAAAGACACTAAATGAAAATACTGCAGCTCCCTGTCTGTATTAGTATGAAAACACCAGCAATTGAATTCAGGTAAGCTTTAGGTACACACTGTGCAAAGGACACTAAATCAAAATACTGCATCTCCCTGCCTGTTTTAGTATGAGAACACCAGCAATTGTATTCAGGTAAGCTTTAGGTGCACACTGTGTAAAGAACACTAAATGAAAATACTGCAGCTGCCTGCCTGTATTAGTATGAACAACACCAACAATTGTATTCAGGTAAGCTTTAGGTGCACACTGTGCAAAGGACACTAAAACAAAATACTGCAGCTCCCTGCCTGTATTAGTATGAGAACACCAGCAATTGTATTCAGGTAAGCTTTAGGTGTCCATTGTGAAAAAGACACTAAATGAAAATACTGCAGCTGCCTGCCTGTATTAGTATGAGAACACCAGCAATTGTAATCAGGTAAGCTTTAGGTACACACTGTGCAAAGGACACTAAATCAAAATACTGCATCTCCCTGCCTGTTTTAGTATGAGAACACCACCAATTGTATTCGGGTAAGCTTTAGGTGCACACTGTGCAAAAAACACTAAATCAAAATACTGCAGCTCTGTGCCTGTATTAGTATGAGAACACCAACAATTGTATTCTGGTAAGCTGTAGGTGCACACCGTGCAAAGGACACTAAATGAAAATCCTGCAGCTCCCTGCCTGTATTAGTATGAGAACACAAGCAATTGTATTCAGGTAAGCTTTAGGTGACCATTGTGCAAAGGACACTAAATGAAAATACTGCAGCTCCCTGTCTGTATTAGTATGAGAACACCAGCAATTGTATTCAGGTAAGCTTTAGGAGCACACTGTGCAAAAAACACTAAATCAAAATACTGAAGCTCCCTGCCTGTATTAGTTTGAGAACACCAGCAATTGTACTCAGGTAAGCTTTAGGTGCACACTGTGCAAAGGACACTAAATGAAAATACTGCAGCTCCCTGCGAGTATTAGTATGAAAACACCAGCAATTGTATTCAGGTAAGCTTTAGGTGCACACTGTGCAAAGGACACTAAATGAAAATACTGTAGCTCCCTGCCTGTATTTGTATGAGAACACCAGCAATTGTATTAAGGTAAGCTTTAGGTGCACACTGTGCAAAGGACACTAAATGAAAATACTACAGCTCCCTGCCTGTATTAGTATGAGAACACCAGCAATTGTATTCAGGTAAGCTTTAGGTGCACACTGTGTAAAGGACACTAACTGAAAATACGGCAGCTCCCTGCCTGTATTAGTATGAGAACACCAGCAATTGTATTCAGGTAAGCTTTAGGTGCACACTGTGCAAAGGACACTAAATGAAAATACTGTAGCTCCCTGCCTGTATTAGTATGAGAACACCAGCAATTGTATTCAGATAAGCTTTAGGTGCACACTGTGCAAAGGACACTAAATGAAAATACTGTAGCTCCCTGCCTGTATTCATATGAGAACACCAGCAATTGTATTAAGGTAAGCTTTAGGTGCACACTGTGCAAAGGACACTAAATGAAAATACTACAGCTCCCTGCCTGTATTAGTATGAGAACACCAGCAATTGTATTCAGGTAAGGTTTAGGTGCACACTGTGCAAAGGACGCTAAATGGAAATACTGCAGCTACCTGCCTTTATTAGTATGAGAACACCAGCAATTGTATTCAGGTAAGCTTTAGGTGCACACTGTGTAAAGGACACTAAATGAAAATACTGCAGCTCCCTGCCTGTATTAGTATGAGAACACCAGCAATTGTATTCAGGTAAGCTTTAGGTGCACACTGTGCAAATGACACTAAATCAAAATACTGCAGCTCCCTGCCTGTATTAGTATGAGAACACGAGCAATTGTATTCAGGTAAGCTTTAGGTGCACACTGTGCAAAGGACACTAAATCAAAATACTGCAGCTCCCTGCCTGTATTAGTATGAGAACACCAGCAATTGTATCCAGGTAAGCTTTAGGTGCACACTGTGTAAAGGCCACTAACTGAAAATACGGCAGCTCCCTGCCTGTATTAGTATGAGAACACCAGCAATTGTATTCAGGTAAGCTTTAGGTGCACACTGTGCAAAGGACACTAAATGAAAATACTACAGCTCCCTGCCTGTATTAGTATGAGAACACCAGCAATTGTATTCAGGTAAGCTTTAGGTGCACACTGTGTAAAGGACACTAACTGAAAATACGGCAGCTCCCTGCCTGTATTAGTATGAGAACACCAGCAATTGTATTCAGGTAAGCTTTAGGTGCACACTGTGCAAAGGACACTAAATGAAAATACTGTAGCTCCCTGCCTGTATTAGTATGAGAACACCAGCAATTGTATTCAGATAAGCTTTAGGTGCACACTGTGCAAAGGACACTAAATGAAAATACTGTAGCTCCCTGCCTGTATTCGTATGAGAACACCAGCAATTGTATTAAGGTAAGCTTTAGGTGCACACTGTGCAAAGGACACTAAATGAAAATACTACAGCTCCCTGCCTGTATTAGTATGAGAACACCAGCAATTGTATTCAGGTAAGCTTTAGGTGCACACTGTGTAAAGGACACTAACTGAAAATACGGCAGCTCCCTGCCTGTATTAGTATGAGAACACCAGCAATTGTATTCAGGTAAGCTTTAGGTGCACACTGTGCAAAGGACACTAAATGAAAATACTGTAGCTCCCTGCCTGTATTAGTATGAGAACACCAGCAATTGTATTCAGATAAGCTTTAGGTGCACACTGTGCAAAGGACACTAAATGAAAATACTGTAGCTCCCTGCCTGTATTCGTATGAGAACACCAGCAATTGTATTAAGGTAAGCTTTAGGTGCACACTGTGCAAAGGACACTAAATGAAAATACTACAGCTCCCTGCCTGTATTAGTATGAGAACACCAGCAATTGTATTCAGGTAAGGTTTAGGTGCACACTGTGCAAAGGACGCTAAATGGAAATACTGCAGCTACCTGCCTTTATTAGTATGAGAACACCAGCAATTGTATTCAGGTAAGCTTTAGGTGCACACTGTGTAAAGGACACTAAATGAAAATACTGCAGCTCCCTGCCTGTATTAGTATGAGAACACCAGCAATTGTATTCAGGTAAGCTTTAGGTGCACACTGTGCAAAGGACACTAAATCAAAATACTGCAGCTCCCTGCCTGTATTAGTATGAGAACACGAGCAATTGTATTCAGGTAAGCTTTAGGTGCACACTGTGCAAAGGACACTAAATCAAAATACTGCAGCTCCCTGCCTGTATTAGTATGAGAACACCAGCAATTGTATCCAGGTAAGCTTTAGGTGCACACTGTGTAAAGGCCACTAACTGAAAATACGGCAGCTCCCTGCCTGTATTAGTATGAGAACACCAGCAATTGTATTCAGGTAAGCTTTAGGTGCACAATGTGCAAAGGACACTAAATGAAAATACTACAGCTCCCTGCCTGTATTAGTATGAGAACACCAGCAATTGTATTCAGGTAAGCTTTAGGTGCACACTGTGTAAAGGACACTAACTGAAAATACGGCAGCTCCCTGCCTGTATTAGTATGAGAACACCAGCAATTGTATTCAGGTAAGCTTTAGGTGCACACTGTGCAAAGGACACTAAATGAAAATACTGTAGCTCCCTGCCTGTATTAGTATGAGAACACCAGCAATTGTATTCAGATAAGCTTTAGGTGCACACTGTGCAAAGGACACTAAATGAAAATACTGTAGCTCCCTGCCTGTATTCGTATGAGAACACCAGCAATTGTATTAAGGTAAGCTTTAGGTGCACACTGTGCAAAGGACACTAAATGAAAATACTACAGCTCCCTGCCTGTATTAGTATGAGAACACCAGCAATTGTATTCAGGTAAGGTTTAGGTGCACACTGTGCAAAGGACGCTAAATGGAAATACTGCAGCTACCTGCCTTTATTAGTATGAGAACACCAGCAATTGTATTCAGGTAAGCTTTAGGTGCACACTGTGCAAAGGACACTAAATGAAAATACTGCAGCTCCCTGCGAGTATTAGTATGAAAACACCAGCAATTGTATTCAGGTAAGCTTTAGGTGCACACTGTGCAAAGGACACTAAATGAAAATACTGAAGCTCCCTGCCTGTATTCGTATGAGAACACCAACAATTGTATTAAGGTAAGCTTTAGGTGCACACTGTGCAAAGGACACTAAATGAAAATACTACAGCTCCCTGGCTGTATGAGTATGAGAACACCAGCAATTGTATTCAGGTAAGCTTTAGGTGCACACTGTGCAAAGGACGCTAAATGAAAATACTGCAGCTCCCTGCCTTTATTAGTATGAGAACACCAGCAATTGTATTTAGGTAAGCTTTAGGTGCACACTGTGTAAAGGACACTAAATGAAAATACTGCAGCTCCCTGCCTGTATTAGTATGAGAACACCAGCAATTGTAATCAGGTAAGCTTTAGGTGCACACTGTGCAAAAGACACTAAATGAAAATACTGCAGCTGCCTGCCTGTATTAGTATGAGAACACCAGCAATTGTATTCAGGTAAGCTTTAGGTGCACACTGTGAAAAGGACACTAAATCAAAATACTGCATCTCCCTGCCTGTATTAGTATGAGAACACCAGCAATTGTATTCAGGTAAGCTGTAGGTGCACACCGTGCAAAGGACACTAAATGAAAATACTGCAGCTCCCTGCCTGTATTAGTATGAGAACACCAGCAATTGTATTAAGGTAAGCTTTAGGTGCACACTGTGCAAAGGACACTAAATGAAAATACTGCAGCTCCCTGCCTGTATTAGTATGAGAACACCAGCAATTGTATTCAGGTAAGCTTTAGTTGCACACTGTGCAAAGGACACTAAATGAAAATACTGCAGCTGCCTGCCTGTATTAGTATGAGAACACCAACAATTGTATTCAGGTAAGCTTTAGGTGCACACTGTGCAAAGGACACTAAAACAAAATACTGCATCTCCCTGCCTGTATTAGTATGAGAACACCAGCAATTGTATTCAGGTAAGCTTTAGGTGTCCATTGTGAAAAAGACACTAAATGAAAATACTGCAGCTGCCTGCCTGTATTAGTATGAGAACACCAGCAATTGTAATCAGGTAAGCTTTAGGTGCACACTGTGCAAAGGACACTAAATCAAAATACTGCAGCTCCCTGCCTGTATTAGTATGAGAACACCAGCAATTGTATTAAGGTAAGCTTTAGGTGCACACTGTGCAAAGGACACTAAATGAAAATACTGCAGCTGCCTGCCTGTATTAGTATGAGAACACCAACAATTGTATTCAGGTAAGCTTTAGGTGCACACTGTGCAAAGGACACTAAATCAAAATACTGCAGCTCCCTGCCTGTATTAGTATGAGAACACCAGCAATTGTATTAAGATAAGCTTTAGGTGCACACTGTGCAAAGGACACTAAATGAAAATACTGCAGCTGCCTGCCTGTATTAGTATGAGAACACCAACAATTGTATTCAGGTAAGCTTTAGGTGCACACTGTGCAAAGGACACTAAAACAAAATACTGCATCTCCCTGCCTGTATTAGTATGAGAACACCAGCAATTGTATTCAGGTAAGCTTTAGGTGTCCATTGTGAAAAAGACACTAAATGAAAATACTGCAGCTGCCTGCCTGTATTAGTATGAGAACACCAGCAATTGTATTCAGGTAAGCTTTAGGTGCACATTGTGCAAAGGACACTAAATGAAAATACTGCAGCTCCCTGCCTCTATTAGTATGAGAACATCAGCAATTGTATTCAGGTAAGCTTTAGGTGCACACTGTGCAAAGGACACTAAATCAAAATACTGCAGCTCCCTGCCTGTATTAGTATGAGAACACCAGCAATTGTATTCAGGTAAGCTGTAGGTGCACACCGTGCAAAGGACACTAAATGAAAATACTGCAGCTCCCTGCCTGTATTAGTATGAGAACACCAGCAATTGTATTCAGGTAAGCTTTAGGTGCACACTGTGCAAAGGACACCAAATCAAAATACTGCAGCTCCCTGCCTGTATTAGTATGAGAACACCAGCAATTGTATTAAGGTAAGCTTTAGGTGCACACTGTGCAAAGGACACTAAATGAAAATACTGCAGCTCCCTGCCTGTATTAGTATGAGAACACCAGCAATTGTATTCAGGTAAGCTTTAGGTGCACACTGTGCAAAGGACGCTAAATGAAAATACTGCAGCTCCCTGCCTTTATTAGTATGAGTACACCAGCAATTGTATTCAGGTAAGCTTTAGGTGCACACTGTGTAAAGGACACTAAATGAAAATACTGCAGCTGCCTGCCTGTATTAGTATGAGAATACCAACAATTGTATTCAGGTAAGCTTTAGGTGCACACTGTGCAAAGGACACTAAAACAAAATACTGCATCTCCCTGCCTGTATTAGTATGAGAACACCAGCAATTGTATTCAGGTAAGCTTTAGGTGTCCATTGTGAAAAAGACAATAAATGAAAATACTGCAGCTGCCTGCCTGTATTAGTATGAGAACACCAGCAATTGTAATCAGGTAAGCTTTAGGTGCACACTGTGCAAAGGACACTAACTGAAAATACTGCAGCTCCCTGCCTCTATTAGTATGAGAACATCAGCAATTGTATTCAGGTAAGCTTTAGGTGCACACTGTGCAAAGGACACTAAATCAAAATACTGCAGCTCCCTGCCTGTATTAGTATGAGAACACCAGCAATTGTATTCAGGTAAGCTTTAGGTGTCCATTGTGAAAAAGACACTAAATGAAAATACTGCAGCTGCCTGCCTGTATTAGTATGAGAACACCAGCAATTGTAATCAGGTAAGCTTTAGGTGCACACTGTGCAAAGGACACTAAATCAAAATACTGCAGCTCCCTGCCTGTATTAGTATGAGAACACCAGCAATTGTATTAAGGTAAGCTTTAGGTGCACACTGTGCAAAGGACACTAAATGAAAATACTGCAGCTGCCTGCCTGTATTAGTATGAGAACACCAACAATTGTATTCAGGTAAGCTTTAGGTGCACAATGTGCAAAGGACACTAAAACAAAATACTGCATCTCCCTGCCTGTATTAGTATGAGAACACCAGCAATTGTATTCAGGTAAGCTTTAGGTGTCCATTGTGCAAAAGACACTAAATGAAAATATTGCAGCTCCCTGCCTGTATTAGTATGAGAACACCAGCAATTGTATTCAGGTAAGCTTTAGGTGCACACTGTGCAAAGGACACTAAATCAAAATACTGCAGCTCCCTGCCTGTATTAGTATGAGAACACCAGCAATTGTATTAAGATAAGCTTTAGGTGCACACTGTGCAAAGGACACTAAATGAAAATACTGCAGCTCCCTGCCTGTATTAGTATGAGAACACCAGCAATTGTATTCAGGTAAGCTTTAGGTGCACACTGTGCAAAGGACGCTAAATGAAAATACTGCAGCTCCCTGCCTTTATTAGTATGAGTACACCAGCAATTGTATTCAGGTAAGCTTTAGGTGCACACCGTGCAAAGGACACTAAATGAAAATACTGCAGCTCCCTGCCTGTATTAGTATGAGAACACCAGCAATTGTATTCAGGTAAGCTTTAGTTGCACACTGTGCAAAGGACACCAAATCAAAATACTGCAGCTCCCTGCCTGTATTAGTATGAGAACACCAGCAATTGTATTAAGGTAAGCTTTAGGTGCACACTGTGCAAAGGACACTAAATGAAAATACTGCAGCTCCCTGCCTGTATTAGTATGAGAACACCAGCAATTGTATTCAGGTAAGCTTTAGGTGCACACTGTGCAAAGGACGCTAAATGAAAATACTGCAGCTCCCTGCCTTTATTAGTATGAGTACACCAGCAATTGTATTCAGGTAAGCTTTAGGTGCACACTGTGTAAAGGACACTAAATGAAAATACTGCAGCTGCCTGCCTGTATTAGTATGAGAATACCAACAATTGTATTCAGGTAAGCTTTAGGTGCACACTGTGCAAAGGACACTAAAACAAAATACTGCATCTCCCTGCCTGTATTAGTATGAGAACACCAGCAATTGTATTCAGGTAAGCTTTAGGTGTCCATTGTGAAAAAGACAATAAATGAAAATACTGCAGCTGCCTGCCTGTATTAGTATGAGAACACCAGCAATTGTAATCAGGTAAGCTTTAGGTGCACACTGTGCAAAGGACACTAACTGAAAATACTGCAGCTCCCTGCCTCTATTAGTATGAGAACATCAGCAATTGTATTCAGGTAAGCTTTAGGTGCACACTGTGCAAAGGACACTAAATCAAAATACTGCAGCTCCCTGCCTGTATTAGTATGAGAACACCAGCAATTGTATTCAGGTAAGCTTTAGGTGTCCATTGTGAAAAAGACACTAAATGAAAATACTGCAGCTGCCTGCCTGTATTAGTATGAGAACACCAGCAATTGTAATCAGATAAGCTTTAGGTGCACACTGTGCAAAGGACACTAAATCAAAATACTGCAGCTCCCTGCCTGTATTAGTATGAGAACACCAGCAATTGTATTAAGGTAAGCTTTAGGTGCACACTGTGCAAAGGACACTAAATGAAAATACTGCAGCTGCCTGCCTGTATTAGTATGAGAACACCAACAATTGTATTCAGGTAAGCTTTAGGTGCACAATGTGCAAAGGACACTAAAACAAAATACTGCATCTCCCTGCCTGTATTAGTATGAGAACACCAGCAATTGTATTCAGGTAAGCTTTAGGTGTCCATTGTGCAAAAGACACTAAATGAAAATATTGCAGCTCCCTGCCTGTATTAGTATGAGAACACCAGCAATTGTATTCAGGTAAGCTTTAGGTGCACACTGTGCAAAGGACACTAAATCAAAATACTGCAGCTCCCTGCCTGTATTAGTATGAGAACACCAGCAATTGTATTAAGATAAGCTTTAGGTGCACACTGTGCAAAGGACACTAAATGAAAATACTGCAGCTGCCTGCCTGTATTAGTATGAGAACACCAACAATTGTATTCAGGTAAGCTTTAGGTGCACACTGTGCAAAGGACACTAAAACAAAATACTGCATCTCCCTGCCTGTATTAGTATGAGAACACCAGCAATTGTATTCAGGTAAGCTTTAGGTGTCCATTGTGAAAAAGACACTAAATGAAAATACTGCAGCTGCCTGCCTGTATTAGTATGAGAACACCAGCAATTGTATTCAGGTAAGCTTTAGGTGCACATTGTGCAAAGGACACTAAATGAAAATACTGCAGCTCCCTGCCTCTATTAGTATGAGAACATCAGCAATTGTATTCAGGTAAGCTTTAGGTGCACACTGTGCAAAGGACACTAAATCAAAATACTGCAGCTCCCTGCCTGTATTAGTATGAGAACACCAGCAATTGTATTCAGGTAAGCTGTAGGTGCACACCGTGCAAAGGACACTAAATGAAAATACTGCAGCTCCCTGCCTGTATTAGTATGAGAACACCAGCAATTGTATTCAGGTAAGCTTTAGGTGCACACTGTGCAAAGGACACCAAATCAAAATACTGCAGCTCCCTGCCTGTATTAGTATGAGAACACCAGCAATTGTATTAAGGTAAGCTTTAGGTGCACACTGTGCAAAGGACACTAAATGAAAATACTGCAGCTCCCTGCCTGTATTAGTATGAGAACACCAGCAATTGTATTCAGGTAAGCTTTAGGTGCACACTGTGCAAAGGACGCTAAATGAAAATACTGCAGCTCCCTGCCTTTATTAGTATGAGTACACCAGCAATTGTATTCAGGTAAGCTTTAGGTGCACACTGTGTAAAGGACACTAAATGAAAATACTGCAGCTGCCTGCCTGTATTAGTATGAGAATACCAACAATTGTATTCAGGTAAGCTTTAGGTGCACACTGTGCAAAGGACACTAAAACAAAATACTGCATCTCCCTGCCTGTATTAGTATGAGAACACCAGCAATTGTATTCAGGTAAGCTTTAGGTGTCCATTGTGAAAAAGACAATAAATGAAAATACTGCAGCTGCCTGCCTGTATTAGTATGATAACACCAGCAATTGTAATCAGGTAAGCTTTAGGTGCACACTGTGCAAAGGACACTAAATGAAAATACTGCAGCTCCCTGCCTCTATTAGTATGAGAACATCAGCAATTGTATTCAGGTAAGCTTTAGGTGCACACTGTGCAAAGGACACTAAATCAAAATACTGCAGCTCCCTGCCTGTATTAGTATGAGAACACCAGCAATTGTATTCAGGTAAGCTGTAGGTGCACACCGTGCAAAGGACACTAAATGAAAATACTGCAGCTCCCTGCCTGTATTAGTATGAGAACACCAGCAATTGTATTCAGGTAAGCTGTAGGTGCACACCGTGCAAAGGACACTAAATGAAAATACTGCAGCTCCCTGCCTATATTAGTGTGAGAACACCAGCAATTGTATTCAGGTAAGCTTTAGGTGCACACTGTGTAAAGGACACTAAATCAAAATACTGCAGCTCCCTGCCTGTATTAGTATGAGAACACCAGCAATTGTATTCAGGTAAGCTTTAGGTGCACACTGTGCAAAGGACACTAAATCAAAATACTGCAGCTCCCTGCCTGTATTAGTATGAGAACACCAGCAATTGTATTCAGGTAAGCTTTAGGTGCACACTGTGTAAAGGACACTAACTGAAAATATGGCAGCTCCCTGCCTGTATTAGTATGAGAACACCAGCAATTGTATTCAGGTAAGCTGTAGGTGCACACTGTGCAAAGGACACTAAATCAAAATACTGCAGCTCCATGCCTATATTAGTATGAGAACACCAGCAATTGTATTCAGGTAAGCTTTAGGTACACACCGTGCAAATGACACTAAATGAAAATACTGCAGCTCCCTGCCTGTATTAGTGTGAGAACACCAGCAATTGTATTCAGGTAAGCTTTAGGTGCACACTGTGTAAAGGACACTAACTGAAAATACGGCAGCTCCCTGCCTGTATTAGTATGAGAACACCAGCAATTGTATTCAGGTAAGCTTTAGGTGCACACTGTGCAAAGGACACTAAATGAAAATACTGCAGCTCCCTGCGAGTGTTAGTATGAAAACACCAGCAATTGTATTCAGGTAAGCTTTAGGTGCACACTGTGCAAAGGACACTAAATGAAAATACTGTAGCTCCCTGCCTGTATTCGTATGAGAACACCAGCAATTGTATTAAGGTAAGCTTTAGGTGCACACTGTGCAAAGGACACTAAATGAAAATACTACAGCTCCCTGCCTGTATTAGTATGAGAACACCAGCAATTGTATTCAGGTAAGGTTTAGGTGCACACTGTGCAAAGGACACTAAATGGAAATGCTGCAGCTACCTGCCTTTATTAGTATGAGAACACCAGCAATTGTATTCAGGTAAGCTTTAGGTGCACACTGTGTAAAGGACACTAAATGAAAATACTGCAGCTGCCTGCCTGTATTAGTATGAGAACACCAGCAATTGTATTCAGGTAAGCTTTAGGTGCACACTGTGCAAAGGACACTAAATCAAAATACTGCAGCTCCCTGCCTGTATTAGTATGAGAACACCAGCAATTGTATTCAGGTACGCTTTAGGTGCACACTGTGCAAAGGAGACTAAATCAAAATACTGCAGCTCCCTGCCTGTATTAGTATGAGAACACCAGCAATTGTATTCACGTAAGCTTTAGGTGCACACTGTGTAAAGGACACTAACTGAAAATATGGCAGCTCCCTGCCTGTATTAGTATGAGAACACCAGCAATTGTATTCAGGTAAGCTTTAGGTGCACACTGTGCAAAGGACACTAAATGAAAATACTGCAGCTCCCTGCGAGTATTAGTATGAAAACACCAGCAATTGTATTCAGGTAAGCTTTAGGTGCACACTGTGCAAAGGACACTACATGAAAATACTGAAGCTCCCTGCCTGTATTCGTATGAGAACACCAACAATTGTATTAAGGTAAGCTTTAGGTGCACACTGTGCAAAGGACACTAAATGAAAATACTACAGCTCCCTGGCTGTATTAGTATGAGAACACCAGCAATTGTATTCAGGTAAGCTTTAGGTACACTGTGCAAAGGACGCTAAATGAAAATACTGCAGCTCCCTGCCTTTATTAGTATGAGAACTCCAGCAATTGTATTCAGGTAAGCTTTAGGTGCACACTGTGTAAAGGACACTAAATGAAAATACTGCAGCTCCCTGCCTGTATTAGTATGAGAACACCAGCAATTGTATTCAGGTAAGCTTTAGGTGTCCATTGTGCAAAAGACACTAAATGAAAATACTGCAGCTGCCTGCCTGTATTAGTATGAGAACACCAGCAATTGTATTCAGGTAAGCTTTAGGTGCACACTGTGCAAAGGACGCTAAATCAAAATACTGCATCTCCCTGCCTGTATTAGTATGAGAACACCAGCAATTGTATTCAGGTAAGCTGTAGGTGCACACCGTGCAAAGGACACTAAATGAAAATACTGCAGCTCCCTGCCTGTATTAGTATGAGAACACCAGCAATTGTATTAAGGTAAGCTTTAGGTGCACACTGTGCAAAGGACACTAAATGAAAATACTGCAGCTCCCTGCCTGTATTAGTATGAGAACACCAGCAATTGTATTCAGGTAAGCTTTAGGTGCACACTGTGCAAAGGACGCTAAATGAAAATACTGCAGCTCCCTGCCTTTATTAGTATGAGAACACCAGCAATTGTATTCAGGTAAGCTGTAGGTGCACACTGTGCAAAGGACACTAAATCAAAATACTGCAGCTCCCTGCCTATATTAGTATGAGAACACCGGCAATTGTATTCAGGTAAGCTTTAGGTGTCCATTGTGAAAAAGACACTAAATGAAAATACTGCAGCTGCCTGCCTGTATTAGTATGAGAACACCAGCAATTGTATTCAGGTAAGCTTTAGGTGCACACTGTGCAAAGGACGCTAAATGAAAATACTGCAGCTCCCTGCCTTTATTAGTATGAGAACACCAGCAATTGTATTCAGGTAAGCTGTAGGTGCACACTGTGCAAAGGACACTAAAACAAAATACTGCATCTCCCTGCCTGTATTAGTATGAGAACACCAGCAATTGTATTCTGGTAAGCTTTAGGTGTCCATTGTGAAAAAGACACTAAATGAAAATACTGCAGCTGCCTGCCTGTATTAGTATGAGAACACCAGCAATTGTAATCAGGTAAGCTTTAGGTGCACACTGTGCAAAGGACACTAAATGAAAATACTGCAGCTCCCTGCCTCTATTAGTATGAGAACTTCAGCAATTGTATTCAGGTAAGCTTTAGGTGCACACTGTGCAAAGGACACTAAATCAAAATACTGCAGCTCCCTGCCTGTATTAGTATGAGAACACCAGCAATTGTATTCAGGTAAGCTGTAGGTGCACACCGTGCAAAGGACACTAAATGAAAATACTGCAGCGCCCTGCCTGTATTAGTATGAGAACACCAGCAATTGTATTCAGGTAAGCTTTAGGTGCACACTGTGTAAAGGACACTAAATGAAAATACTGCAGCTCCCTGCCTCTATTAGTATGAGAACATCAGCAATTGTATTCAGGTAAGCTTTAGGTGCACACTGTGCAAAGGACACTAAATCAAAATACTGCAGCTCCCTGCCTGTATTAGTATGAGAACACCAGCAATTGTATTAAGGTAAGCTTTAGGTGCACACTGTGCAAAGGACACTAAATGAAAATACTGCAGCTCCCTGCCTGTATTAGTATGAGAACACCAGCAATTGTATGCAAGTAAGCTTTAGGTGCACACTGTGCAAAGGACGCTAAATGAAAATACTGCAGCTCCCTGCCTTTATTAGTATGAGTACACCAGCAATTGTATTCAGGTAAGCTTTAGGTGCACACTGTGTTTAGGACACTAAATGAAAATACTGCAGCTGCCTGCCTGTATTAGTATGAGAACACCAACAATTGTATTCAGGTAAGCTTTAGGTGCACACTGTGCAAAGGACACTAAAACAAAATACTGCATCTCCCTGCCTGTATTAGTATGAGAACACCAGCAATTGTATTCAGGTAAGCTTTAGGTGCACACTGTTCAAAGGACACTAAATCAAAATACTGCAGCTCCCTGCCTGTATTAGTATGAGAACACCAGCAATTGTATTAAGGTAAGCTTTAGGTGCACACTGTGCAAAGGACACTAAATGAAAATACTGCAGCTCCCTGCCTGTATTAGTATGAGAACACCAGCAATTGTATTCAGGTAAGCTTTAGGTGCACACTGTGCAAAGGACGCTAAATGAAAATACTGCAGCTCCCTGCCTTTATTAGTATGAGTACACCAGCAATTGTATTCAGGTAAGCTTTAGGTGCACACTGTGTATAGGACACTAAATGAAAATACTGCAGCTGCCTGCCTGTATTAGTATGAGAACACCAACAATTGTATTCAGGTAAGCTTTAGGTGCACACTGTGCAAAGGACACTAAAACAAAATACTGCATCTCCCTGCCTGTATTAGTATGAGAACACCAGCAATTGTATTCAGGTAAGCTTTAGGTGTCCATTGTGAAAAAGACACTAAATGAAAATACTGCAGCTGCCTGCCTGTATTAGTATGAGTACACCAGCAATTGTAATCAGGTAAGCTTTAGGTGCACACTGTGCAAAGGACACTAAATGAAAATACTGCAGCTCCCTGCCTCTATTAGTATGAGAACATCAGCAATTGTATTCAGGTAAGCTTTAGGTGCACACTGTGCAAAGGACACTAAATCAAAATACTGCAGCTCCCTGCCTGTATTAGTATGAGAACACCAGCAATTGTATTCAGGTAAGCTGTAGGTGCACACCGTGCAAAGGACACTAAATGAAAATACTGCAGCTCCCTGCCTATATTAGTAGGAGAACACCAGCAATTGTATTCAGGTAAGCTTTAGGTACACACCGTGCAAATGACACTAAATGAAAATACTGCAGCTCCCTGCCTGTATTAGTGTGAGAACACCAGCAATTGTATTCAGGTAAGCTTTAGGTGCACACTGTGTAAAGGACACTAACTGAAAATACGGCAGCTCCCTGCCTGTATTAGTATGAGAACACCAGCAATTGTATTAAGGTAAGCTTTAGGTGCACACTGTGCAAAGGACACTAAATGAAAATACTACAGCTCCCTGTATCAGGCTACGTACTTACCGAGGCCGAGATGCCGAGAGTGGTTCACCCTTGCACCCAAGCGCACTCCGCCCCCTGGAGGTGAGACAGGGAGAGGACAGCACGAGGGAGCACTGGCCACCATCAGGTAGAAGTGTCTTGCTGAAGAATCTAGCAGGGATGAGTCTGAAGAACAGGCCAGGAGTCAAACACCAAGGGTAGACAGGGTCAAACAGCAAGCAGTAGCAAAGGTACAAGTCCGTTTAGGAGTTTAGCAGAAGGCACCAGAATAGTCAGGTTAGGCAAGAAGTCCAGGGTACAGGCAGAAGGTAGAGGGCTGGAGACAGGCAGCAGATCCGGGTCACAGGCCGAGGGTCAAGCACAAGGAGAGAGGTAGAAGTCCGTTTAGCAAGCCAAGGGGTCAGGTTCAGGAGAAGCAGAAGCGTAGTCAAATCCGGTCCGGGTCACAGCAGGAGAACTTTAACTTCTTTCAGGCACAAGGAAACACAGTAAAGCTGACAAACCAGCAACCAGATAGTGTTACTGCGTCTGTTTAAATAGGCCCGCCTGTAGTCCCATTGGCGAGCTATTGCGCATGCGCATTCGTCGTTGCGCCGGTGCGCGCACCCGAGCACGCCGAAGCGCCGTCCCGCCACGCACGCGCATGCGCCGATGCGCCGTTTTGCCGCGCATGCGCACTGAGCGCAGATTGGTGACAACAGACGGGGAATTTCCCTGACAGTGCCCCCCCCGAGGGGCGGACTCCGGACGCCCAGACTGGCCATTAATTCCGGATGTTCTTGGTGAAAGGCTCGTATTAGGCGAGGAGCATGCAAGTTCCTGGATGGTTCCCAGGAGTTGTCTTCCGGGGGGTACCCCTTCCATTTAACCAAGTATTGTAACTGTCTGCCTTTTTTCCTACAGCCCAGGATGGATTCCATCTCAAATTCTTTTTCCCCATCTATTTCAACTGGTGGTGGAGGAGGTTCATCTCTTCCAGGAAAGGCGTTGGGAATGACGGGTTTTAATAAAGATGAGTGGAACACTGGGTGAATCCTATAGGAATCAGGTAATGCTAGTTCAAAAGCCACAGGATTAATAACTCGTTTGATCTTGAAGGGCCCGATAAATCTAGTGCCGAGCTTTCGAGAGGGAATAGGCAATCTGAGGTTGGCGGCGGAAAGCCAAACTTTTTCCCCGACTCTGAACGCCGGGTTTTCCTTCCTCCCCCGGTCATAAAATTTCTTGTAGGATCCTTGGGCATTCCGCATCATCTCCTGGAGTCTTTGGAAATTCGCCTGGACAGAGGCCACTCGGTCCTGGACCGCGGGAACAGGGCTCTCGGGGATGTTTTCAGGGAGAAAGGAGGGATGAAAACCGAAATTGGCCCAAAAGGGGGTTTGTTTGGTAGCAGAATGCATTGAATTGTTATAGGCAAACTCTGCGTAAGGAAGTAGAGATGCCCAGTCATCCTGGGAAGCAGAGCAGAAACAACGGAGATATTGCTCCAGGGTCTGATTGGTTCTTTCTGTCTGGCCATTGCTTTGGGGGTGGTACGCTGACGAGAGGCAGGTTTTGACTTCTAGTGACTTGCAGAGTTCCTTCCAGAATTTCGAAGTGAACTGGACACCTCTGTCGGAGGTGATACTCTTTGGTATTCCATGAAGCCTGGTTATCTCCTTAAAAAAGATTTGAGCAGTATCCATGGCTGAAGGTGTCCCAATCATCGGTAAAAAGTGAGCCATTTTTGAGAGGCGGTCCACAATGACCAGAATCGTGGTAAACCCTCCGGAGGAAGGCAAGTCCACGATAAAGTCCATGGACACGTCCGCCCAAGGGCGCTCAGGAATGGGTAAGGGCTTGAGCAGGCCCCAACTCTTGGTGTTTGACCCCTTGTTACGCTGACACTGAGTGCAGGAAGCGACATAAGACTTACAATCTTGCCTCCAGCCTGGCCACCAGAAGGAGCGGGAGACAAGTTCCGACGATTTACGTGCTCCGAAGTGACCTGCCAGTTTGAGATCGTGGAAGGTCCTCAAGACCAGCGGTCTTGTTTCCAGAGGGACGAAAATCTTGTCCTGGGACCAGAATAGGCCGTCCCGCTTCTCCAGGGAGGTAGTGACCGGATCAGAGCAGAGCCCGGAAGCGATTTTAATAGAGGTGAGTAGATCGGCCCGGGGAATCAACAGAAAGTTCTGAGCTGACAGAATGGTGCCCGGTTGGGCCGACTGAGGGGTTTCCGGAAACATCCTGGATAGCGCATCCGCCTTCCCATTCTTGGAGCCGGGTCTATAGGAAATGTGAAAGTTGAACCGGGTGAAGAAAAGGGCCCAACAGGCCTGCCTGGGGCGTAGACGTTGAGCTGTTCTTAAGTACTCTAGATTTTTATGATCTGTGAAGATCATGATGGGGTGTACTGCCCCCTCCAGAAGGTATCGCCATTCCTCCAGTGCGAATTTTATGGCCAGTAATTCCCGGTCCCCTACATCATAGTTTTGCTCCGGGGGAGTCAACTTTTTAGAGGCAAAGGCTACTGGATACAGGAGAGCCTTGGGGCCTCGTCTTTGAGAGAGGATGGCTCCGATGGCTGTCTCAGAGGCGTCCACTTCCAGGGTGAACGGCAGTAGAGGATCCGGGTGCTGAAGTACTGGTGCTGAAGTGAAGACGTCCTTGAGGCGAGAGAAGGCCTCTTGAGCTTCTGGAGACCAGTGAAAACGGTTATTTTG
The DNA here is from genome assembly GCA_029206835.1 of Rana muscosa. NCBI lineage: Eukaryota > Metazoa > Chordata > Amphibia > Anura > Ranidae > Rana > Rana muscosa. Next base: position 971,610,773 of record CM055118.1, read on the forward strand.
CTGGGTAAGTTGGCTTATTGGGGCCACAATGGAGGAAAAGCCCACGATGAATCTCCTATAGAAGTTGGCGAAGCCTATAAACCGCTGTACCCCCTTCTTGTCGGTTGGGGCTGGCCAGTCCTGAATGGCCTTCACCTTCTGCGGATCCATCGCAACCCCATCGATGGAAATGATAAAGCCGAGGAACTGTACGGTGGTCTTTTCGAACTCGCATTTCTCAGCTTTGAGGTAGAGTTTGTGCTTCCGAAGGATGGTGAGGACCTTCATGACATGAGCCCGGTGGAGTTCGATGTTGGTGGAAAAGATGAGGATATCGTCCAGGTACACTACTAAGAAGTCATCAAGGTGCTGTCTGAAAATGTCGTTAACTAGGTGTTGGAAGGTGGCTGGAGCATTACAAAGACCAAACGGCATGACCGAATACTCAAAGTGTCCGAAACGAGATCTGAAGGCGGTTTTCCACTCGTCTCCGGCCATGATTCTGATAAGATTGTAGGCCCCCCGTAGATCCAGTTTGGAAAAGACCCGAGCAGATCGGAAGCGCTGAAATAGCTCCGGAATAAGGGGTAGTGGGTACCTGTTCTTAATGGTTATCTTGTTTAGGTCCCGGTAATCGATACAGGGTCTTAAGGACCCGTCTTTCTTTTCCACAAAGAAGATTCCTGCACCGGCTGGAGAGGAGGAAGGGCGAATAAATCTTTTCTGGAGGTTTTCATCAATATAAGCCTTGAGGGCTTTCAACTCGGTTTCGGACAACGGAAAGATACGTCCGAACGGAATTTTAGAGCCCGGCAAGAGATCGATAGGGCAATCATAGGGCCGATGAGGTGGTAGATGGTCAGCTTGCTGCTTATCGAACACGTCCCGGAATTCTAGATAGACTGAAGGAACATGCTGTAGGTTGTCCGGCTTGGCAATCATGGAAGCGCAGACCGTAGAGGCAGAGGCAAGACAGTTCTGGGAACAATAGGAGGAGGTGAAGCTAACCTCTTTCTTCAGCCAATTTATGAGGGGCTCGTGTGCCTGTAGCCAGGGAAGACCCAGGATGATGGGGAACATCGGGGAAGGTATGAGGTCTAACCGGAGAAGTTCTTGATGACCTGAGTCAGAGATGGCAAGGATAGGTTTGGTTTCCTGCGTGATCAGCCCTGAACGGGGCAAGGACCCATCCGCCAGGTGGATCTGAAGGCAGTGGCCTTAGGTTGAGTGGGGACATGGAATCTTGAGGCTAAGGCAGAGTCCAGGAAACAGCTGCAGGCTCCAGAATCAATAATTGCCGGGAGGCGGATTGCCCCTTCCGGCAGCTGTAGAGACACAAAGAGAATGACATAAGACTGAGGGTTGTCAAAGAGTTGATAGTTTAAAGTGTCTTTAGAGATAGACTTACTAGGTCTTACGGGGCAGTTGAGGAGGAAGTGGCCGGCACCCCCGCAATATAGGCACAGATTGGCCTGGCGCCTTCGCTGTTTTTCCTCAGGAGTCAGGGGAGCCCGAACCAACCCGAGCTGCATGGGTTCTGGCTCAGGAAGAGGTGTGACTGCAGGCGCAGAGGTTGGTGGGTAGTGAGGTACAGTCCTGGACGGAGGCCAGTTGGGACGAGGAGATTGAAATCGCTCCGCCCGTCGTTCACGCAGACGCCTATCGAGTTGTATGGCGGATTGGATCAGGTTCTCCAAGGTAGTGGGGGTTTCGATCCTGGCCAGCTCGTCCTTGAGAGTCTCAGATAGTCCCTGGCGGTATTGGTATCTGAGGGCCGCCTCATTCCATTTGGTGTCGGCGGACCATTTCCTAAATTCCGACGTATAGTCTTCCACCGGTCTTCTCCCCTGAGTTAGGTTATGGAGGACGGACTCGGCCGTGGCTGATCGCTGGGGATCATCGTATAATTGAGCCATATGTTCAAAAAATGTCTCTACTGAGTCCAATATGGGGCTCTGTTGCTCCATCAGGCCATGGGCCCAGGCTTGAGGGTCATCCGTTAAGAGAGAGATGATAAACCCCACTTTTACTGCTTCCGAAGAGAAGGTCCTTGGTTGGAGGGCAAGGTAGAGGGAGCAGGCGTTTTTAAAGGCCCGGTATTTTTTGCGGACACCCGAAAAACGTTCCGGAATAGGGACCCTGGGTTCAGGGGTGGCCATCACTACTGTAGAACTCGTAGGTACTTGGGAGTTGGTGGCGGTATTGGCAGAGGTGGCAGCTGTGGGGCCTGGTCCTAGGAGACCGGTGAGCTGTTGAAGACGGCCATCAATCTGAGTATATCCCTCTTGGAGTCTTTGGACAGTGTCCGTTAGGGTGGAGACCTGCTGGCAGAGGGTGTCAAATGGGGAACGCACTCTGTCAGCCTCAGACATCTGGCTGGTTTGTACTATCAGGCTACGTACTTACCGAGGCCGAGATGCCGAGAGTGGTTCACCCTTGCACCCAAGCGCACTCCGCCCCCTGGAGGTGAGACAGGGAGAGGACAGCACGAGGGAGCACTGGCCACCAGCAGGTAGAGGTGTCTTGCTGAAGAATCTAGCAGGGATGAGTCTGAAGAACAGGCCAGGAGTCAAACACCAAGGGTAGACAGGGTCAAACAGCAAGCAGTAGCAAAGGTACAAGTCCGTTTAGGAGTTTAGCAGAAGGCACCAGAATAGTCAGGTTAGGCAAGAAGTCCAGGGTACAGGCAGAAGGTAGAGGGCTGGAGACAGGCAGCAGATCCGGGTCACAGGCCAAAGGGTCAAGCACAAGGAGAGAGGTAGAAGTCCGTTTAGCAAGCCAAGGGGTCAGGTTCAGGAGAAGCAGAAGCGTAGTCAAATCCGGTCTGGGTCACAGCAGGAGAACTTTAACTTCTTTCAGGCACAAGGAAACACAGTAAAGCTGACAAACCAGCAACCAGATAGTGTTACTGCGTCTGTTTAAATAGGCCCGCCTGTAGTCCCATTGGCGAGCTATTGCGCATGCGCATTCGTCGTTGCGCCGGTGCGCGCACCCGAGCACGCCGAAGCGCCGTCCCGCCACGCACGCGCATGCGCCGATGCGCCGTTTTGCCGAGCATGCGCACTGAGCGCAGATTGGTGACAACAGACGGGGAATTTCCCTGACACCCTGCCTGTATTAGTATGAGAACACCAGCAATTGTATTCAGGTAAGGTTTAGGTGCACACTGTGCAAAGGACGCTAAATGGAAATACTGCAGCTACCTGCCTTTATTAGTATGAGAACACCAGCAATTGTATTCAGGTAAGCTTTAGGTGCACACTGTGTAAAGGACACTAAATGAAAATACTGCAGCTGCCTGCCTGTATTAGTATGAGAACACCAGCAATTGTATTCAGGTAAGCTTTAGGTGCACACTGTGCAAAGGACACTAAATGAAAATACTGCAGCTGCCTGCCTGTATTAGTATGAGAACACCAGCAATTGTATTCAGGTAAGCTTTAGGTGCACACTGTGCAAAGGACACTAAATGAAAATACTGCAGCTCCCTGCCTGTATTAGTATGAGAACACCAGCAATTGTATTCAGGTAAGCTTTAGGTGCACACTGTGCAAAGGACACTAAATCAAAATACTGCAGCTCCCTGCCTGTATTAGTATGAGAACACCAGCAATTGTATTCAGGTAAGCTGTAGGTGCACACTGTGCAAAGGACACTAAATCAAAATACTGCAGCTCCATGCCTATATTAGTATGAGAACACCAGCAATTGTATTCAGGTAAGCTTTAGGTACACACCGTGCAAATGACACTAAATGAAAATACTGCAGCTCCCTGCCTGTATTAGTATGAGAACACCAGCAATTGTATTCAGGTAAGCTTTAGGTGCACACTGTGTAAAGAACACTAAATGAAAATACTGCAGCTGCCTGCCTGTATTAGTATGAACAACACCAACAATTGTATTCAGGTAAGCTTTAGGTGCACACCGTGCAAAGGACACTAAAACAAAATACTGCAGCTCCCTGCCTGTATTAGTATG